>CM076977.1:24526031-24871031 GCA_039105355.1 Benthosema pterotum
TATAATATATATATATTATATTAGGGCTGGGACGATATGGGTACCTCCACGATACGATACATATCACGATAATAGGGCCTCGATAACGATAATATCGATATTCAATATATTGCGATATTGGTGATATATTGCCTGAAATTCATCAGTGATATATCCGATACCTGTAATTGCAAAAATAAATATATAAATAAAAGGCCAAAAACAGAAATTACTAGAGTACATCCTCAACTTTTGTTTATTTTATTCTGATACCTAACTTTTTTTCTACGTCTTTATAGGCAGCTAAGCTTATATGTCTACTTTTCAAACCGATCATAATTCATACTGTAACTCATATTTTATGTCATTTAGAACCATGGATCTAATCAGCTCATGTGTTAAAAGCCAATTCCCCAGTGCAGTAGCAGGTGCTCATGGTAATTTTAACCTTTTAAGTCCAGCACTACTATAGGGAGGGATTATTAAAAAGATATATAAAAACGTAGTAAAAATCACTGGATATACCTGAAGAATAAAAGGAAATCCCTAATCAGACACGTTCCAGACCTGTCTTCTTCATTTTCAATATTTACAGAAGAAAAAAGTATATTGCCTGATAATTATTTTCAGGGGAAAAAATCCCTATGCTGTGTGCTGCCGCTCCATGCAGGCACAGAAGCATGGAGAGAGACAAAGTTAGACTAAAGTTTAGTTTACAAGAAGACTTTCTGCTTTATGCTATGAGGATACTACAATTTTCTAAGAGAAGAGTCCCTACAACGTCTAAAGCCATGGAGTATGTGTTGCCTTTTCGTTTGGAGCGTGGGACTTTCACTTTTTACTTTTCTGACGGAATTACTTTTAACAGCTACACATAAATACAGTGGATATCACAACGTAAGGTAGGTGATTAATCAATATGCGAATGCCGCGGTGAGTGGAACATGCGTAACAAGAGCAGATTTGAGACTCCGTTTCTCTTTCAATGTGAAGAGAAGCGCTGCGCTGTCGGATCATATTACAACTGTGTGTGTGTGTGTGGGGGGGGGGGGGGGGGGCAGACGGAGAGAGACAGAGAGAGAGTTTGTGTGTGTGGTGGTCCGTGCACGACATGCAACATAGAGCTGCTTTTTCCTCTCTCTCCTGCTATATGCTATGTATGCTGCGTGTGTTTGTGGGTGGTGATGGTGATTGTGAAGACTGAAGAGGGAGCGTTCAGTGCTCTGTTCAGTGCAATCCTCCCCAATTTATCCCCATTACGGACGCCCCGCGTCGCGTTTTTTCCTCACAGATTTATCGATATCTGCCGACGGCATATCGATTATTTATTGCGGGAGGAAGTATTGCAATATATCGATATATCGATATTTCAGCACACCCCTAATATATATATATATATATATATATATATATATATATAGATACAGTGGGTAGGGAGGGCAACGCGCATAACGCGCAATGCGTTGGGCACCACGTGACCGGCAGGGCACCATTAAAAATAAAATAAAAAATCTATAAATATGCATTTTCCCGAGAAAACTGTTGAATCTGCTTTGTGCCCCTCTCCAGAGACATTGTGCCCCCTGTTTGTCACGCAGTCCCTTAAGCTAATTTCGTCAAATAGATTTGGGAAGTAGATAACGGGATTTCAAAGCCACGTGCGTCGTGCGGGCACAGACCGTGCCAGCATTGGAGATGTCCACAGAAGCGCCAGTTCAATTCATCTCCTTATTTAGACTATGGATTGTCCTATAAACAGCTCTAGACAGCTGCCTGCTGTCGGTCACTTCCTTGTGTTTAGGTAATGTACAGTATATAATATAATTAAATACATTAATTAACTTGTGGCAATGCTGCTGCTTTCACGTTTCCACTGAAATCCCGACGGTTACATTTTTCTTGATTCCGCTTCGTAGAGAAGACCTACCTGCATATCCTATACAGCATCTGATAGAGTGATTTTTGCCGGTCACGCTGCATTTTGAAATGTACAAAATGGTCCAGAATTGAAGGAGATATGAATGATCAAAAAGATGTCTGTTTTGCCGCGAATTTCGCGACTTTTTTTTTGCAATTTAAACGTTTAATTTAATAAGTTTTGCAGACTTGGGATAAATGCTCGCCACATACAGCAAAAAAACATGGAACATGTTTTTTCAACATAACTGTTGAATGGTAAGAAATGATCGAGAATTGACCGAGCTGTAAGTTTGAAAGTACGAGCTAAAATACTCAGCCAGGCTGCGGGCTTATTCAGGGCCGCAGCGCCACTACTAGGTTTTGGAGGCCCTAAGCATAACTGGTCAGGGATGCCCCCACCACCACCTCACCCTACACACGCCCCCACCTCTCTGTGTAGGCTGCAAGGGTGCAGCCTACATGAGGATTTCAGTAGGATTTCACAGGGGCTGTGGTTAATTTGCTGGTCCAGGCTATAGCTTGGGCCAGGAATTCAGGGAAGGAAAAACAGGGGTTGACACTAAGGTCTCGGAGGCACTTGCCATCAGAACGTAAAAATGAAACCAAATGGACCCTTGCAGGTCCATTTGGTTTCATTTTACACTCTCAAGAGTTAAAAATTCATCATCTTAATTAGCCCAGGTCTACACAACTAGAGAATGTAGAAGATTAATGGTCATTTTGATCTGTATGTTAATTTGCCTGTTTTGTTTCCCAAACCCAGCCTGGAATTGTGTAGGCCTATAGCTAGAAAGCAGGGAAAGACATAGAGGCAGAGTGCAATGACTGCCTCAAAGACAAAATTATCTTGTGTTGTGTTATAGTGCACTAAGTTGCACACTTGCCCGATCGGGCAACCAGGTAGCAGTCTTCACTTGCCCGACCATTTTTTTTTTTTACTTTTCCCGGGCAAGCAGGCAAGTGTTGGTGTCGACCCATGAGAAAAATCGCCCTTGCAACTGAGAAACAATGAGTAGTGGTGGGGGATTCGGGGAACTATACATTACAATGGCATTAGGAAGGTTGTTCCAAGGTGTTACACTTCATTAATTCAGCCTTTTGTTATCAAATGAGTCAAAACCTGTTTAACTGGTTCTGGAGACTGGAGGTGTTGGATCGTTCTGAAAACAACAGGATGGCTAATGGACCAGCACTGCTTATGTGGGGGGGGGGGGGGGCACCAGAAAGCATTTGTGCTTAGGGCACCCAAATGGCTAGCAACGGCCCTGTATATAATATATATATTATATATATATATATATATATATATATATATATATACATACACACACCAGAGGTTGTTATCTAGAGCAACAATCATTTTTTCGTATCCTCAGAGAGTTTTTTTGCCATGAGGTGCCATGTTGAACTTCCAGTGACCAATATGAGATGTAGGGGGCGATATTACCGAATTTAACACACCTGCTCACCTCTCACACCTGAGATTTTGTTAGGAGGAAAAATGTCCTCTTGGGCGACTTAGGCCCAATTTGGACATTTTCAGCGAAGGGTGTACTTAGTTTTGTTGCCATCAGTTTAGACATTAATGGCTGTGTTTCAGTTATTTTGATGAAAAAATGAAATGTACAGCATTTTCCAAGCTGTACAGTGTCTACTTTATCTTGTACTGAAGTGTCATTTCGTCAAAGTTTTCCCAGGAATATATATCATGAAATATTTGAAAAATTTCAACGGGTGTACTTACTTTTGTGACATACGATAGATAGATAGATAGATAGATAGATAGATAGATAGATAGATAGATAGATAGATAGATAGATAGATAGATAGATAGATAGATAGATAGATAGATAGATAGATAGATAGATAGATAGATAGATAGATAGATAGATAGATAGATAGATAGATAGATAGATAGATAGATAGATAGATAGATAGATAGATCCAGTTTGACATATGGCTCAAATGCATGCGGCAAAAACTAAGTAGCGAACCAAGGTTTTCCAAATCGTGATAACAATAGTTGCGTACACTAATAATGAGTATACAGACATGCACAGATCCTATACAATCTCCTGTCTGGCGTACCAAGGCTATACCCTACTTATGACATCATCAGAAGCCACAGGTAACAGGCGTCTGACTACACAGAGCTGACTAAATATAGAGCTAGATACAATCTTCATATGCCCATATAATAGATCTAACAATTAATGTGACAGTTAAATTGTTATTGCCAAAACACAATGAGTAGGAGGGGCACAGCAGGGATTCGAACCCTGGCCCGGTAAACCAGGGGCTCCAGATCTGCGCCTTGTTTTCGTGTGTTTTGGCAACGGGAAAACCCTAGCAGCTCTAGCAGCAACAAATTTGAAATAAATAAATAAATAAATAAATAAATAAATAAATAAATAAATAAATAAATAAATAAATAAATAAATAAATAAATAAATAAATAAATAAATAAATAAATAAATAAATAAATAATCTTACATGGAAATATCTTCTGTTCGTGTTCGAACCAAAGTTTTCCAAATCCTGATAACCCATTCTGGGCAACCACACTAATAAGTATACAGACATGCATATATCCTATACCAGGGGTGCCCAACCTTTTTTGACCCAAGATCTACTTTTCAGCAGCCAACCCCTCCGCGATCTACCAGTCCAATATCAACATTTCAAACCACACGCATCGTTGCCGGCCTGCAGTCATAAATAGGCCTACAACAGACTTGGGCAAACACTGCCATTGCAAATGCAATCATAATAAGAACAGTCCAGAATAGTCCATTATAAGTTGCAGAACAGTCCATTACACGTTGAACAATACTGTTGGCATAATTCACAGACAGCAGACAACAATCCTCCAAATGAGCCGCTTCGTAGACAGACAGACACGCAGACACGCACACGCACACATACACACAAACACATACACAGAAAGCACAGGGAGCTGTCTGTGGTGCTGAAATGTTTCTTACTATACCATCTCCTGTTTGTTGCAGAACATCAAAGCGTACCATGGTTATACCCTAGTTATGACATCAACACAAGCTGCAGGTAACAGGTGTCACCGTCTGCCAACAATTACACTGAGCTGATTAAATATAAAGCTGGGGACAATGCGTTCATATGCCCTTATAATGGATCTAACTAACACAACGACATTAATGTGACTGTTAAATTGTTGCCAAAACACAATGAGTAGGAGGGGCACAGCAGGGATTCGAACCCTGGCCCGGTAAACCAGGGGCTCCAGATCTGCGCCTTGTTTTTGTGTATTTTGGCAACATGAAAACCCTAGCAGCTCTAGCAGCAACAAACTTGGGGAAAAAAAGTTATTGAAATATCTATTTCCTTGAAATATCTTCTGTTCGCGTTCTGCAAATGATGGCCGTTGTACCCTCGACATGTGATTCAAATGACATTTATTGGACATTCTGTTTTGTGTAAAGCCCCCTCCCACTAATTTCAGAAGACGATTATGGCCGAACGATAAGGACTATCAAAATTCCGACTGTGCTGTTTTAGGTCCAGGTTGTGAGATGCAAAATATGCATCAATGGGGGTAAAAAGGGTGTTTCTGAGAAAATTCAAAATGGCGGAAAATATATCTTGAAAATATATCTTATCATTGGTTCCATTTGTCATCTCAAGAGCAGTGGTGGCCCGTGGCGAAATGAGCCAGGCCTATAGAAGACAAGTGGTCGCGGACACAACACCTCCACACGCACACACATACACAGCCAGCCAGTCAATGCCACAACATGACCAAACCATTCCTTCCTCTTTACACAACATGAACAAAAAAGTAGACATAGAATAAGCAACAGTGATAAGAAAGCGCACAACGAACTGCAACACACACACACACACACACACACACACACACACACACACACACACACACACACACACACACACACACACACACACACACACACACACACACACACACACACACACACACACACACACACACACACACAGCTCAAGAATCAGCCTGCACTATCTGCCAAAAACGAACAACAACAACCAGATTGAGGCTAGCAACCAGTAACTGACAACCATCGCTGGGTCCATTGAATCATGGATACTGTAAAGATTGCTTACCATGGCTGCCAGTGTCTGGTCTGCAGACTGCACCCAAATGAAGTAATTCCTTCTCGAAAAAAAAAAAATCTTTACTAGTTTGTAAATCCACCACCAGATCTGTTTCTTCTCCTCCAACCATTATCTGTGGTTGTTTGTGAGTTAAATCTGATCATTTAGCGAGATGATTCAACTCATACTCCTCCAAACTGTACAAACGTTGCGCAGTACTTTGAAACAGTAACCATAGTCCTCATTGGTGGACACTGGACAATGTTTCCCCAAGCACCGAAATACACTACAACATCATCAAGGGCCAGCTAGCAGGCTCTGGCTAGAGTATCTGTAATGGGAGAAAGTAGCGACACTCCCATTGACTCCAATGCTGCAGCTGAAAACCGCATGTTTGGAACTAACAGTCCCAAAGAAACCACTCTCACCCATCCACCTACATTGACAGCAGGACTCCAGTGCAGAAAGTGCACAAAAAAACATGTTGCAATCCTTCTCTCTAAACTGATGGAGGGGAAAGGAACTGATTGGAATAACATGTTCCTTCCATGTGTCACATCCAACCAGGGAGCTCACACTCCCAAGAAACAAGAAACCTCCATGGCAGCAGAGTTTTTTAACCTGCAGTTGAGTTGAATAAGTGACTTTGGTAATGATGAACACGTCACATCTATTGCAGCTGTCAGTGGCGTGTAGCCTCGACGTTGTACTTACTCTGTGTCTGATTTAATCAAAAAACAGCTGCATCGGCAGCTCTGTCTTTTGCCTGCGAAGTCATTTGGGAGTGCAAGTGCATGAAAAGCCTGAACAAACAGCAACAATGCCAGCCACATCTCATTAAATCAAATCAACGGGGAGCGAAAATCATCAGCGGCAAATTATGCCTCGACACAAAAAGACAAGATAAAGTCTCTAAAGGAAAAAAATATATATATAAAAAATCAAACCTTGAGTGATCATCGCTATCATGCTGTTTTCAGAGGAGAGTTTCTGGGGGTGTGGGCACCCCGACCGCTTATCCAACAAGCCATGAAGCGCGATCGTATCCCCTCTCACAGAAAAATCCAATTTGGGTTAGAAATGATGGAGCTGAAGGATAATTTCAGTTTGAGGAATTAGCGGGGTATACATCTAATCTTTCAAGCTTCACCCCATTTCTCTACCTCCATGTCTGTCTGTCTGTCTGTCTGTCTGTCTGTCTGTCTGTCTGTCTGTCTGTCTGTCTGTCTGTCTGTCTGTCTGTCTGTCTCTCTCTCTCTCTCTCTCTCTCTCTCTCTCTCTCTCAGTAGGCTATGAGTGCTGTGCACTTAAGTACAATTGTGAGGTACTTGGTATTTTGTTGCTGAAGAGCAGATACACTACTTTTCTTTTCTCCGCTAAATTAATGTCCTACTACTTCATCAGACTTCATCAAAGTATCACAAGATACAAGTCTACAAGCTCAAAATGCATTGCTTCGCTCTACGTTTCAAGCTTGTAGATTTACTTGTACATTTACTGGTTTTGTAATGGTTTGGGACATACTGTATGCAAATGAAAACTGTCTCTCGGATGGAAATATGTTCCATGAACAATTTGAATTTACATTTGTGAACAAGCCTACTTTTGTACTCCACTACATCTCTCAAGCAGATATTGTACCTTTTATTTCACAATTGTTATTTGAAGTGGTTTCATTGATTGATTGATTGATTGATTGATTGATTGATTGATTGATTGATTGATTGATTGATTGATTGATTGATTGATTGATTGATTGATTGATTGATTGATTGATTGATTGATTGAAATACTTATAATAAACAGTCTGACCTACGTTTGAAGTACAACTCCATACAGAAACAGTGAACTGTGAGTGCACATCCGTATTGAGACATTAATGGCAGAGGTCTAACCACTATGAGGAAAATGTCCAGCACAAGCCGGCATGTTGATCATTATCCCTGCAAGCGGCCAGACACTACCTCCTGAGCCACTTCCGCCCCCACATACACCTTCAGTCTGCCGCTGACAACACAGCAGCATAACAGCATAACAATGCTTCATGCGTCTCCTCTCACATCATTTGCAACTTTCCTCAGTGTTGCCAACTATCAAAATCTAAAATCCACTAGTGGCACTACCAACATGCACTAGAATGCGCTAGATGCTTGCCTACAGATCATACATACTGATCAAAATGACCATTAATCTTCTACATTCTCTAGTTGTGTAGACCTGGGCTAATTCATATGATGAATATTTTACATCTGGTTAACCAAGTGTCCATCATTTAGCCTGCGGACCACTGGTTAAAAACCACTGTCATAGGAGGAAAAAATGGTGAAAAATGAGTGTTTTATCTCTGGTGCCTGTCAACCAATATCCCCCCAACTTTTCCCCCCAATTTCCCTCCAACTCACCAGCCAAAAAGCAGTAGGAGCTTTTCACTAATTTTGGTGCTAGGCGGGTCTGAAAAAAAGCTAAATATAGCGGCAAATGCACCAAGTTGGCAAAACTGGCTAGAATTTAAGATCACTCTGAGGTGTGACGTACGACACTACCACCCATCGAAGCCTATCCTCTGCATCAACATTGTTATCAACATGCCAAGAGCTGTGTTTTGCCGTCTTGTTAACAACGTCGATGAGAGGTACGCTGCAGAGCTCACCATGGAAACCAGAGGCGGCAGCGGAAGGGGTGGACTCCGTTGGCGTCACCTGTTTTCTTAACTATCTTGGGCTTCCGTGTCAACTGCGATGGAGCAGCCCTATTTCCTTGACGTGTTGAAGTCGCAGTGAGGGCGATCTTAAACTTGCTAGTCTCCTGTGCTACTGGAGTTTAGGCCGTAGAGGTACGCACACAGTAAATATACAGTATATTCTGGTAAGTCAGTATCAAAAAGAGTATTGATGCTGCTATAGTCAATGCTAATGATGAAATCGTCAAACTTGTTGATTATACCATACAGTATTATCATCATAGTTTACCCAGAGAGTATACTGTAGTACAGACAAAGCGCCTGCCTTCTCTTTGTGTTTATCACTGTGCGCGCACATACGTGTGGGTGTGTGCGCGTGCATGTGTGCACATGATTGTGTGTTTGCGCGTGCGTGATTGTCTGTGTGGGCAAGAGGGTGTGAAGCTGTAAGAGGGAGATGGACAAACCCACAAGTCCGTTTATCTGGCCTGACAGAAACAATCTTGGGTGCTGCCAGTTGGAAAGCAAGACCCGCTCCCATGGAGGCACAGCGGAGTGGAACGGAGAGAGAAAAGCAGACACTGAGTGCTTCACAGGAAATAAAAAAGAAAGGGAGGGCTGGTGAAGATACATTAGGGTGTTAATAATTTCAAATAGTGCCCCCCCCCTCCCCCGGGGGACGCAGGGATTATAATTTTGTTTTGTGTGCGTGTGTGTGTGTGTGTGTGTGTGTGTGTGTGTGTGTGTGTGTGTGTGTGTGTGTGTGTGTGTGTGTTGTGTGTGTGTGTGTGTGTGTGTGTGTGTGTGTGTGTGTGTGTGTGTAAAATGGCGCATTTATATAGTGCCTTTATCCAAGGCACTTTACATAGCTTGTGCATCACATTCACACACACAGCAGTGGAAACCATGCAAGGTACTAACTAGCACATCAGGAGCATTTATGGGTTCAGTGTCTTGCTCAAGGACACTAACTCTGGGGGAGTCTGTGATTGTGATTGAACCGGCAACCTTGCGGTTACCCCCCGGTGACTATACCCCTGAGCCGCTGTTGCCACAATCTGTGTGTGTGTGTGTGGGGGGGGGGGTGTCCTTTATCACCCCATTCTGATTTGACACTCCCTTAAGAGCAGAGCAGAGCTACAATCTCACAACGCATCACAATGCAACATGTTGTGAGCTTGCAAAGCAGCTATGCTTGCTACAATAGAGCTTAGCAGTCCCGCCCCTTTCATGACATAGCCCATGTTCCAGAAATGGAATCCTCATTCATTTTCCTCATAGACTTTTAGAAAATGGTTAATATAAACACGATGACGCCGTGGACAAAGCCAACTCGGGTCTTGACAAATCATGACAACCACCATAATATTATCATACAATATCTAATTAGCAAGAAGTAAAAAGCAGCAGGACACATTTTGTTTCGTTTTTCTTAGAAATTATCCGATTGTCCCAAAAGATGTGTGTGTCATGATGATTTGTCACAACCTGAGTTGGCTTTGTCCGCAGCATAATCGTCTTTATGTGAATCCTTTTTGAAAAGTCTATGAGAAAAATGAACGGGAAAGTATTCATCAACCCACGCCCCCGCCCCCCTCCCAAAAAACACACAAAAAAGACATACAGAGTTGAAATCTATCGATTCAAGGTTTCTTCCCGACAACATCTTTGTACAAGCAATAGCAGCAGCAGCTATAGCAATATTCCACCTTGAAGCTCTCATCGAATGTGTGAAAGTTTTCAAAAAATAAGGCCATTCTACGAAAGTGTGCCATTGTGTTCCTCAGAACTATTTGTAGTTTTCCTGATTACCACCTTCAAAGCTCTCAATAACCTGGCTCCCCCCTACCTCTCAGGTCTGCTCGAACCCTATCTCCCCCACCGTCCCCTCAGGTCCAGGGAAGCCAACCTCTTGGCTGTCCGCAAGGCCAGGTACCGTGCCTGGGAGGACAGGGCCTTCTACGTCTCTGCCGCCAACCTTGGAACGCTCTACCAATCCACTTCAGAACCGCCACCTCTCTTACCTCCTTCAAATCAGCACTCGAAACACACCTCTTCAGAATTGCGTTCCCCAACTACGGTCGAGCTTAGATCCCATTTCTTTCATTTTAAGCCTGTTTTGATGTAATTCTTATTGTTCTTTTGTTTGTTTTTCTTGAATAAAGTTTGCTCCGATGTACTTTATGTAAAGCGCTTTGGGTACTTAGAAAAACGCTATGTAAATCCAAGCTGTTGTCATTATTATTATTAGTTATTAGTTTTCTTTTTTTGTTTCCTTGGTGCTTTCATAGCAACATGGCATGTCCCTAAACTTCAGTGTTATTGAGGTTACTTTTAAAAAGTAAGGAGTTATAGTTATAGTAATGCGCCCGGTTTGGGTTCAAACCTCTATAGAGTCCAATAAAATGCTGTAGATGTAGCTTCTGTGGGACCCAGACATATTTATTGACTATAATGGGACCGAATGCATCCCTTTTCATGACAGGAATATGAACAGCAAATGAACTAGGTTAAAAGCAGATATGACCTGTTATACTGCGAACCAAGATTCGCATTATGTCAGCTCTTTAGCCGGGCGCTCCTCAATTGAAGCACAGGACCAGCGCTGTAATGTCTGTCCTGGAGAGCTCTGACGTGCTTACTTTTCCAGACACTATAAAGAAAACTCAGTATCTCTCTGTGGCCTTGATGGGCCCATGCAGCTACGGTGCACACTCTTATAAAAAATGGTGTGGGCTCAAAGGTCTACTAAATTATGACTAAATTACTGTATGTTGCTAAATTATGAAAGTATATATAAGACAACCCTGGCTATAGACAACCCTCTTTTTTCAAGACTCACTTGTGCAAGAAGAGCTTTGAATGTTAAATAATATAGTCCCCAAATATAAAACGACCCCATTTTTTAGGATATTTCCATTGGAAAAAAACACGGTCTTATATTAAGGCCAATAGGGTACAAATACAAATTAAACAAATAATAATTCAGACACATTAAAATGTTTTCAAGGAAAATATTTCTCGAATGATACTGGACCTTAAAACTGGTTGTTTTAAGCTGCAACTGTCAATACAGAGGGGAAAAACAGCACGTATGCCAATAGTACAATATCCAAAATCACAGACAATATCCAGTCTAATGATAGGACCTATTGCCCTGCCCAGGCACAGTCAGAGCCTGTGTTGACCAATCATCGTCATTATGATGACGTTTTGCCCCGTGGAAGACTCATGTGAAATCATGTTTCACTGTGGGAGCGCACTCAGCACACAGTTTACATGGCATAACAAGACCTTTTTATTAGTCATTCATTATGTAATGAAAACACAGTAATTGCTAGTCTTGGGCAACATATCAGTATTACCATTTAACGTGATATTGGAAACCAATACCGAGTAATATCGTTGGATCTATGAAAAATATCGAATAACGGATATCGCCAAATACCGACATTATACTGTATTCTGTTAAAAAATGAGCAATGAGACTTAATTGTAAGTTAACTATACAAACAATTTTCATGTTACACATGTGCCTAAAATAGCCCTTATTTGGGCTAGGCTTTTTGGAAACAATGTATTTCCAACTCCAGTTTTTTCCCTATTTAGGCTGCTTGAACAGCAGAGCGCTCAGTTTCTGTCCCCTCAATGTCGCAATTCTGAGAACTAGGTGACTGGTGGAACGTGTCTGACTCTGATTGCACGTCATTACCATCACTAGATGGCAATGACGGCAATAACGGTAACATCGAATATCGAGCTAATTAACACGTTATCAATACCGCTCAAGACTAATAACTGCAATGGTGTTAATGAATGGGAAAATGTAAAGAATTACTTTACAAGTCACTGCAAAAAGCAATATCCCTTATGTAAGGATGTTACTTGTAAGGGCAATAGTCCCAACACAGTTCAACTTTGAAATTGAGTACAGTATAGTACAGTATTGCGCCCAAAGAAAATCAATTTGAAGCTCGAAGAGTCTTTGCATTTCTGTGTGTATGTGTGTGTGTGTGTGTGTGTGTGTGTGTGTGTGTGTGTGTGTGTGTGTGTGTGTGTGTGTGTGTGTGTGTGTGTGTGTGTGTGTGTGTGTGTGTGTTGTAAAGCAACTGTCCTTGTGTCCTGTATACACCGTGAGGTCTGAATCCCTCAGCAGTTGCCCAGTGTGAAGTGTGTCAGTAGTAGAAAGAAAGGTTCGAGGCGAAACGAGAGCAGGGATTGTGACTCATCTATGCAGTCAATACTGAATTCAGGAATATGTATTGCTGCTGTATGTGAGGATGTGAAAACTGGAGGATTGCAGAAGGCCCCATATATTCCATTATGTATGCAAACATCTCGGGCTACTCAAGTTATTTCCATAATCAGAATAAGGACAATAATTTGATTACCGGGCCCTATGTAAACAGAGGTGCTGGCAATCGCTGACGTGATGCTTGGCTAAACCAATAGAGCAGTGGAATCTGCATATGGAACAGGGAGACATTAGGGCTGTGCTGCTTTGCACCACTGTTAGCTATCACACCCGTTTAAATCGCTGTTGTTCGTGGGAAGCAGTGTCGCGATGAATAAACATGGCCAGCCAGGCTATGGAAAGCTCTGAATATTTAAGCATGATGTAAAAGGAGTTAATTCGTTTTTTATTATTTAAAACCCCTTGCTATGGATATGATTTTACAAAATGTTTCAGTATTATTGAATACAAATCAATACACATCTGTTTGACAATCTAAACATCATCGTCTTGAAAATATGATGAAACCTGTAGATAGTATACTATACTATCACACTATAGATGTGATGGCCACTCAGATGTGGGAATCCAGATACGGTAAATGAAGCTGACATAGTCACATGATTAGCAGGAAGTTATAGCAGTCTATTTGCTCCCATTATAGAAACTTTTAGCATTCCCCTTTCATATAGGGTGAAGGAGATATCATATTAGGCCAAAGCTCAACCTTTTGTAGCACAGAATGATGTGTAATGATGTGTTGGTTTTAGCACTTGAATTTGAGTCAAATGCATGTATTTGTTCATAATTTATTTTAATTTTAAGATGATTATTTATTTATTTTGCAATTTTCATAACGTTGCTAATGTCTGAGGTGTGTGAGTCTTTCAGTAGCTTCATGATGCTCAGTGACATCATAGAATGTGGGTTTGCTTCCCTGCACACACCCTAGTGTTCAGGTGAATTTCACCCATGTTTACTTTAGCGTGAGGAAAATCCCAATCTCACAGGTCTTGAGAATGTTTTAAAAATCATATTCACATTTCCCCCATTGATAGACCCCCCCTCTTTTGAGAAGAGTACTCTTTTAAGAAGAGTACCCCAAGTTGCCATGTAGTGCTGTACCGTAGCAGACCTACAAGTTCACAAGGTGTTGCAATCACAATGCCTCGTCGGTCTGCTGTCTTTTGTGCGGCACGCCAACATGCAATGAAGTGTGAATCTTAAGAAGCCTGGTATAATGTGAACGTTTCACACTACAGTAAATGCTCACAGACTGGAGTGAAAAGAAAAGAAGAAAACATTATGCAAATGTACCAGCCACTCCCTTGGAGCAAGGTCTCCTAACCTTGATAGCACAAAGCCCCCGCAACGCTCAAGTCTAATTTACATCTGCTAAAGCTTTATTGCCAAGACAGTAAGTGTGTGTGTGTGTGTGTGTGTGTGTGTGTGTGTGTGTGCGTGCGTGCGTGCGTGCGTGCGTGCGTGCGTGCGTGTGTGTGTGTGTCACTCATGCACGCGTTCAGTACAATAGTAAAACATTTTTGGACATACAAGCTTTCCACCTTGCAGTAATAACTACTAATGGGGCTGAGACGTATTTTCACTGCTGCCTTCCAGAGAGACTTCAAAGCGAGAGCTGGCTTGGTTGTATTTATACTAAAATTACTGATTGTCAGCAAGCAACAATTAACATTGTGGGATGATGTAGAGATGAAGTTCTCAAGTATTTTTCCATAATTTTGTTGTTCAATATATGGGACTTGCTGGTAACATCAAGGACAAATAAAAACATTACATTTGTGTGTTGTTTTCCTCTCTGAGACCTTGGTAACTTGCCAATGCCGCCTTCTAAATGCTGAATTTAAATAGCGCCTGTATCCAAGGCACTTAACATAGATTTGGGATCCCATTCTCACACTAATGGAGGAAGAAACCCTGCAAGGTACCAACCAGCACATCGGGAAAAATCAGTGTTTAATTGCCTTGCTCAGGGACACATCGACACTAACTCTGGGAAGTTAGTGTCGATGTTCGAACTGACAACCCTGTGGCTACCGGCCAGCCACTCTACCCCTGAGCCACCGCCGAATCACTGACTCACTGCGTAATTGTCGTTTCCCAGAAGATAACACTGCCTCACTGCACCCGCCTCAACTGTTATCACCACATAATCACAATGTTGTAAGCAGCACCTTAGAAACAGCCAGAATGTGAAAATCACAGAGTGGGACAAACTATGGGAGCGTTTCCTTTGATGGCGACACGGAAGTGACTGCATCGGTAACATGCAGCGTGCCGTGCTCACGGTTATGTTCAGGGTTAAGGTTGAGGAGTCTCCTAACATCACCGTCACACACGTCCAGCAGGAGGAGGTGTTTACCAAGTTATGTCTTCCCCACTGTGCAGTCCCGTAGAGAATGCTGAATGCCACTAGTACGTCCACCCGTATAGTATGCCAGTACGGATCATACTGGCCGTAGTCAAACATCCTGATAAATGATCGATTTTGTGTATTTAATGCAGTGATAATAACGGTAGAATCGGCCGGATTTTGACCCAATCCAATCACTACATAACTCGAACGGCACAGAGTTAGCAGTAGTGTGACTTTGCAACCTTGCTGAAGTCCACGAGAGACGATGCATGCTGTCATTGTATTCAGGTTCGGGAATTCAAGGTTTTCATAGTAAACTGTGACTGTTTTTGTTTGGACATATCGGTTTCCACTCGATAGGCATGCTATATCTAGGCATACAAATATGGAATATACTGGACCATTGTTGAGTGTGTGTGTGTGGAACAGGATATTGTATAGTGGGCCTGTTTCACGAGATGTGGTCTCTTCGCCTCCATTTCCATTTGTATAACAACGTGTCTTCTTTGGCCCTGCATGTAATGAAGCTTTTCACTCTCCCTCAATAGAAAGAGGAGATTAGAGCACAGAGCACAGGGCAGGATTATAAAATAAATATAAAAACCTGATACCACACAGACAGCCAGTCGCCTCCATACAAATCCCTCAATATCTCGGAAGGTTTTCATGTGGAATTTCCACCATTCCCTTCTACCTAGATCTCCTTCAAGCCTCATCCACTATATCCTCTCCACCCCACGTCCCCCATCGCCTCTCTCTCTCTCCCCTCCCGTTATGGACAGCCATAGCTCCATTTGAATGGAGCACTGTTTCCCAGAACAATGTTGGTACCCATTTTTGGGTTACATACATTTATTTTACATACATACATTCATTCATTACATACATACAGTACAGGCAGTACATTTTAATTGGCCATGACTCAAGTAAAATTTTCTTGCTTTTTATCACAGATCTACTGTTTTTACTCATTTGGGTCCAGTGCTAATTTTTCTTTTGGTCCGGTCTGGAGCTAAAATGTCTAGGAACCATTGGGGTAGAGAGACAGTCTGCCAGCATGGGTTGTCGACTATGTATAGAGCAAGAACCCCTAATTGCTCAACCCTGAGCACTTGCCAGAACCAACCGCACAGCCATTAGCTGGACGTTGAACACTGAATTTACCTCTCCTTTCCCTGTACCCCATCTCTCTCTCTCTCTCTCTCTCTCTCTCTCTCTCTCTCCCCTCCCTCTCTCTCTCCCTCTCTCTCTCTCTCTCTCTCTCTCTCTCTCTCTCTCTCTCTCTCTCTCTCTCTCTCTCTCTCTCTCTCTCTCTCTCTCTCTCTCTCTCTCTCTCTCTCTCTCTCTCTCTCTCTCTCTCTCTCTCTCTCTCTCTCTCTCTCTCTCTCTCTCAGAGAGTCTCTGGTTTCCACTCAAGGTAACCCTGTCATTTCATTGCCTATATTCTGCAAAAGGAAAGATTTATTGGAGTTTTCATTTGAAGCAGAATGTTCAGACTCCGAGTCCTCAGACTTCAGTTACAGGTAGGATGAATTGACTGGTGATAGATACTGTAGCTTGGAAGTCTTTATTCTCTGCTACTGTTTAATTCTCACAAGGCACATGCCCGGGTCAGTATAGCAATTTGTCACTTTGAGCTGGGTTGAACAGGACATTATACTCATTGTGATCTTATCAAGCAAAGTGGGGTCACTTGACAGTTTGACTCACTCTGTAATCTGTACAACAGTTGTCAAGGTGGCGTCCAGGGACGTCCAGGGGTCGTTGTGGTGGGGTTGGGTACATGGTAGTCGAGCATCTGTCGATAAGTACATTAAAGTAAGTCAGGGCCGGATTTAGCCAGCTCCACTAGGGTGGGCTAGAAGAATGGGGGGGTGGGGAGACATTATTATATTCCATTGTGTTTTCTTCCTCATAAAAAGACGATGTGTACGTTTAGGGATCGGGAAGCACTGGGGGCATGTACTGTAGATCACCTATTTTGATAAATATTTAAAGAAATAAACAGATATAACATACAAAATATTATATGTAACAAGAAATTATTCGACAAACAGGAAGTGTGATTGCAACCTACCATACTGTATGTAGGATGTACCAATGTGGAAAAAAAGAAAGAAAAACATATCAATAATATCAACAAACATATCAAGTTCACAACATGCTGCAGAATGATCTTATACCCTAGGAAAAGTTGTGCATGTGGGAGAGAGAGCAATAGCGAGAGCCTGCACGCGCGAGAGAGAAAGAACTTTGGCTTTTTTCTTTTGCTTGTCTCTTTTCCTTTATATGTTTTGGGGAGATGAATCAACCAGAGTGTGTTGTTTAGGGCCTTTCAACAAAGATTTGTGGATTTTAGCACTTATCGCTGTGAACTAGCATCATACGGGCCTTTGAGAGCAAGAAAGTTGCTCAACAATAGCAGTCAAGGGCAGTCAAACAAAAAAACAAAATAACGTCCCAAAAAAGAAACAGATGAAGAGAAAACATCTCCTACTCTCTCTCACACTGCATAAGTCACAGCGAAGCAATATCTAGGCAATTTAGCTCCAAAATTAAACTGCCCATTTGTAGCTTTTTCATCAGACAGATAGAATCTGCGAGCACAGGCCTTGAGAAAAAGGTCAAAGATAAGACTCAAATGATGCATTTGAAAGGCACTCAGCCGCACCGCCCGCCTTTACCTGTTTGTTTATCCTTTTTAAATGGATGTGGCAAATAAAAATAAAATGTACTCTGGGAAGACAAAAAATAGAAAGAAATCCATAGCACAGCAGGTAGTCCCTGGCGTCATCTTGATTGATTTGCAGGGAGGATTTTCATTGTTTCAGTGAGTGACAGGGCCCATACGTTTAATACATACATTTACATAATATCCTGCTATTATGAGAAGGAGAAAGGATATATAAGGATGTTAACCACTTCAACCCTACATATCTGCCCATGCATGCGTACTAGTTGTCTCCTGCATTGGTTTGCATTTGCTTAAAGGACCACTTCACCACTTTTCAATGTATCTTCATATAACAGGTCCTCACTAATGTACATGATAAAATACTACTATTTTTTTTACTATTTTTTCTACTCAGTCTTTGTCTCACAGGAGGGCTGTGGGAAGTTCAGAAACTTCTTTCAATGACATCATCATTTTGCAGATTTTTTTTTAAACAATGTGTTTTTGAAAAAATATTTTTATTATCGGGAGAACGATGGCTGCCATTTTTGCATTGCGACTTTTCAGGAATAGAACGCCTACAGTTTCTATTAGCTTGGATTCCACCATTGATGATGCCATTGGAAGAAGGTTCTGAACTGCCCACAGACCTCTTGTGAGACAGACTGAGTATAACAAATAGTGGTATCTTATCATGAAGTGGTCCTTTAAACAGTGATTAAGCTCCCAGCTGAATCAGGTCATTGTTTAAAAGCAGTAATTTTATCAATCTTTATTATGTATCAACCTGCTTCTTTGCACCCCTGTATCTTTGCGCAACTTGCTTAGTTTGCTTAGCTGAGAATGACAGGTTCATAACACATAACATTGTGAGCATGTAATGTATGCATGCATGGTGAGTTGGATGTTAAATAGAAATCCTCCTTTCTGGTTCAACTCTGTCAATTACATTATGTACGTTGTAGAATGCAGTCTGTTTTAGAATGCAATTTTTTTTTTTTTTTTTGCTTTGTTTTTTCACAGAAAAAACAAAATGGTCACATACTGTAACTATGACTGAATATACTGTTAGTACTATTGTCAACACATAACAGCTAGCCTAACATGTTATGGAGGGTCAAGTGGAGAAGAGGTCCAGTAGAACTACTTTAAGACAAATCATTTCATGCTTCATTGCACGCAGGTGTCACGCTCTGGAAATGGCCGATCGATCCACGTTTGTACAAGCCACAACACACAATTTATCACCTATACCCACAGCATACTACCACTGAAATAAAAGCTTGATAATGCCACTCCCAAAAGAAAACTATGGTAAATCAGTAAAAGAAAAAGGTAGAACAACTCCCCAACACTGTGATCCCTCCTGCTGCATGGGTATATTTGGAATCCTGTGATGAGCCATTTTCAAACGGTTGAAGGATTTCAGCCCGTTGGCAGTGCAGGGTCTAAGCCGCGGTTTGGGTTGTGGGTGGGGGGGTAGCGTTACCATTACACGTCTCTCCAGTGGTCTCAGGAGGGGCCGGTGTAACCCAGCGGGCCGTGTAAACAATCACAGAAAAACAATCAGTTTGTAAATGAGACCAGCGGGGTGGCCACGTCAGTGTTGCAGACAGTGAACTACCGGCGGCGCTCCTTCTTGTCAGTGAACGCTGGCGTGCACCGAGCGCCGGCTGGTGTTGTTTGGGGTGCATAAAAGTCTATAAGGCAGTTGTTTTCAAACATTTTAGGCCCATGGTGCCACTGTAATAATACTTTTTCACCCACAGCATCGCCTGCACTGTTGCTTATTGTGCATACACTATAGTGAATAGTACCTTGTATGTTAGGGGTGTGTATCTCTCCCTTACAAGACGATTCGATGCGTATCGAATCGTGCATGGGCTCGAAGCGATTCAGAAACGTTTTATTTTATATACAGAACGATATGATACGATTGGATTCAGTGCCGTTTCGATATGATTTCGATTTTTGTACGATGCGATTCGATACGATACAATACGATACAGTGCGACACCCCCCCCCAAAAAAAAAAAAAACGTTGTTCTTTAATCTCATTAATATAATGCAACTACAACTACACTAGTGTACATTCATTATTAATAGACTAGGGCTTTTCAACCTTTTTCATACCAGGGCCCACTATTTATTCAGCATTTGAGCCATGGACCACCATTTGATGAATATCAAAGTTGTGCGATTACATTTTGTCACATTTTGTCATTTCCGCAGTGAAATTTGTTCTCCACATTTGAGTTTCAGGAGGGCAGACACTGTAACCACAAGGCCACCTTCTGTTTTAGTGATGTCATTAAAGAGACTGAGCTAGACTGAGCGATAGGTGCTGAGGAGGACAGGAAGGCATCAACCCGGGCTGTATTGTATTGTCCTGTATTGTCTTACTTGTTGCTGCAAGTCTGTATGTCCAAGACAAATTTCTCACACAGACTAAATAAATTAATTAAGGTTAGTTATTTGATTGACATAAAAAATGACCTGTTGGTGGAGTGGAATTCTGAACACTCGGACAGCAAAATGATGGGTGACGTTGAATCCATTGCTGCGAAGTGAGTCATATTTAACAATAAATGCTCAGAACAATTAAAAACACCTGCTGCTTTATTTTGTGCTATTTCTAACATTGTAGCCTGGTCTAGCCCTCAATGATTTTGGCCTTGGGGGGGCGAGGTGCCGTGGGATCCACACGGCAGATGAGCTGCGCTCTGATTTGATCTCACTAACGTGTCGTCATCCCCGGCCCCTCCCGCGCCCGTCCACTGCTGTTCTACGTCACATCATTTAGAGCCACGCCCACCCCGGAAGGTTCACTCCCACTTGAAGGCCACTTTCCAACGTGCGTTAGTCCAGGCTTTCCGTTTTCGCGCAAGGCGAACGAAAATGAAAGCCTGGGTGTCGAGGCTACTAACATTGCAACCGGGTCAAGATTCATTACTCAATAGTGTCCCTCTAATCTCTCTAATCAACCCAGTGTGGGGTAACGGGGGTTGGAGTTGAGTCGGAGCGAGAGAGAGAAGAAAAATATTCTTTTAAAATAAAATTGCAGTTCTCAATGACCCCTGGAGAGAGTTAAAAGCATTTCCTACTGGGTATAATTCAAAACGGGAGATCTAAGGAACAGAGTTCATACGTCATGCGTTTCAAAAAAAAAAAAAAAGTCAAAAAAATGTGGCCATCCCTGGTATACAACATCCCATTGTTAGGGGACTTACGCTGCCTATAAGCCAGCCCAGGAACCACTCACCCTCTTGGTTCTTGCGTCCTCATATGTGATGGCACACCCGTCAACTGTATTCTGAGTTGAAATCAAAGTTGTGATGCAAATAGCCTGCATCGTGCAAATCATTAGCCTATTTAAGATTGGTAGAACGTCCGACCTACGATGTCAGTAATGAATCGCTCTGTGCTCGATATATACTGTAAGCCTCGCAACCGTCCGACCCTCTCGTGCACGAGAGCTACGCTGTAAAGGAGTGTCACCATGGAAACCAGAGACGCCAGTGGAAGAGGTGGATCCCTGTTTGTATAGGAAGGGGGCAGGAAGCTAAAATGAACATGAAGTATCTAAATACTGGATGGAGTAACTTTTAAACTGTCTGGGGTGTTCACATGACCTGAGTAGACCATAAAATGACTAAAAGTTTTTTGAAAGTGAAATACCACTTTAAGTTGTCCTTTAAGTACAGTCAGTACTGGCAACAAAGTATGAATCTGGCGTAACACTCCTTCCGGCTACCGAGCCTCATTAATTCCTGTCTTGACATTGCATTATTTCGTACTGGAAGTGCAGTAAGCTCCCCCTCTCACATTCAGCCTGCAGTTAGTACAATATTGGATTCAATTTAAAAACCTCTTTAGCACCACTGTAATACCACATATATGCAAATGACCTTTCCTGCAATGTAGTAGGAGCCCATTTTAAGGTTTCGCACCACTCAATTAGAAAAGGTCAGTGCAATATTGTACCATGTCTCATTCGATTTCCATTCAAGCACAGGGTCTCAATTTTCCACTTAATTTCCCTTTCTCTGTGTCCTCAACTATACAACTCTATTTACTTTCTTAAGAAACACCAAAATGTCAGAATAATGATATTTATACTAAAGAGAAAGGAATGGTAGAGACTTATGTAGGTCTAAAAATACAAGTACAATTGTTTTGGAGTCCAAGTCCAACGGGCTAAAACTATTGTTTTTGGGCTGGTAAAATACAGATATTCACCAGTGATTGGAAGTTGTACCTGCACAAAAGTATAACCCCAATCAGCCTGATGGGGTTTTAAAATTAAGGTTTGGAAATGTGACCTTTGAAAGGTCATAACTCCAACACTATGAGGCTACAGACAACCATTTACCCTTGCCAAAGTAGAGTAAAAGTTTATCAAACAGGAGCTCAAGTACTGTGCTTTAATGAGTAAGCTGCAATTGCGTGCTAACATCCACCTCGTTGATGGCAGACTGCTGGGCAAGAATTGTCGTTTTTGGCATGGAGACCAGATCAACATGGGATGAATTTTGTAACAAAAACGGAAAGCCTGAAGTAATTTGTTAGGATGACTCCTAACAAATTACTTCAGGCTTTCCGTTGTTGCGCTCCAAAATCATTTCAGTTTAGGCCAGGCTATGAGTATACAGATCAGATCAACATATGGAACGTCTAACCCAACACCGATATATGGAGATCAAAGGGTCGATCGAAGCAGGGAGTGTAGCGTTTGATTGAGGGCCAGGCGTTAATTAGGGCCAGGCCAAGACTTCGAAAGGACATGTACTGTATCATGTACTGTAAAAGGAGACATTGATGGATGGAGAAGGATCAAAACATCAAATGTCAGAATATAATATATGTAAAATATGAAGATCTAAGGGTTTGAGGTCAGATGTAGAGTTGTTGGCCAATTGATGACATCAGGGATTGCCATATTTGTGCTTAATTGCAACAGCATGTTGCAGGTTTAGTGGTTTACTATGTCAGGGATCTTTCCATTCATGATGTCACACTATATCACAAGACCTAGGCACCATATACTGTATGAGGGCATTCCCAAGTATGGGGATATTGAGTGACTGGCGAGAAACAATCCAACCCTCAAGCCATTTAGAATTGTTTGAAAAGCATACTTTTGTCATCTCCTACCAAGGCTGGATAGGAGGCTTGAGATGAGTGTGGACTGGTTGATGGTATCAAAGCCAGGGATTAGGTCGAGAAGGATGATGATGCTGAGTGTGCTGGTCAGAGGATGTCAGTTGAAGGTCATTGTCACTGTCTCTGTGCTGTTTTTGGAGCGGAGACGTGATTTAAAAGGTTATAAATGTTCATGTTCGCTCAATTGTTTTCAGATACTAGACATGATGGTTGTCAAAGGGATTCAGGGTCGAGATGTTTTTTGGCAGCCAGCCAGGAAAGGGGAAATGATTGGAGGAGAAGGGGGACTTTAGAGTCAATGTGATAAGAGGAGGCAGAACTTGAGTATCATGCATATGCTTTATAAACCTCGATACACAAAAAACACAAAACTTTGTTTATACTACATACTACTCAGTAAAGAAGAGAGGGAAGAGAGTGCATTTGTGAGAAGGGGGGTGAGGGGTGGGGTGAGTTTATTTCTAGAAGGAGTTGTAATAAAGAAATACATAAGGAAAGAGAAGAGAATCCTTTCAAGACAAAGATCAATCATCAAACACATGTCTCTTAATCAGCCCTTAGATCTGCTTAATCCATTTTTAATTAACTTACTTTTTGGTACTTTTTGGAGATATAAGCCTGTTTCCCGCAGTGAATAGCAACAAATTCTAAGGCTGAGTACAGATAAGGGCAATGTTTTTCACTGGCAAGTCACCTTAATTCACATGGCAGATAAATATATAAATTGTATCATTTACCAATTGTACTGTATAATGTCGTCTACCTACACAGCCTTTGTGATCTACTGGCACCCCTTTTTGGGCACCCCTGCTGTAAAGCCAAAGAATGCAGACTGCTCAAAAGTTCAGACTGCTCTGAATTTTATTCCAGACAGGCTCACACAGAGCTGTAGTCTGTGCCCTCCAAAAAACGAAGCAAGGCCTGGCTGTATGTAAATATTTGCTCTGATTACCGTGCTGCAGCACAGTAGTGCTGGTTGGATGAGAGGAGTTTATGATTGGGAACTTATTGATGTCAGCTTGTCTTGTTTCATAGCATATAATAATTTGTGAACGCATTTGACTGATGTAATTATACTGTAGATACAAGTAACTTGTGGCTTTCTCTGAACTTGTGTTCTTCTTTGCAGAGACAACATAAGAAATTGTCAAATACTATACAGAAATAATGAACCGTCATTATATAGTATTTGTGTCACAGTCTTATCTACCACTCAATTTCACTGAAATCGTTTGGCAATATAGCATTCCGTTTCTGTTCAGTCAGTTGATTTTAGAAGCACCTGATTTACATACTCGAACCTTGCAATCGTATTTTTTTTGTGCATGTCATCATACAAGCTATGTTCAAGGCAAAAGGCACACTGAGCTTGTAAATCACATGAGATGACAGCCACATGTGTCATATCGGTTTACTATGAAAACCAGTATTTCCTGTCAGTCATGTCAGCTCCGTGTGTTCTGACAGTGCTTACTGTATGTTCATCCTTTCTCTTCAATCAATGTCTCCTTTTTGATTGATGCCCAATCCATTCAACAGTGCTGGATTAAGGGCTGGCCCTATACTTGGCTCCTCATCAAATCCTAACCTTACATTATATCCCCAATTCTCCATATATGAGTTGTCCTGTTCTCACATTCCATATGTTGATCATATGATATTTCTACACATGTAAGGTCTGACAACTTAATTTGGAAAAGCTTTCACCATATTCATGTTACACCAGATTGAAGGGACACAAATTTAGCAATCACACAGTCGATTAATACTTGATCATAACTTCAGCATAATATTTGTCATAACAACACTAATTGCTTTGGTAGTGACTGTACCGGTAGTGACAACTTCATCTAGTTTTTATCTTAACTCTGAAATGCTTTGCAAAATATAGCTAGCAAAACAACAACGTACATGGGACTGCAATTTGAACCAATTCGTAGGTAGAATCCCTCATATAGGGAAGAGGGAAAGGGGACATAAAGTCATTATGGTCCTCTTTCAACTAATAGTTCATGTAAACTAATCATGAGAGCTTGTTCTCTCTATCTCTCCCTCTCTCTATCTATCTCTCTCTCTCTCTCTGCAAGAGTGGTAACTGTACAATGAAGCAGTACTACTAAACAACATTATCAGTACTACATTTACAAAATGTACATAAATGTACAATAATAGTATGTCCATTAATGTCCCATAGGACCTGTAGCACATGAGAAGATGGAGATCATGTTGCATAATAACACACAATGGCCTCTTAATTAACAGCATTTTTCTACTAAATAACCTGTATAAGTTAGTGGAAGCAGCACCCACTGCAACTGTGCAGCCTTGCAAAGCGTTGAAAAAGTGTCCTTTTCATCAATACAGTAGCCTAATGTCCTCTACACAGTAAAGCTCATGTCGCATTGAAACTGCATATGAACTATTGTCAGACATAATTGCAGTAATTAGAGGTGATGGTCAATTGCAGTGTACAGTGCCCACTGGAGTGCTGGTCTTAATGGACTTGTTTTACACGCTCTACGGAGCATCTGGCTCTGTTAGACTGTCGTGTCGTAGACTACGGCCGAACAAATCACACACACCAAACAAAGAATGCTAAATAAAAATAATATGTGGCAACAATGTCTTGGTTTGAATTAATTCACCTTGCAGTGTACACAAATACATGTCAAATGTTGTATTGAAATAAACAGAATATACAGATCATAGATCATCAGAGGACTTGCACTGGTGCTTGGCCTGGCTAACTGAATAGAAAACATAACATTAGTCAAAGGGTTGGCTGTGCTACAGGAACATTTTATGTGCACCATCGCCTTGAAAATATCCACTGACTCTGCATTATTTGACTCTCTTGATGGAGGTGCAGGCCAAAAACAGCTAGCCAAAATAATTAGTTTAGGACCAAGAAGTCTGGAGATAAAGGGAAAAGTGTCTGCATTCAATTTTCTGACTGGAGTCTTGCCATCTTTGGGAAGTTGTTTTGAATCTTTCGATAAATAAATAGTATTGGTAAACAAGGCTACACTCTCAGGCTGATCCAAAGGCACTTTATAATAGCATATATTCGTTGGTTCAGTGTCCAGTGCGAACAACTCTTCAAGTGTTGTCGAGTGTATAGGCTTTTAATGGATGGAGCATTTCTTTGGCACCGTTTTCCTGACACAAGGCTGCAATGCACTGTCAAAGCACCCGTGTCACATCTGCATTGTTATGGAAGGCCCAAGCACTCAAAAAGTCTTAACGCGTTATGTCCAACTAATGTACATTCCAACTGTGATAAAAATGTATACGTATGCAGCATTGTGAAGACACTGCCTTGCCTTGACAAGCCACTGAACAAGTAGCCTACAGCTTTGTTCTCCTCCCTTAATCTTCTTTGCAGTTGCTTGGGGTATAAGAGAAACTCGCTGTGCGTTACAATGCCAAACACTTTCTCCTCCTGTTGGCGAGCACCATGTGGACTCCCTTGTGGATGGCATATTTCACGTTCAGGAACACTACATCAAGTGGAATAGATTAGAGACAAGAGGCTTAAGGGCATGACATGCACAAATAAGATTTCTTGGAGCATTCCTCCTGTAACAAAACATGCTCACATCAGCACCGGCTATGGCTTAATTTATACTTGTAAGACGGCATCGCTTAGAAGCCCTTGACGATCCAAGCTCACATTCGTGCAGCATCCATTGAGCACTGTGAGCTTGTAAATCTTCTATTTCGGCCTAGAGGTGGTGCATGGAGCTGTCATACGGCAAAGTACGTTGTATAAGTCAGGACTCTCTGCCAACACTCTTAGCTCGCCTGAAATAACAATGCAGAGGCACTGGAATTCTCAGTGGAAAAGCATTACATAAACACCACTTGAAACGGCTCGGAAAGCATTGACATTACAATGCTTTAACACAAGCACTTGTTACAGAAGAGAAAATGGAAACGTGTAAGTCAGCGGAAATAAGCACCTAAGGTGCTACAGCACCGTTAAATGATGCTATGCCATATAGTAACACCATTATAGAGGTGCCATGATAATGGCGCCTATTTTGTTTGAAAACGTATTACATATATAGGGGGCATACATAATACCAGACTCTGTACTGCAGAATGACACTTTTACGGGGAATGATAATGAATCTTTCACCAAATGGTGGCTCAAAAGTACTGGAACGTTGCACAATGTTGCTGTTAACTAGAAAATATGTCTCCATATTTGAACTTTATATGTTTTTCTTATAATACATTAATTCCTTCATCATACCAAACTACGACATAAAAGTGACAACCATAGCAGCCCAAAGAGTTTGTAGATTATTTCCACTATCGTAAATTGTTCAAGAAACAAAAATAAATAATAAAAAAGGAACACCTTTTGCAACGATTTGTTATGCTTACAGAGCTGCATTTATTGATTCATGCTGTAAAGCAGGGGCGGATCTAGACATGGGCATGGGGGGGCAATGCCCCCCTAAATGCCCTGACTGCCCCACCAAACATGATGGCATGCAAAACAACCCAAGATATTTCAAATTAAAGTGCCTATATTTAAAATGATTTGAAACACTACTACTACTACTACTATTAACTAACTACAGCTGGCACCACTAAACCAGCAGCATTTCGTCATTGAAAACAGAAAACTCTCTGAGTCAGACCTTTAGCTTTATGCATGCTGCGTGTCTGTTGCAAGTTCAACAACTGATGTTATTATTGATGCTTTACTTGCCTAATAAAAGTCCTGTAACTGAAAATGGTATGGGTGCGACTTCATGAAGCCGCCCCCATACCATTTTCTCTTGCCCCTCTCTTGCCCCCCCAAATGGGACATGTTACATCCGCCCCTGCTGTAAAGTGTACTTCAATGTTGCTTTAACAGTATGCAGTTAAAGCACACATACATCAACTGCATTTTCATGGTCCCAGCGGTGAGCAAGGTCATCTGACGTGTAATTATGGATCCTACATAATAACATCAACAAGAGGTCAAAATGAACTAACTAGTGATACGAGGGTGTGAGTTGTGAACCGTACTATGAGCACTGCGCCTGCATAGCGAGTGAAAACACCATCATCTGAAGATGGCAAGGCTCCAGCTCAAAACACTGCCTTGAGACACGTTGCCTGGAGACTGTTGCAGACGTTTTGGTCCAAAACAAAGCCTCTTCGCTGTTTTTGGCCTGGAGGCATCTCTATGCTGGAACCAAAGGCTGCAGAGTCTGTGGATATTTTTAAGACCATGCTGCGCATACAATGTTAGCACAGCACAGCCAACTCTTGGAGTAATCAAGGAGGTTATCCTTTATATCTGTTGGTCATTATTACAGTATTTGTGTGATGTTTATTGATATACTCCGTATATACCTTTAATATCCTGCTTGGAGAAGTAGTTGCCAAGCAGTGCCGCCTCTGGGCTGTAAGTTTAACACTTACATGTAAGAAAATAATCATTATAATGTAGTATACAGTAGAAACCAGGCAAACAGAAGACAAGATGCATAATGGAATGGACAATAATAATAATACTCAGCTGACATCAGCTGACATTACCTTTCCAATTTGCTCAGACATAATTACAATTTCCCTCTTTATCAATTGTCAATGGTATTTAATGCATGCATTCAGAATCAACACTAGCTGTTTATAGGAGGGCTCTACCCATCATCAGCTGATTGACAGCCTGCTGGTAAAGCTGAATGCTGTCTTTTGTGGAGCTTTCAGTGCCTATAATTGCGTTGATGTGTTCATACGGTGTGCCCAGGGAGATGAACAATTGAATCAGCACATCCCTTCATGAGGGGCCAGGTCTGTCTTCTCCACCGCCAATGGACCCTTCAAAGGGCTTTGCGGGGGTTAGATCACTATTCTTAGCATCGACCCATGATCAAAGGCTCGAATGCTGTTTTCACACACAAACAAGCAGAGATGGGTGAAAATACATCAAAATATGTTTTGATACAAAATAGAAATACTGAGGAGGTCTGAGGAATGTATTTAAGATAGAAATGTGTATTTTGTATTTGAAAATACCTGAAATACATTTTATAAAAAAAAGTATACAATGATTAAGTAAATTAATAACTAGAATTGTCGCAATTCTGTAAAAAAAAAAAAGTGTAGTTCCCTCTCCTAAGCACTTACAATGTCAACTTGTCAAGTCACCCCTGTGATCATGTGTAAGGAGCTTTCTCCCCCATAATCCTTGTTTTTTACGGGTTACATTTTTTGCATACGTGGCACCCCCTATGTAGAGTGAAAGGATTTACTTTTGGCTCGGTTTTGAGCAAGTTGCCCTCGACATGTGATTCAAATTGGGGATGGATTGGATGTTCCATTCGTAATTTGTGGTCATCTTTGTACACTAGACCCCTCCCACTAAGTTGGATGCAAATTACGGCCAAACAATACAGACTATCAATTTTCTGACTGGGCTGTTTTAATTGGATTGGTCCAGAGATCACATACCATTTGTTTGTGAGATCAACTCTGTATCAATCCCCGCCCTACTCTGTGTGTGTGTGTGTGTGTGTGTGTGTGTGTGTGTGTGTGTGTGTGGGGGGGTGTGTGTGTGTGTGTGTGTGTGCGTGTGTGTGTGTGTGTGCGTGCGTGCGTGCGTGTTTCCCCTACAGTTTAGTAGTACACATGAGGCTGTGCAAATCTGTCAATTTGACAATAAAATGTATTTTTAATACAAAAATAATTGATCTGAAAGTATGTAGATACAGTATACATCTTTTTTTCCCATCCCAACCAATTACAAATTATAAAATACAGCAATATATTTCAAATACATATATTTAAAACACTACCTATCTCTGCACACAAGCAAAACAAACACACACACGCACGTGCTGAATCATGCATGCACTCATCACTCACTAGTCTAGTTATCTTATCCCTTAACTTTTTTAACTATTTAAAAAAACATTTTTCAAATGGCCAGTCTACAAGCTGACAACGTGTTAATAGAATGACATTTTGAAATATTCCAAAACGTTTTCAAAATAGTAAAAATGAAATAAGGGATTTGGGATAAGGGGTCTAGCATGTAACGAAAATGGACCTCCTGTGTTCCAAGTGCCCCACATCCTTGTCTTGTATGTCTCGTATTCCTCGTATCTCTTTGTCATTAGTAGCGCGCACACGCGCACGCGCACACGCGCACACGCACACACGCACACACGCACACACGCACACACGCACACACAGTGATGGGCAAGTTACTGGGAAAATGTAGTAAGCTACACTACTTGTTACTCTCGAAAAAATGCAGCTAAGCTACTCTACAAGCTATTGCCAGAAAATTGTAGCAAGCAACACTACAATGACAAAAGTAGCTTGATGTAGCTTGCTACATCATCACTACATAATATAAATATATATCTCATCTTAATGTACAACTTTCTAAATACTAATCATAATAATAAAACAATATGGGTAAAAATCATAATGATAATAATTTAGCGGAGGGTTTGAACATAGGATGGTGCCATGTTTAAGTTTTGGGAGGTATATTAGAGGTTTTCTACCCATTAAAAATGGGTGGAATTTGAAAATGTGTGTGGGAAAATGTAGTAAGCTACAATCCTTGTTACTCGAAACAAGTAGTGTAGCTTCACTACAAGCTACTCGAAACAAGTAGTGTAGCTTCACTACAAGCTACTCGAAACAAGTAGTGTAGCTTCACTACAAGCTATTCCCAGAACAAATGTAGTAAGCTACACTACAAGTTCGGGAAAATGTAGTTAAGCTATGTAGCTTAGCTACTTGTAACAAGCTACTGCCCATCACTGCGCACACACGCGCACACACACACACACACACACACACACACACACACACACACACACACACACACACACACACACACACACACACACACACACACACACACACACACACACACACACACACACACACACACACACACCAGGCTGAGCTTCCTGCTTCGCGATTTTTAGAACACAACACCCAAGCACAACCAAACAACATAAAATTACTTTGATTATATTCCTACTGGACCTCGTCTCCACTAGTTCCTCCAGTCCATTTTTCATTTAATGAAATTGTCAATATTTAGTCATAGTTGTAGTCATCATAAGAAATTTGGTGTTAATGAACACTGCTTGCCATGTGACCACACAACTAACTACTTGCAATGTGACGGCCTCATCACCACGCTAGCTGTCAGGATCATTGGATAGGGGATAAAATGGCGGTGATTAAAGGGAGAGAGCAGGTGTATGAGGCGCGAGGAGACGTGAACACGAGTCAATTAGGGTCGTCTCCCACCTGTGATGAAGCGCTGTTCCATTTCTATTTAACAACACGGGAATGAAGGTTCATTGGGCAAAAATTGTCAGGAAGGCGAAACCAGATGAGACAGATTTCAAAAATAGCCCCAGCTATAGCAGTCAGGAGATTAATCTATCACGATGTGACACCTTCACTACAAACTGTGAAATGAAACGGCCTCTTTGGCTAAATCATATTATGATTATGATATTATTATATTATTGCACAGCTTTGTTGAATACTCAATTCCGATTTGTCAATCACACAGCTCTGCGGTCTGACTGCTGCTATACGCCTCTTTATGTTGCTACAGTATATGGAAGTAGAAACTTGCGAGCCGAAGAATCCTTGTTAAAGAAGAATTCCACAACAAAACACATTTGGCATCCATCTACCCTTGATTGTCTTAAGTATCAGGTCTTAATACTTAAGTCAAAACTTAGAGGTGTGGCAAAACTGATTGGCTGTTTTTGAGTGGCCAAACAGCTTTGCCACACAAGTTTTAAGTCATAAGACCTGATACTTAAGACCAGTGGTTTTCAACCAGTGGTCCGGGGACCACCAGTGGTCCTTGAGATGGTTCCGGGTGGCCCCCAGCTAAGTTGGTTAACCAGATGAAAAGTTGGTTAACCAGATGTAACTCTTGAGAGCGTAGAAATGAAACCAAATGGACCGTTGCGGGTCCAGCAAGGGTCCATTTGGTTTCATGTTTACACTCTCAAGTCTAGACAACTATAGAGAATGTAGAAGATGAATGTTTTGTTTCCCAAATCCATGTTGTGTGCGGCTAAAATGTCATCAATGGTGGTCCATGGCGCAAATGCTGAATAAATGGTGGACCCTGGCATCAAAATAGGGCCCCATAATATTTTAATAGTATACTGATACTCACACATGAGTTTTACTGCACTCTGGTACAGCTTTTAATCAATCACTCATCCTATCCTCCCCTTCCTTCTGCCAATCACTCCGGTTGAAACTCCTGTCGCACGGGTGCCACCTGAGTTTTATATAGTGGCCCAATTATCTTGTAATGTATGGTTTGACGTGATGTGTGGGAAAAATAAGTTTGGAGCTACTGAAATACCCACATTCATTGCTTAATTTGTAACTCAGGTGGTGCCGGAACGCACCTCACGCACATGTGCCCGCCCGCGCGCCGGAAAGTCGTTTTTGGGGGGGAAATTATATATTGTGTGTGTGTGTGTGTGTGTGTGTGTGTGTGTGTGTGTGTGTGTGTGTGTGTGTGTGTGTGTGTGTGTGTGTGTGTGTGTGTGTGTGTGTGTGTGTGTGTGTGTGTGTGTCAGTGATGCACTATGGCACACACGCTTTGTAAAGAGCCGATCCACAAGCTCAAATGGGGTTATTTCCCGATAGTGACATCACCACTTGACCACTTCACCACCTCCAGCATCCACATTCTAAAGGGAACATTAGGCAAAATGGCAGATCTACAAACTTGTGATGCGCTGTATTTACACTGCAAGCCTGTAGTTCATCTTGTAGATTATAAGTGTAGTATTTATTTTTTTATCTACATGCCCACAGACTGCAGAGGAAAATTAATTATTACCTAGATCTGGTGCAAAGCTTCTCTCCACTTGAGTTTTAATGGAGGCTATTTCACATGGCCCCGCATGAAACAAACATGAATGCAATATACAATATTTATTAAGCTTATAATAGTTTATTTGGATTCTAAAGACTATTGAAGAATACATCCTAACAAAGCACAGAATTCCAAAGCATTTCCCTCTGGGTCAAAGAAGTGTGAATGTTTTTTTTAGCTGCAGACGTGTGCGGTACGTTTTTCATGGTGGCAGACAGGTACTTTATGGGAGTAGAAGTGAGCGACTTTTCAAATGTAAATCACTCTGAGTGCTGCGTTATTCCCCAGGGCAGGAATGTCATCTAGAGACGGATTAATCAATGTTCCACCGTTGACGTATGAGTGACAGTAAGCTGCTGTTGACCCTTTCATTTGTGTGTTGTTCATTCTGAAGCTGCTATGACTTGTTGGATCTACCTGCAAGCACCTCTCCTGCAGGGTTTCCCCCTTTGGATGGTTTTGCATGTGGAGCTATTGACTAGAAGAGATCAAGGCAAACATAGTGTCCTGGTACTGTAAGTGGGATCCAGGGCCCCCCAGGGGTCCTTATGGGGTTTCCATGGGGCCCCCTGCTTAAGCCCTATATGGCTATGTAATGTAATTGTTTTTGCTGATCAAAATAGCAGATCCAGCTATTTAACACAAATGCTGGACCCAGAGCCACCCATTGACTGCCGCACATCCTGTTTGAGAAGCTAAGCTAGCTAGCTAAAATGGGTCCATCCTTGATACAGAAAATGACAATGTTCCAATCGGTGTCACTTGATAATCAGCAAAGACCCCCAAACATCGGGGGCTTCAACCATGAAGAGTTCTCTAGATCTGGAGTGCTTTTTAGTCAGGAAAAAAACAGCGATATCAATAATAAAACTTGACTTGCATCTGCATTCTATTTGATGGTATGCCATGCCAGAGGAGTGTTTTGTGTTAAATAAAAAGAACACATCAAAAAGTGTCTTCTTCTCATGGTGTTCTTGGCTGCAAGCAAGAACACCATTTTTGTGGGCATCAGTGGCCAAATATGCATCAATTTGGAGGTCTGTGGCATTGATAAGTTTGAGAAACACAGTGCTGTTGCATCAGATATGGAACATGGCTGAGGAGGTGCATTTGTCATACTTCTGAATGTCAGCCTGTCGTTTTGATAACCTTGAGCAGCACATTGAGCCGTTATACAGCATGACACACACACACACACACACACACACACACACACACACACACACACACACACACACACACACACACACACACACACACACACACACACACACACACACACACACACACACACACACACACACACACACACACACACACACACACACACACACAATTCTGATACAGTGCACAGCAAAGCATGGCTGACAGCTACATGATGGGGCCTACTACTGCATGCTCCATTGTCACCTAAATCAGCAAAGCCATCTGGCTGGCCTCAAAAGAAGACATTTCCAAATTTCCATCAACTGTTGCATGGCATCCCACTGGATTAGTCGCCTGAACTCTCCTCTAGGCAAGTTCATCACCATACATCTTATCTTACAGGCCAATGTAGCCCTGCATGGCTTTAATCCTGGTCAGGATATAAAGCCATGCTTTACCCTGCATGACTTGCTGTAACATTTAACTGTGGGCGCTCTTTGCGTGCCAATCATTCAATGTGCACTCACCCATTAAACGATTCCAAAGACGTGTGGTCTCATATAGTCCTCTACTTTCATATCCATGTCAATGTTGTGGCGGAAAACGTTTACCGTAATTTCTGGACTACAAGCCGCACCTGAATATAAGCCGCACCAGCTAAATTTGGGGGCAAAATACTGATTTTTCCATGTATAAGCAGCACCTGACTATAAGCCGCACCAGGCAATAAGCTTCATGATAGAGCAGTGCTTTTCAACTTTTTTTGAGCCACAGACCACGATTTAACATCTTCACCCCACAGACCCCCAAACTAAAAAATTCTTTTGGTTTTGTTCACAATTCCAGGATGGATTTTCACAAACAAAAGAGGCAAAACATCAAAATGAAACCAAGATGAACATGACTTATTATTAATTAAGTGGTGCTAATTTAGATGTTGAATATCATAACTCTTGAGAGTGTAAAAATGCAACCAAATGGACCCGCAAGGGTCCATTTGGTTTCATTTTTACGCTGTCAAAGAGTTACATCTGGTTAACCAACTTTCCATCATTTAGTCTGTGGATCCCACCTGGAACTCTCTCCCCTGTGTCACCTGTAAAAATCCATAGATTGGCCGCACCGTTGTATAAGCCGCAGGGTCAAAAGCATGTGGAAAAAAGTAGCGGCTTATAGTCCGGAAATTACGGTACTTAGTCAAATATCTCCACTTTTCACGAGACGCACACAGACATCTCTCCCTTCAGACAAAGGGGATCCTAATACCAGCTGCACCTGATCACTGCAAACGTCATCATCACAAAAAGTTTGGGGAACACAATTGGCAGGTGGTGATGAAAGTAGAGGACTATATGAGACCACACGTCTTTGGAATCGTTTAATGGGTGAGTGCACATTGAATGATTAGTACGCAAAGAGCGCCCACAGTTAAATGTTACAGCAAGTCATGCACCCTGAAGCATGGCTTTATATCCTGACCAGGATTAAAGCCATGCAGGGCTAAGGCCAATGTTTCCCTAAACACATATAGGGCCCTGCCCTGATCCTGGTCCATGGGATTTTTACCACTAGTACTACTATATATTATAGGAGGACTTAAATGCAACCATTTTTTTCTGAATAATTGAATTATATTTGATCCCAATGAGACATTGTATTTTGTTTTTTGGCTAAGCTAAAGAGTTCATACAGTATTACAGCTTTGCTATAACACAGCGCCACATCATCTTATAGATTCTCGCTCCTGCCTCCCAGCTTTGTAAGAGCCTATGATAAAGAGAGAGGATAAATTACGGGGTGTGTCGCAGGCTGGTTCCGGAGGTTTGCACATGCGCAGTGTAAACAGGAACTGCTATGGTCGAATCAGATTCCACCATAGCAGTTCCTGTTTACACTGCGCATGTGCAAACCTCCGGAACCAGCCTGCGACACACCCCCGTAATTTATCCTTTCTCTTTATCATAGCTTTGTAAGAGCCTGCCTCTATTTTTATTTTCTCCTCAGAATACACATTCCGCGGTCCAAATGCTTAATTGTTTTTGTTGCACTGTATTTAATTGACATTTAATTCTGATTAAATTCCATGAACCCTAGTTAACAGGGTCGCTCTGGATAAGAGTGTATGACAAATTCTCTGTCCCATTAAACATGGATCCTGACATGAAATATTGAAAAAGAAGCACCTTCAGCCATGAATAAATGCAGCATTAACACTGAACAGTCTACACATCCAGGCCACATGGCTCTGCAAGATCTGCCATCTTCACATGGATCCTCCTGACATGCACATGATATGATTTTCTACCAATGAATTTACAATGAAGGCATTTGGCAAACACTCTTATCCTGAACGACATTACGTACAGCGTACAATGGCATCTTGAATAGTAAATGCAGAGAGTCAGTGCAGTGCCTTACTGTAAGAACCTATCAAGATTTTACTCATGAGAGAGTAAAAGAGCAAGATGAGAAGCATATGCAAAAAAAAAAAGTAAATAAATAAATGCTATTCTTTAAATACCTTGAAAGTCTATTTTTTTGTAAATGATGTGGTATCCAAGGATCAAGCCAAAAGACAATCGATTGATTGATCATTATGTAACCCCTGTAGTCATGAAATAATCAGAATAGGAGAAACCCTCAAGTCAAATCAAGTCATACAAAAACAACCTGCATAATAGGCAAGCATGAACCTAATTAATTTCAACACTCACCATTTAAATTGATTTTTTTTACCATGTATCATTTGTTATTTATTATCTCTTTAAAATAAAATACATTGAGGTCTGTGAGTCAATTCAGCTGCTGTAGTAAGCATTCACACTGTATTACAACACTGGCAACACATTCAACTATCACATAACATTGCAATGTATTTGTTTTGAATATATTCATCGATTACAGTTCTGAGATCAGCTTAACTGATTTAACAAACACAACATAAAACAACTCTGGTTGTTTTTAATGAACATTTACTTCTAAAACCATGCACAATTCAAGCATCATACAAATAGTTCAGGCAATTACACTCACCAGAGAAAACGATCTTCAAGGGGGCATCTGGTGGACAATCAAAAACTCTATATTTTAAGCATAAAGGATATACAAGAGGTAATCTGTTGGAAATAATGACTCACTTTCATGTGTTTTTCATTCTCCCCCTCTAGGCTTCCTCCTCTCTTACTCTACCCGATACATGGTGACAATCACACACATTATGCCAAGGAGCTCCCCCTGCTGGAGAACTCACCTACTGTCCCAGTGTTATTTATCCCTCCCAGTGTGATGATCATTTTATGGGAGTTATAAATAAAACAAACACCAATCTAACCACATAACATGGCAGTTGATTGGTGTCAGATGGGTGGACTGCAGACATTTTAAAGATTCTGAAGTGGGCCCTGAAGCAGACGAGATTGAGAAACACTGATTTGGTAACCACAAACAGCATGCATGGTTAATGTGGGGTCAATGCCATCATTATTGTTAACATACATTGTGCATTTCACTATATGTAGAGAGATTACTGAACACCATTGTGATTTATGCAGCTTCCTTCACATACAGTGCCTCCTGTACTGTAACCTAATCCATGTTGGGCAGTAACAAATTACATATTACTGGAATATTACCTTTTCCAGTTTTTCCACCATGAGAGCTAAAGCTGTTTGTTGTCTTCATTTGCTGAAGCAGAAACAAAATGCAGCTTTGCCTCCATAAATCCAGTACCACTGAAGTTACATACTCACAGCCATTCACCACCACAAGTCAGAGCAAACATATTATCAAGATTTGAGAACACTGCTTGACTCCACATAATGAGGTTGAATGGCTGCCTAGATTGTTCTTATTTAGCAGTGATATTCTGGCCTTGGCTGCTTTCCCACTGTGACACAAATCACAGCAATTAGACAAGAGGAAGTGTACTGAACAAATGTTCTTTATGACAGGATTTGATCTAAATGAAGAGGGAAAGTTTTATAAGAGTGCTGGCTCCCAGCAGAGCAACTCCATGTGTGCACGGATTCTACACAAAGATCTGAAGGTTTGGAGACAGCTGTGATCTTGTTCAAGGAAGGTTTTGTCTATTTTGTTTATTTCATAAAAGTCGCGTGATCTTTTACTTAAGGCTATAGCACAGTACATCGGCTTCCAACTTAGAGCAATACTGTTCCAAATCTTCCAAAAGCCAGATTCAGCCAGAAGATAAGATGAGATGAGTCTGATGAGTCTGATGAGATAACATACAGTAAGAGCACCATCTGATAGACCAGGGGAGCCCAACCAGTAGATCGGGATCTACCGGTAGATCTCGGCCTGATCTCAAGTAGATCTCGGGAGATGTGGGGGGGAAAGAAAAAAAAATGGGGTGGAAAAGAAAAAAAGAGCGATTTTCGTCTGTGTGTGTGATGCATTTGCAATGGCAGTGTTTGTCCATGTCTGTTGTACTTATGTTGTACTGTTGTAGGCCTATTTATGACAAGTCTGTTGTAATTTATGCTTATATGGACATAAAGTAAAGTGGTAAAACAAAGTAGTGTTGTGTTGTTGTGAAGTTACTGCAGGCTAGAAACGATGCGTGTGGTTTGAAATGTTGATATTGGACTGTAGATCCCGGAGGGGTTGGCTGCTGAAAAGTAGATCTTGGGTCAAAAAAGGTTGGGCACCCCTGTGATAGACTGAACTTTTCCCGTGTGCATTATCACATTAACTTCAGTCACCCATGTGGCATCAGGTGCTCACATAAACACCCTCAGGAATAGTTTTGCAGAGGACTTGTCATGTGTGTCGCATGGCACAGAGGACTTCATAGTAGTCATATGGTATTTTTAAAGCAAACATCTCAAAACAACTCAAATCTATGATTCAAATAATTTTGAGTCCACAGTCAAATTCATGTCATTTTGGGGGTCCTAAGGCCCTTGACGTAAAAAGGTTTGAGCACCACTGAGGATGTCAGGAAACTGTTCTGTCAATTGCTGTGTCACAAGCTGCCATTTTTTGCTAATCATCATTGTCAATACTGTACTGAACTGTTACAGGAGGCCATTTGAAGCATATTTTTAGCCATGTAGTTCACTGCTGCTCAGTGAGATACACTATGCTATTTAATTTATGCGCCAATAGTGTCCATTGAGAATGTTGACGCATTCCAATGGAGAGTTCCAAACTGACCATGTTATAATGCGTGTTAATGCAGTGTTGGGGGGGGAGATATAAACTAGATAATTAAGTCCCACAAGTGGACAGTGGTTTGTGAGTGTGTGTGGTTGCATGTCCATCAGTCTGGACCTGCACTGCTCATCATTCTAACAACTTCCTCTAAACCTGCCAAGACAAAAAGTCCAGTGGTCAGAGGCTAGCTTTTGCTGATAAGAAGCTTTAGCTTTTATGTGCTTTACTAATTAAAGCTACAACTATTGTGAGCAAGCTGAATGGTAGAAAATGTTAAATACATTAGAACTAGTTCCTTGTGCAGTGGCTGGAACAGGTGGTCCGGGGACCACCAGTGGTCCCTGAGAGAGATTCAGGTGGTCCCCAGGCTAAATGATTGAAAGCTGGTTAACCAGAATGTCGCTCTTTGAGAGCGTATACATGAAACCAAATGGACCTGCAAGGGTCCATTTGGTTTCATGTTTACACTCTCAATAGTTAAAAAACTATTCATCATGTGAATTAGCCAAAGTCAGCTGAGGATTGCGCCATAAACATCTATAATAATCTAACTAACAATTGTTAACGCAAAATTACCATGTATGGCAGCGACTTTGAGGATGGCAGAAGAAAGGGAGGAGCCATTGGGCATAGTATCAGCTACTAACTTACTAGTAATATCATGCTCTACTGACTGAGCCAGCCAGGCCTGTTAGTTATATGATACACCTCCACAAACTATTCATCATGTCTACACAATTAGAGAATGTAGAAGATTAATGGTCATTTTGATCTGTATACTGTTTTTGTTTCCTAAGTCCAGCCTGGAATTGAGGACAAAAGCAAAATAAAAAAGTTTTGGGGTCTGTGGGGCAGTAAAATGTCCTCAAACCCCTGCCCTAATCGATTGATTGAATGGCTTAGTAGTAGACTCTCACTCTGTTGGATAGCACCAAAATAAGTCCCTGCAGTACAATACAACTAAACACGAATGGCACAGCCACCACCATGAGCCTTGATTTGAAAAATATCAAGTGGTATTTCTTCCTCAGCTAGTGGAATATGCAGGCACATTTTCACCACAATCAGATATTGGGTTACAATGTCCAATTTATCTTCATGATACGTGGCATTATGTTTTATACGGGCCGGCAAACTTTAGAGGTCAATTGTACCCAAACAGAATGGAAAATGAAACAGAACTGTGTTGATCATAATATGACCAATTATGTCTATAGCTATAGTGTATATGATGTACCTGTAGTGTATGAGTAATACAAAATGATGTGTTTTCCACAAATCGACCTCATGGTGGCACTATAGCAGGCAGATGGAGGGCAACGGCTTTTCCTTGACTTCTAGGGAGTTGACATAAAAAGTTTAACACAGATGCCGTTGTTGGCAGATGGGTTAGGGCCTGTTACAGAGACACCATGAGGCACATTTCTTCCTCTGCCCAGTGAAAATCTACGTGCCGACTTTGGAAGCCAATCAAAACGACATGTGGGAAATCGGACAGATCTGTGTTGATCACATTTGTTATACTATAGCACGTGTATACCAGTGTCACATGGACATTCATTGTTGAGGTTATGCAGATGATATTCAAGGTTATGCAAATGCGATGCAAATGAGATTACTGGTGAATAGAATGTTCCGGACTGTGTGGGGATGGTCAGAAAACGTCAATAATTTCCCAATGGCTTTTTTTCTTCTTTTGCGCTTCATAGCTGAGGATTGCGCCACAAACATCTATAATAATCTAACTAACAATTGTTAACGCAAAATGACCATGTATGGCAGCGACTTTGAGGATGGCAGAAGAAAGGGAGGAGCCATTGGGCATTACTAAAATTATCAGCTACTAACTTACTAGTAATATCATGCTCTACTGACTGAGCCAGCCAGGCCTGTTAGTTATATGATACACCTCCACATCGTCTGAACTTGTGCACAGTCCAGAGATTTATTTCTGTGAAAACAGAATACTGATAGGATTATTATATAACATCTTCACCTTCATCCAATAGCAAATCACCAAATAAATCAGCGTTGAGGTCAATACATAAGCAAATCAAATCAATTATAATTCTGGCAAAATATTCTTGTTTCATTGCCGTTTTTGCTGTGCATGCACACGTGGGCATGTGCATGCATCTGAGAGAGAGTGATAGCATTTCAGAGTAGGTGCCAGCTGGAACATTTTGGCCTTCTCCATGGAATTCCCCATCTTGGTTCTCCATGGAATTCCATCAAAATTAAGGGATTTTCCCAGTGGTAGACATGCAACTACAGTACATTTACTTGTACATACTCTACATTTTGTCATAAATATATTTGTATCTATCTGTACTTTATGTGAGTATCAGAATTTCTGGACCCTGGATTTACTACACGTGCACGTTTATTGTAATCGCACACCGGTAGGTGTTGTGATCTAGTGGCCTGGTCTTGGGAAATGATCATGTTTGTGTTTCACTCATGCACATAACTGGGAGTACTTTTCTCAGTTAGTTTTAGTAATAGCAACACTGTTGTTGTGCAGTGTCAGTCCCCTTGTGAAAAGGCTTTCACAAAAGTTTTTTGATGTCCACACATAATAGTATCTCGTCTGAGGCCACACGATAGCTACAGCAATGTAAAACACAACCCGGTTCGGTTCCCTGCTGGCCAGATCATGCTGAGTGGCACTATTCTCTCTACCCATTTCCAATCTCTTTCAGTCCTATTGCTGTCAAATAAAGGTTTAACAATGTCCGGACAATAACTGAAAAAGAAAAGAAAAAGAAAGTATAGTATATCGTAGTATAGTCCCTTAAGGGAACATGAAGTTGAAAAGTACAATTTGTGTGAAAATAAGACAGGTAAAGGATAGTGTTGGATAGCTTGTTGAAAAAAAAGAGAGTTGATAGTTATTTTTGTGTCAGAGCTTTCTTGGAGGCGAAAACTCATGCAGGTCCAATGCGATCGCAATCAAAGAAACCACATTGAGTGTGATAACCGCTAGTGGTATAGCCAGTAACGTGCCGGACATGGCAGCTCCTGATGGCCACCGGGGGAGCCTCTCCCATCACTGACAACGCATTCACCGCAAGCCTTGATTACCATCGTCCGGGTCCACGACAGGCGCTGAAGGAGGTCGAAGACGAAGAGGCATCATTTTCGCTCTCCCTATAACTGCATCAGCAGCAGCAACAACAACAATGACTCAAGACTGTTGCGTTGGTCTGGCGTGTAAGCAGAGAAAACTTGTGGAGATTGATGGTTGCTGTGCGGCCGGTTGGTGGGTATAATAGCGGGCTATCTCCAGGGCTGTCTGGGTTCTGTTCAAACAGATCTCTCCCCCGGGCCGCCAGATAAAAATCCCATCATGGGTCTATGGTGGCAAGTTGCAGCAGACCCAAAGTGTCTTGTCACAAGCCATCCATGTAGTCCATGGGGAGGTGGCACATTTATGGCAGTGTTGATTTTGACAGTTGATTTATTTTTGTAAATGACTGATTTTACTTGGTTGCATGCTGAGAATAGTAGCTGTTCACTTGAGTGTGACCAAACTCTTCTGCACTTGTCTCTGCCTGAGATTTCTGTCTACTTTTAATTTGTTGACGAAATTGTCAGCGCATTTTGTCATAGTTTTAGCCATCATAGTTTAGTTTATATTTAGTTTGCATCAACTGAAAAAAGGAAACATTTTCGTCATACCATTACTCATCGAAATCAACACTGGCACAGTGGTGACACAAAATGCTCTCTCCAATCATCGCTGGATCACAGGAGAGTCCATTAGGTGCAGCACGGTTCAATTGATTTAGATGATAATGGTGTATATATCATTTAATGCACATCCTTCCTGGCATAATGAATGTGCATAATTAAGATTTCCATTACAAGAGAACAGCTGTTGTTAGCCTCATGCTGATAATGGACTTAGATGGGAATGAGATAAATTTGTTTTGTTGATTAGGTTAGAAAATGTCGGTTAGTTGTAATTGTGAGTGTAAGCAACCTAATACCAAATTACAATTGTGGGAGAACTTCATTAGCGGTGATGGACATATTAGAGAGATACTGTATTTAGAATTGGAAAAAGTGTGTTATTGCCAGCCACCTCTGGGGAATGTCTAAAAGATTGACAATACATTGTCAACATTCTTTGAATTCCATTCATTGGCATCTCATTCCAATCGTGGATTGACTGAAACGCTTGGACCTTAGACTCCTGTCAGTGTTATTCATGACTCTCTGTTGCTTTCAAACAACTGAAACCTCATATGTATCGTTGCGGTATCTCCATCTCCATTGTATATGAGTTAATGGCCTAGAAGATGTCTCTATTTCCCCCTGCAGAAGAAACTCCAAGCCATTACAATGGACATTTGACCAGACGTTGTCATTGATTTTATAAGACAATCGACGCGTTCGGTCACTACTTTTAACATGTTTTTCAATTGTACAGTACAACATGTACTAAATAAAAAGTGAACTTCAACACCCGTGGGAAACCTAAAGTGGAGCTCTAGAAGCTCTAAGCAAAATTCCGTTGTTTCTTGTAAACAACAACAATAAGATCTATCTAAGTGGAAGACTATTCTGTCTCAATCTGTGTTTTTTGTAGAGGAACTAAAATAATGAGCAGTTGTTGTCCTAAGCTTAATGACCTTACAGGCTTGACTAAAAATGTCATTTAGATAGTATATCTAAATGATCTTATGTTGACAGAATAAGCCAGATCACCGTACTGATGTTAATGTTTAATTAAGTTGGCGAGCACACATTTGTACTGCGGTAATAATAATTAGGCACATGAAATCCGTGTGCCTGAAACCTTTGAATAGAAGTAGTCATTTTTGGCTGCTTTTGATGCTAATTAGGTATTAACATAATTTAATTTGCAATTTAGGCAATTAGCAGATGCTTTTAATCCAAAGTGGAGTACAGTAAGCAGCAAAAACAACACAAGTAACACATCAAATGCATATAGTCATCAAGTAAACTAAGAACCTAACCATCGTCCAACAGCATGTACAATGAAACTAAGCTATACTCAGTTATGGGCAAGTTACTGGGAAAACATTGTAAGCTACACTACTTGTTACTCTTGAAACAAGTAGTGTAGCTAAGCTATCCCCAGAAAAAATGTAGGTAGCTACACTACAATGCACTACAATTTGATACCGTTGTATTTCATACTACATCAGTTATCTGTACCCTTGTACCCTGCATGGAATCAGTGTGTGTGTGTGTGTGTGTGTGTGTGTGTGTGTGTGTGTGTGTGTGTGTGTGTGTGTGTGTGTGTGTGTGTGTGTGTGTGTGTGTGTGTGTGTGTGTGTGTGAGAGAGAGAGAGAGAGCTAGAAACTAACCTAAGCAAATCTGCATCATATTTCTTGTGCACAGGAAACCTCAGGCCAATAGCCTCTATTCTCAAACATTTCTCAAATCCATTCAATGCGAACTATGTTTTAATTGTCTATGCGCAGAGCAATAACCCAGCTAATAAGATACATTACGCATCCTGCCAGGCTATGGACCAGCAACTAAAGTGATTGCATTGGTCATCGTTCACATTTTACACTCTGTAAAACGGATATGGGTAACTATTGTTATGGTACATTTCTGCCTCTTCCACACAGAGAGGGTCAATCCACGCATGTGAACGCACACATGGACAAGTGCAAATAATTTTGGGGGGGTCCATGGCATGAAACACTGCAGTTTCGTAAGAAACTGAAACACTCCTGAAATGGAGTGCAACTCAATCAAGATCAACAGACATCGATGTCAGGAATGCAGGAGTTAGGAGCCTCAAAGTTAGGAGCCTCAGAGCCTCAAAGACCCCCAGGGGTCTTTGAGGCGGTTCCATAGGGACACAGCAAAATGTGTTAATGACATAACATTCTATAACAAATTCAATTTAACCACTTTAACCGCATAGCTCATCTATCTGGCAATGGCAGATCTACACAGCTCACTGCATTCATATTGACAGTAAATTTGTATATACAGTAGTTTTAGAAAAGGTTTTTGAATCAAGTTCCATTTAGTTTTTATTATAATTATTATTTATTTATTTATTTGGGTTTATGCCTTAATTGATAGTGAACAATATGTAGACAGGAAAGGGAGAGAGATGGGGAGTGAGATGCGGCAAAGGCCGTCGGGCTCAGGAGTCGAACCCACGGCACGACGTCAGGCTGGCTTGGCAGCCTACAGTAGGTGCTGTACAATGATCATCAGTAGTCGGCTCTATTGCCTGAAGTGTGCAGGCTGAAAAAAGCGCATCAACATTATTCACATTATGTCAATAAAGACAATACAAAACACACAATATCTCTCTCCCACCAACGTCATGTGTTCATTGATTTTCAGTTGGAGGTACAGACATAATTCATGTGTTTGACGGTTACACCGCTGTTTGACGGTTACACCGCTCTATTCCTACATCCCGCCACTCCTACATTGACGTCCAATTGTCGGAGTGGCAGTACTTATATTATTTGAAAACATGTCGCCACTCCGACAGAAGAGGTAGCACCATTCCTACAAGCATTATGTGTCGGAATGGCAACCATTATATTTTTGTCATTGAATGGAGACATGTAGGAATAGAGCCATGTCGGAATAGGGACATGTAGGAATAGAGCCATGTCGGAATAGGGACATGTAGGAATATAGCAATGTCGGAATGCAGGCATGTAACCGTGTTTGACAACCTTCAAGTTCAAGTTCAAGTTCATTAATATGTCCCAAATTGGGCACTTTGTTTTGCAGCACATAATAAAGCTCTAAAAACACGCATTACAAACATGACAACAACAGACACACGTAGTAGCACAAAAACAGATACAAATACATAAATACTGTATAAAGTGCAAACTAGAGCTAAAGTGCACCAAGTGACTAATCTAACAACCCATACCTCACCACACATCCCTGAGACTAACAGCCTAGCGTCTACCTCCTCTTGCTTCCCTTATTGATGGCTCTAATGGAGGTAGGTATGAAGGAGAATTTAAACCTGTTGGTTTTGGTGACAGGAATCTTTAGCCATTGGCCAGATGGCAGAAGTTCATATTCCTGCATGGCATAGGGGGTGGGAGCTATCTGTTCTAATGGAGGCTGCTTTTTTAAGCACCTGTTCGTCATATATATGACTCAAACCCCTGAATGTAGTCCCCACAATTTTACTAGCCACCCTAACGACTCCGTTTAGGGCATTTACCTGTCTAACACCAATGTTACCATACCAGCAAATGACAGAAAAGGTGATGACAGACTCAATGAAGGCTTTATAAAACATAATAATCAGTGATTTATCAACCTGAAATTTGGCTAGTTTCCTTAAACAGAAGAGGCGCTGCTGGCCCTTCTTACAGAGCACCTCTGTGTTCAAGTCAAATTTTAGCCTGTTGTCAATAACCTTTATGAGAGTCTTGGGGTCCATGGACAAGAGTCAAATTTAACTGCACATTTACATAATTCTTTCAGGAAAATATATATACAGTATATATACAGTATATAAGAAATATAATGGTGTTGGAGTGCCCTCCCCCCTTGCCATTCTACTAGCCAACACTAGTGTAGCTGGCTATATCTGGCCCTGCTCTTTAGACTACTTAAATAATGCATATTTGATTTAAGGGTTCTATACTCGCTATGAAAATGATTGAGAACCATTGGAATGATTGCCTAAAGAAGGCTATACAGCAGGCCCTGGCAGCCTTTTCAGTCTGTTTCCATGGCACATTTCGTTTGGTAGAGCCAAACATGCGATGGGGCCGAGAGGAGGCTTGTATGAAGGTGAATCGGCGATGGATATAATTGACCCTTTGGCATCAATTTGTCTGATGTGAAACCAATCATCCCGCCTGTTTGGAACCATTTCCAATGCAACCTTTATCTGATGATGCTCTCTGTGTTTGAACAGAATATCCTGTCTCCGTGGCAACCCACATGCACGCGCAAGTACACACACACACACACACACACACACACACACGCGCGCACATACGTGCACAGTGATGAAATTCTCTGTAAGTACCAGAAAATATGAAACTATTATGTGTTATTTTCCTTTCAATGCAACAGTGAAGCGGTGAGCTCGACCTTTGCATTACAGAGGCAGATAAGAGTGCAAGGCCTGTATTCATAGAGTTGGCTTCAAATACATGAACTGGTCACATAAGTTTCGTAAAACTAACTTTGGGAATTATTTTTTCCACAAAAGTATATCTTGTGTCGTTTTAATCATTGATTAGTTACTGTACCTTTACAGCAAGGCATATAGTGATTGGACATTGGATTGAGTAACACTGCTCAACGTGTGGGTTGCACCCCCAAATACTTTGCCAAGATGGCAAAGTACCTTGCTTTGAGGCAGATTATGAAGATATGGGGTCATAAACAGCATAAACCAGATCAAGAAAGGGCAGAACCCAATATTATGTGCCTGACTGATACACACCTCTGACTGAGTGGCACACATCTGACTGTCGCGCACTGCCAGCACTTGAAATTCAAAACAACATGAAGCAACAGGAAATATTTCAGTTTGATAAATTCTTTGATGGTGCAACCCACACGTTTAGCAGTGTCACTCATTCACACAAGAATGTTTGATCTCTATAAGCCATAACTTGTTGTAAAGGTGACTAATCAACAATTAAAACAATATAAGATACAACACCTATTGGCAGAGTTGTACCCGAACGCGTTCAAAGAACGAAAGTTCTTTGAACCGTTCGTATTTTTAAGGAACTTGAACGGAACGGACCCTATATCTGCTTGAAGAACGGCGGTGTGAACTCGTTCATTTCTGGCGTTAGTGAACGCCACTTTTCCTGCGTTCGATTTCGTTCAAGAGCAGTAATATAAATTTAGTTCCTAAATTTATATGACTGTAATACGGCGGTGTTGTTCGCGAAAATAGAGCAGATATACAAGCTATCAACGTGTTGAGGCTCGAGGCATCCTTAGCTTGAAGATCTGTTCTCCTTGCCCACCGCCCCGCCCCTCCCTCTGCTCTGTCAGTAGCGTACAGCATCAGACAGCCAACACACAGCACCAAGGAAGGACGCTTCTCTCCAACACGTTGAATGAGCTACTAAAGCTGTTCATGTTGGTAAAATGTATAATCTTCCTGCGCTGTGCGTGTATTTGAATCATATAGCCTACTGTCTGCAGCAACCTTTTGCCTCACGCATGTGTGCCGCTGCTATCCCGTGATTAATCATAAATAACGCACCATGCACGTGCGCGCTCGGACACACAAACACTTGTGCATCATTGACTGATTTGCCGTCGGGTCGTTTTCATTTTTATTTACCGGTAGGCTACAATTAGCCTGCTACAAGCAGGGGCGGCCTTAAGGTTTGTATAGAGTTGGGATACCCGACCGAAACAATACCCGCGACGGCCCGGTCTCATTTGCATTAATTAATTGGTGGTCGGGGTTTCAGTCGACCTGGCTATGTGAATATAATATTGATATTGTAAAATAGTAGCCTTCTTGGAAAAATGCTAAGCATTGAGCCCTGTTCAAGAGTGAGACTAGAATGAGCTGAAAATAGAGCAGATCTACAAACTCAGTGACGCACTTTGAGCTTGTTGATCTCTATTTCTGCTGATTTTCAGCACACAGAGATGCAGAGGGCTGGACTGAACTGAGCGCCTTCATAATAAAATCTTCACAAACAAAAACTTTGACAGATTGACCCATAATAAAAAGGATCAATTAAGGACATCTTCAGTTGTATATGGCTATGGGCTGCAATCATTTTGAACAAAAAAAAAAGAGGGAGGTAAAAAAGAACGAAAAAGAACTATAATAGTTCTTTTTTTGGAACCATGAACTTTAGTTCTAAAAGTTCAACAATGAACTATGAACGGAACTAGTTCGTTTTTAAATGTATGAACGATGAACTGAACTATTTCAGAAAAAAAGAGAACTTTCCCAACACTGCCTATTGGTATTATTAAGGTGGAGACAATAATTATTCTCTGGGGTTTGGAACATTAAGAGTTAGGTTTCCAAACTTAGGTTGGCTAGTTTAGTACTAAGTACTAAACTACTAAATGTGATGAGGTCATCACATCTGGACACATTTGGGCACGTGGCTATGGACGAATTTAGCCTGAGGGATGTTTTTTGTGCAAAACTGCTTGGAATGGATTCAGAATCATAATAAAAATAATAATTTGACACATCACATGCTACTTTAAAGCATAATGAAATTAGATTGTTTTGCCTTATAGCAAGGGTCCCAAAACCCTTAAGGCAGTGCCGAAATGTAAACATTTATTGTTTTCCATAAAACCACACATAACCAAATATTAATAATCCTTTTCGAGGTCAAATAACCCTCTCTGGATTCTTCACAGGAAAAAAATATATATAATATAGCACTAGAGAGCTGCTGGCGTTTGGCCTTGCAAGCTAGCTATCATACTTGTCTCTGTGATGGGAGTCATAATGTCGGCACAGATTGTATTCTTTGAATACTGACACCGTCTCTTGACAGATGACACAAACAGCCTTTTCTTTGCATTGAACAAAAATAATCATGTGTCCACTACAGGTTAAATACTGAATCAGTATGAATCTGAATCTGAATCATTTTTTCTCTTATACTTCTCTTATTCCATCCTGCAGGGTCATGATCACATTCTATGACAGGGGATTTTTTTTTTTACCGTGGTCAAAATTCAATTCAAATGAGCTTTATTGACGTGAGGAAACATTTCCAGGGATTTCGTCGACAGCCCCCCTTCACCCCAGTGTTCTATGCATGCATTAGTCTCGGCCGTGTGGCCAGACTGAAATAATAACGCGTGAGAAAAAAGATACACAATATAAATCCCCGAAAGTATCAGATATGACCCAACTACAAACTCTCACTCCCCTGGGAACATTGAAACGTTCTCTCTCTCTCTCTGTCTCTCTCTCTCTCTCTCTCTCTCTCTCTCTGACCAGTGACAAGGACCAGTCACAGTGACAAGGACTACACTCAGGCTGGACAAAGAAAAAAATATTGACATTGAAACTTTAATCTTTCAGTTAAGGACATCTTTATAGCACCACTAGCACTAAACGCACCGTGCAGGAGTCGTTACTTTCACCTGAGCAAAGGTCAACCTCGAAGCCGACAGAGAACAGCTTTAAAAGATGTTTTCAATGTCATCCTCCATGTAGAACATCCATCTCATTAAAATGCAGCTGAGCGATGTTTACTCCCACACAGATAGACGGTGTGCGGAGCCTGCACACACACACACACACACACACACACACACACACACACACACACACACACACACACACACACACACACACACACACACACACACACACACACACACACACACACACACACACACTTCATCTACCTCAGGCCGCAAAACAATTCTTCCCAAATCGTTAAAGTGGCTAAGCCTACAGATGAGCTCACTGGGTGTAACGCACCCATCACCCTTAATCGGTAGTGACAGGACATGCAGCTGCTAATGATCTGCTCTTAATCACACTTAATCAGGTAATAATGATTTTGAGGTGAGCTGAGATGAAGTGGCTGCGCCCCTTGCTTTCGCCACGGAGGCATCTCACTCTGGGGCGCACGCCGTCAACACACGGTGGGGGGGGTACTCTACTCTACTTTAGCAGCAGTGTCTCCTCGACGAGGATGTGATTGTGTGTGATGTTTGGCAAAACATTTAGCAGTTGGCCTAATAGTCTTTTTTGTTTGTTGTTTTGTTTGTTGTTTCCTTCATTTTGTTGAGGAAATGCAGAGCCAGATCAGTCATAACACCAGTGAGGATAGAATTCTGCAAGCATTTTGTACGAAACGGGCCAGTCTTTAAAACTGGAACACAATCTTAGCCAATCCGTGTAGAATCTGTGCGATAACTATAAACTGTAGATTTAAGAAATTGGCCTCATGGTGGCGCTATGACTGGCAGATGTGGAAAAATCCAGGGAAAATGTTTTGCCATGGCTTCTGGTGAGTGTGCATAAAAGTTGTACACAGATCAATACAGTTATAGTTAAGCTCCCGACAGCTTCCCGACTGTCTCTGAATATCTAGCAGGTTCGATATTTGACTCTGTCGCCGGCTGAATTTATTTGCGACTGTGTTCTGAGAAAGGCTGTATTCCAGCCATTGAGAGCACTTGACTGCTGCTCACAAACACTTGTTGACAAGTCTGTGTGTATGCATCATTATGATAGACGATCAGATATAATAATAATGACGTCTGTGCGAGCGATTGTGTAAGCATACAGTTATACAGAGAGAGACAGATAGGCCTAATTATTTAATGAAAACATGTTGACACAACGTCCTGTCTCACTAGCGCACCACATGTAGGCTATGCTATCAAACATTTGTCCCTGTGATGGGCCTGTATGCCTGTGTGCGAACGCAGAGAGAGGTAGAGACAAAAAGAGAGGTGGGTAGGGGGCGTGTCCTGTGTTTCGCACTTGTATCACGGGCACGTACAGCATCTTGCACGTGAGATGTCAAAATGAGTATTGGAATAAAAATAAATGAATGACGTAGTCCATATGTATAGGGTATTGATCATATCTTGGTTAGCCTGGCCTAACCTGAAATGATTTTGGCCCAGGGGGGTGGGGGCGCATCCGTTTTTGGACAGCATGATGAACTGATCTCATTCGATCTCACCAACCTGTCGTCATCCCCGGCCCCTCCCCTTACCGCCCCTCCACTGCAGTGCTATGTAACATCATTTGGAGCGACGCTCACCCAGAATGGTTGACTCCCACTTCTAGGCCACAGTGACAAACAAATTAGTCCATACTTTCCGTTTTCGCACAACACGGACAAAAATGAAAGCCTGGGTGTCTTTGTGAAGTCTTTCAGTGTGTGATCACTAATCAGCTACCAATCAATTTAAAAATATAATAATAAGGATAATAATAAAAACTCCTGCAGTGTGAAATACATGACGATCTGGTCACTCACCCACAACTTATAAAACTATAGGTAGCGATTTGTGGCATTTTGTGTTTGAAATGGATCATGTAATGTTTGGAAGCCAATCTTACCAAATCAGCTGGGAATATGGGGAATGGTGCAGATCTATGCCGGGGATGGAGATAGTGTATGTTGAATTGTCTGATGTATAGATAAAATGTAAAAGTAACAGCCCTTGTGAAGCTGTGTGAAGAATGTCTTTCTTTAATCCACCGTCTGCCTGTAGATATTATCTATTATCTATCTATTATTATTATATTATGTAACATACTGTAATAGTGGATAATACATTTTACCATGGTATTACTTGGTCAGACATCATTTATACTTTGTCAAAAATAGAAAAATATGTTCTTCTTTTGTCTTTGTTTTGTCTATTCTGTGTTGATGTGTGTTGGAGCAAGAATATAAAGTCACAAAACATTAAAATAATATTTCAAAACAATTTAATTAAATAGACAATTTGCAAACTCAGAAGGCCGGGCAACATTGGATCATATTTTGACAGAGTAGATAGTGCTTGTAAAAGCATGTGCAAGGGTCTCAGGTTTGGTCAAAATAAAGAAGGGGAGCTCCAAGGTAATAAGATACAGTAATAACAAACCTATAGGCCTCTGCAAGCTGGAATGAAGGCTGCTTTGTTTGTACAAGTCAATTATCTGTCTATGATGCAACATGTACATGTATGCTGCTTAACCTGATACTTTTAAAGGGATTGTGACATCTTAAAAAAGTTTTTGTAATTTTTCTTCCTTTTTTAGTTTTTCTGAACTTAAATTCACCCCAAAAAACAAGCTTTTAACATGCAGGAGGGATATTCTTGGTGGTCTGGGATATTCTGGCCCAAACAAATGCTCTGCTTTTCCTGCTATTTGATGTCAAATAGGCCTCTGTGTCACTGGGATTTGCTAGCAGATGTCACTGTTTTTACTGTTTTCATTGCAGCTCAAAAGGATTCCAAACCCACGAGAAACCAGATAAACAACTTTGCAACTGCCATCAAACATTTAAAAGTGCTATTCACTGAATCAAATGCCACGGCCAGTATATTCTCATCATACCTGGTCGCCCTCCCAAACTCATTGTATATGCAAGATTAGTTAACCAGTGAAACGATTTTTTATCCTCATAACTCTGTGTCAGGAAGTGTTTCCTTTCTCACTCCGTTCTGCAACGGTATTTGAGCCGGGAATTGAACCGTAGCCCGTTCTAATTGTGAGCTCAATGAAGCATTCTTAACAGATGCCGGTGGAACGGCTCCATTAAGGACCAGCATGTAGCTGTCACTGACACATCAAAGCCATGAAACGTCAAACTGTCGTTATGCCGCAGCTCAAACCAAGCATCCACCCACCCGCCAATTTAACTTCTTATTAAACACACATTATAAGCTAAGATGGATGTCTTGCTTGAATGGAGACACTACTTGGGAAGGACTTTCTGTAGGACGCAACTAGACTCAAGGAGCTGTAATTGAGCAGCCTGCAAATATCAGAAATGTTCTTCATGAATGCACATTATTATACCACCAGTCTAGCCTTCTGTGAGTAATTGGACTTGACCATCTGTAATTTAGCTTTTTTTCCCCTTCGTTTCTCTTTTTTTCATAGCACAAATATAAATAGGTTCCGCCTGTAGCTCCTGAAACTTCCTCAAGGATTATATGGGACTCCACTTTGACCCATTGGAAACCGGTGCTATTTTTTTTGACTGAGCAAATGCACCTATAGATATACATACCTGTACATTCAATTCGATATCAGTAAATGTATTTTGTTATTTTCTATTGTTTGTATGTTGTCCTTTACAGTGTCTCATTTGCATATTGAACTACAACTACAACAACTACAACAAATCATTGTTGTCATGTAAGTAATCAATGGTAATAATGGTGATAATAATCATAATCTAATATAGGTATCAACTCAGAATTATTAGACAATTTTAGAGCTCTGGCTCATGGACTAAGAACCAACAAAATTGAACCGGTTCCCATCGAGAACCATTTGATTAGACATAAATATATAGCTTCAGTTAGGTCGCCTTTTCCTCCAAAATAACTTTGCTTCTATTACTGGTTCCGTTATAGATTCTTGGGACCTTGGTGCTATTTTTTGGTTCCAATTCCGAACCAACTTTTAGGGTTCTGAACCAATTAATCTTCAGTAGAAACGTTCTGAACTGGATATACTGAATATTAGGCGTGGGTTAAAAAAAAAGAACCAGGCTGGTTAAACCCTTTGTGTATTGAACGCGTTTTGGTGTTTTAGCTTTGGTGTTTTAGCTGTGCTCATATCGCGCCACCGAGTGGCGCGATATGAGCTTGTAGTTCTGCTATTTTTGAAAAATTGTGAAAATGTGCTGCAAATCTCTGAATACATAATTTTGGAAGCAAAAATGTTAACTCAAATTTTTGCTTCTGGGGGATCCCCTAGAACAACATGTTTTCAGATGTGGGTCTGCAGCCAAATATGGATAATTCTGGTGGTCCTTGACTTGAAATATGTCAGCATCACTGACGCAGGAACACAGATTTTTCAGAAAAAATCCAATCTAGTGTCAGACACTATAGAATCTAGTGTCAAAAACTATAGAATCTAGTGTCAAAAACTCAATTCTAGCATCAGAAGCTAGATTCTAGTGTCAAAAAGTAGATCCTAGCATCAGAAACTATAAATTTAGTGTCAATAACTAGAATCTAGTGTCGGAAACTACTGTAGAATATAGCGTCAAAAGCTAGAATGTTGCTGCAGCTGTAATCTGGTGTAAGGAACTACTGTATAATCTGGTGTCAGAAACTCCGATCGAGGGTCAGGACAAAAAGGGTTAAACCCTGGTGGAAAAGTGTCCTTTAGTGGAGCTGGCGTGCTGCAGTCCCTGGTTTGAACCCAAGTGATCAGTCTGTCCACAGATGAGACGGAAGACTGCCAGCAAGAAAAAAAGAAAACTGCCTGCGACACCACACAAATATAAGCTCTGGGCTGTTAGCCGTCGAGGTTACATCAAATGGCACAGTCCCTTATCTCCAGGCAGCTTTATTTCTTACAAATGAGGGATTAATTATTTGCCTCTAAAAGTGAGGAAGCTGCATTTAGCAGATAAATGCAGTCTCTGCCCCCCTGGGACTTTTGGGGGTTGGGGAATGCTTTTGTGAAACAGTTGCACAAAATAAACACAGAATAGCACAATTCAGCTCATTTTTTCCCTTTAATTAGCAGAAGCAAATGGAGACAATTAGTCCTGCAAATTTCTTAAGTGGAGAGTGATGAATGTTTTGCGCTGGCTGTTGTTGCACTAAAGATGATGAATTGATACATTTTACAGAGCTATTAGTATGCAATAATCATTTTCTCTTTCAGACATCCAAAACAAATGCCAATTCTTTTACTTTATACACAGTTAGTTTTTATTTTTGTTTTTGTATGGATTCTGTCCATTTTTCACAGTTTTGGCAAGTCTGTGCTGTCGTTTTCCACGAAATTCAGCAATCTAGAGAATTGTGAGAATCTAGAGTGGAAGCCCATCCTTCATCAAAGGACCTGTGACTCAGTGAATCAAATATGATTCACTTTGGATGACGTCAGAACGTTAAATGGTACTGTACCATTCGAGTTTCGAATGAGTGAGTCAGAGTATGCTGTAGCCAGGTTATTGGTTAACCACTACACTTGAAATCGCAATTTCAGTCGCAATCACGATTGGAGTCTGACAGCCCATTTGCATAATGTTGTTATATGCATTATTGATATTTACAGTTTAAAAAAACATTGTTAACATTGTTAAAAAATAATGAATTTAATTTACAACACATTGATTTTTTGACGAAATGCGATTTCTATTGCATTGATAGCAAGGCGTTGTTGGAACTCCATTTCCCATAGTGCACATAGTGCACCCAGATATCCGGAAAAAACTGAGAAAAGGCCAGTTGTCTGTAGCATGTAGCCAAGACAATGTTTGTATAGTTTGCCAAGTGAAAGAGTTTGAATGTACTTTAATCTACAGTCACATCAATTCAGCATGGGATTGTGGACACAATCATTTTCAACAACAAAATATTGTACTGTATGCTTGGGCATGAGAGGCTAAATCTCATTGAATGTTGGAACACGGCTAAAAATAAATAAATAAATAAACCGATAAAGAAAAAGCTGGAATACCATCGCTCTAGTTAAATGCTTAGAATACTTAGTCATGTTTTTGACAGTACTGTATGCAAGTGTTGTGCCTGTGTTATGACAAGGCAGCTGCTCAAGAATTGGTTTGAAGACAGCTGCCTGAATATTCATAAATCCTGTGTGTATGCGTGTACGAGCGGACACAGACACACGCACACACACATTCACGCGCACACATGCTCACACACATTCACGTGCATGCGTCGCACACTCACACAGAGACACACACACACACACACAGACACTGTTACCACGTATCACCCAGTCTGTTTGCAGATTCTTTTGGAAAATAAACATCCGTAGCAGTGTTCAGAGTGCCATCTCCCTCCTGCCTGTTAGTGTGCTGTGTCTTTCACCATGCTCAAGGCAACATTGTCGCTTTGCTCTTCCTCTGTGTCGGTTTGAGTGTCTGTATCACTGCTCTGTCACTAATGCTTAACGCCAGGATGTGTTTGAGCTGTTCGACACTCTAAAAACTTACAGGCTTCTTAAAACAAGTACCATTGGCGATTTTAGGACGGTGCCAGGGGGCACTGGCCCAAATCATGCAATTGTAACTTTATACTCATTACAAATTATATTTTAAATTCAATTCAGTACTTGCAACATTACCTGACTGACATTGACATGAAACACACATAGGCCTACAGATTCATATAAAATGAATATAGTATGTTCTAAAATGTGTTGAGTGCTGATGTTGAGTTTAGTCTCTCAGACCTACAACTAAGGTTCAAAATAACGATGCTTCTATATTTTCCAATTATGTTGATTCTTGAAAGTTACGGAATTCAGATGTCTAAACATAATTTAACTCATAAAAACACTCTCAAGATCTATAAGTTACAGATCTATAAGGGTCCAAGTGCCCCCCCTGCTGGGAGAGCCTAAAATCGCCTATGTATAAGATAATAATAAGACCTAGTGAAATGAAAAATATGTATTGTAATATGTATCACTCTTTCAGAACATGCCATATGGGCATACCTGGCTAACAATGGACGCCAAAATAATATGAATGTTCATATTATTTTACATCAAAAGTCCATAAAAATCAAAAGTAATGAATTCCAATGAGTCCTGCATGAAATAAAATGATGCTTGATTTCACTCATGTGCTTTATTTTCATTGCTGTGCATCTGTACCAAAGTCAGCTTATGAAGCTTCCAAAACAACTCTGTTTTTAATCTCATTCAAGATGACATCCAGACAGTGTATTACTCCCTTTAAACTTAGCCATCATGCTAATGCACCTGAAAAAATATGGGATAGAAATAAGCTACAAGCATTGCTGCCTGTCTCACTGTGACTTTGTAAACAAACCGTGAAATCATTGTCCATGTAATGAATATACTGTTCGTCCCATAGGGGGGTGTTTCAGAGTGAAACATAAAAATAAAATGCACACCTTTTTCATTTCATTAGGTCTTTAAACCCAATCAGAACAGTAAAATATTGACCTGAAAACATTCTGTGCTATAAGACATTTAATCAGAGTGAAAGTTAAAAATGAAATGAGCAAAAAAAAAAAAAAAAAAAGCAGAGCAACTTCAGTGTGCGCAGTTTGGCACCACTAAATATGTGATGACGATGGATTTCTGACAGACGTCAAAATAAGAAAGACATGATCCGAATTACATTATCTGGATTAGCCTGGGTTCAGCCCACAGACCCCATCTACTCCGTTGGGCCCCGCCCACTCTGCTGGGTTCTGTGGTCTGGTGTTGTGATGAAGAGTTTCGATTTATCTCGTCCGGAAAAACGGCTCAGCCAATGAGCGAAGGATTTGGAGGCGGGTCTAAAAAATAGCCAATCAACACTGAGGATCATCTAACTGCCACAACAGGAACACAACAGGAACAGTTTCTAACTGCCACAACAGGAACATCTAACTGCCACAACAGGAACAGTTTCCCATAAAAACAGCACACATCCATTCAGTTTCATTGTAACTAAAGTTTCATTGTAACTAGAGTTTCATTGTAACTAGAGTTTCATTCTTTAATACTGCATTTATAAATAGTGCAAATGTCCGGCGCCAACTGCACTGCTAGTCAGTTAACTGCTAGTTAACTGTTGTTGTCGACTGTAAACAACGTCACAGGAAGACAGATTCGCTGATCCCCAGTGATTGGTTGAGGGAAAATCAAGGGCCCGCCTCCTCATAAATCAGTTACAATGGGGCCAATGTCAGACTCTTGAGCCATGGCTCAGAGTCTGACAATCAGGCTATATCTGGATGCCACGCACACGTAACATAATGCACACGCCTGCATGCATGCCCCACAACCCCACACACAGACACAAGCACACACCCTACTGTAAGTGGGTTATTATTCCTTCGATTCCTTTCATTATTTCAAACGGTCGGTTGGTGTGTTTTCATACATTCTAGCTGCATCTCGTCTCGCGTAAATATCGATCCAGAGACATTGTAAAAGACCATTAAACAACAGAACCTCCTCAGGTAGTCCTGCCTCCGGGCTATTTTATTATTGTTTATTTGCCTTCATTTAGTTTTTATTTCCCCCAGTCCAGCGCTGGAAATCGCTGACCCTAAAGTACTGCATGCGTCGCATCACGGATGCGTGCAACGTGAGCTTGTAGGTCGGCTATTTTCACCTGCCGGCAAAGTATTAATGTGGCTTGATGGTTCTCAGCATGGCTCTGGGACACTGAGCCCCCTGGAGTGAGGCAGGGGGGGGCTGAGTAATGTCTTTCCACCTGAGGAGCTTCCACACAAGCAGAACGCACATAAACACACACAATCAATACCAGGATGAATGCGGCAGTGGAAGAAGTATACTCAGATTCATTTTCTTAGACGGTAGCAATATCACAAACATACTGCATGGTATTTAATGGGTAGGTAAAATGAAGAGAGATATAGAGCCTGCACACCGGTGAAGGGCTTATTCATTTGCGACTAAATAGAGTTTATTCTTCAGCTGGGAAATGGTGTTTGCAAGCGCCATCTCTCTGCGTATTGCTTGCAGTTCCACCTGCATCAATGTGCATGTAAAGTAAGGTAAGCCTAAAAGACAATTTGGTATTGGTAAATGGAACAAAGGCATTGGCATGAAATGACCAAAGTAAAGGTATATATTCTTCTTATTTTTGGTGTTTTCCCCCCCTTCAAAAACAGCAGAGTCTTCAAGCTCACAACCTGTTGCAATGTGGTTATTGTATGTTTTGTATGAAAAAACTAAATCTGTTATTAACTAGTATGCTGTCATAAATGCAAGTATGAAATAAGAAGAAAGGAAGGTAAAAGGCACCCAAAGTTGTACTCACAGCAGATTGCTGTGTACTTCATCCCATCCCCACTCCTTTGTGTGTGGTGGTGGATGTGACTGATTGTTTGAAATCTTTATTGACAAAATATGCACATGCATAAACATAAATTTGTATATATTTGTGAAACGGATAATAAAACGCAATGAAGCTCGACAGCTTTGTTTCCATTGTAGTGCTGTGGGCAGCTGCGGGAAATGGTGAGTGGAAATGGTGAGTGAGTGATCTGTGTGTGTGTGTGTGGGGGGGGGGGTGTACGTGTGTGTGTGGGGGGGTATGTGTGTGTGTGTGTGTATGTGTTGTGTGTGTGTGTGTGGTGTGTGTGTGTGTGTGTGTGTGTGTGGGGGGGGGGGGGGGCGTAGACACACACACAGCTCGTAAATCGCAATAACAACATACATACTGTATGCATGTTTACAATACATCACATGAAACCCCGTGCCACCGGAGTTTAACATTGAGCGTTCATTTGCACTTCCTTATTTTGGACACCAAATGCTGGTTTTGAAATATAGATCAACAAAAAACGGGGAGAAGCTTAAAAATGCCACTGATCAATTTCCATCCAAATGAATAGCGGGGGGCAGGGCTGTCGCTCCCGTCCTTCCCCTATCCTTCTGGGCAGATTCGATGCAACAAGTCAGAAGGAGCTTGCTGGTTGGCCCGTCAGGGTCAAATCAGAACCCTAACAAAGGGACAGGGCATTAAAAAGAACGACAGCAATGTGAGTTGAGTTTGACTCCATAATGACATATTCATGGTCTCTGCTTACCAAGCAGAGACGGCTCATTGTGCTGCATGGGTGAGTGCAGGCCATTGTGCACTCACAGTGCCTTGGCCATCATGGTGCCCCAGGGATGGTCTAAATGTAAAAAAAAAAAACATCCCCACAGCTCAGTGTGGCAGACACCGGCTCTCACAGAGGTTGTGAGTTCTAAACCTATGTGCCTGCCAGTTAAGTGAGCAAATTAATTGTTGTACAACATAATGCATAATATCATAAAACTAGCCCTATACCCATTGTGTATGATCCGGAAATGACATAATATAATACATCACATTGTTTGCAAGGGAATTATTGTTGATAGCGAGCTGAGGATTGTTCCAGTCTCACTCCAAACGTGCACTTGCACAACGGCCACACGCATACACCACACATGCATGACACGGTCCTAATGGGGGTCTTCAGGTGATCTGGGTGAAAATCTATTAAATTAAGATGATTGGTGTAATGTTTGGTGTTTGTAAGTAGCACACATTGATGCTGGTTGTTGTCCGGCTATGCCTGCTGTCGCTGCTACATTCACATTAGGCACTATGGAGTAACTTTAATGCTGCCAGCTGGTTGAGACATCAACTATGTGCTACTAGTAGGCCTACTCCCCCTCTCCCCACCCCCTTCCACCTCATATACTGTACGTGCCACCAGCTCACCGCACACTTTTTGTTGTTTTTGTCAGCACATTTAAATACATAGGAATGTAACTACATGCAACTGTCCACTTCACCCCCACCTTTTTCATTTTCAGGAACATTCTGCGTACCACCCAAGGGCACACTTAATATCGGTGGTGGTCTGTGTACCAGTGACTGAGGACCTCTGATTAAAGAGGTAATAATCCTTATTTGGGAATGTCATATAAGCGACCCTGGTGGGTGCTGACAATAACACTTATTCTAAGTTGTGAACCTACGCGTGTCTTTTGAGAAGACTTAAAAGATGATACCACTGAGAGCACAGAGAATATTTCTCTGTGCTCTAAAAAAAAAAACTGAAATGACCTTATTGATCAAACAGAACCTCTGTGAGTTGGCTGTTGGTGGTTGATTCTTGTCCATTGTTTATCGCTGGTTTATATGGGCACATTTTATTTTAGAAACTTATGTCAGGAAAAAAAAAACATCTCAAAATGTCTGCAACGCCTCTATGATCCACGGTACTTTCAGAAATAACTGCATTCTGTTTGTTGTTCCAGAAATGGATGCGAAAACCGTAGGCTAATTGTTGGCATATGTGCAGCCAGTGCAGGGCAGAACAGTAGACACAACTGTGTTGATTGATGGGATTAATATATTTACAAGCCGTCTCCGTAACGCAAAGGTATGGATGGGTTAAAACGCCGTCGCTCAGCAGTTCAGCTTTCATTATTTATTCAACTACTCTGCACTTCCCCTGGTAAGGGAGACAGATGGGGGAGGGGGGGTGGGTGGGTGGGCACAGGGTACACAATTAATGAGCCTATCTTTGGGATTAAGCATTGCTGCACACACAGCCTCCACCAAATAAACACAACCATCTTGACACATGGAATGGAAATCCTTGCCGCATGATACTCAGCCTCGTCAAAACGCCCGTTTTTATCTGGGTGAAAGATGGCCTGCAGGATAAACAGTTCTCCTCTTCGCCCTTCAGGCTACGTCAATTTCTCTCAGTTTGCCTGGGGATGACTCAGCACGTTTTAAAAACACAGAAACCCCTCTGTGCAGGGACGCCCCGGTATCCAGCGTTGCCATGTCCGCTTGTAATACGTGACTTTGGGGTTTGTTATTCTGTAAAGTCATTTGCAAATATTAGAGTTGTTGTTTTATTCCAACCTCCAATCAAGAATTGTGGAGCTAAAGGTATTATTGGCAACTGTTTAGCCAAAAATCTAAATCTATACAGTAGCTATATATATTTTTTGCCGTATTCTCCTCTACGTCACTAGTGTTTAGGGGATAGGGGGTTGTGTGTGTGTGGGGTGGGGCAGCGTTTTAGCCAATCACAGTGCAGCACTGCCAGCAGTCTCTAGCAGTGTCATAATGAGCCCATAGAGTGGAGGTGAGGTGTGTTCACAAACACAGAGTTTGTACACACTAAAGTTAAGTCAATTGTCTTGTTTCAATTATGTACAGGATTGAAGTGCTAAAAGTCATTTTGCTGTGTGTGTGTGTGTGTGTGTGTGTGTGTGTGTGTGTGTGTGTGTGTGTGTGTGTGTGTGTGTGTGTGTGTGTGTGTGTGTGTGTGTGTGTGTGTGTGTGTGTGTGTGCGTATGTGCATGTGCACGCGATCATTTGGCCTAGTAGCTTCCTCTGGTGTTATTTCCAGAGAACACGTTGCTCTTGCAAAATCTGGCAACCCTGCTGGCATCGGTGTTGCAGGGGGCAATGCATCTGTAATGACGCGATGGCAACGCATGACTCCACAGAGACGTCCTTGTGTTGTGAACGCCCTGCTGGAGCAAGATAACACGAAGACACAATTTCACATTTCTATGCCGGAGACAATGGCTGGCACGTTCCTCACCTGCTGTATGCCTGAATGCACCTGTCGCCTCCGCTCGGGTGTCAAAAAGCATCCCACCTGGCAACGCTCACCAACCGCTTTGTTTATGGCTTGTGCACACACAATTGTGGTGTGTCCACGCTTGTGCAAGTGCGTGTGCATGTGTGTGCATTTGTGCGCATTTCGATTATGCTAGTACACACACACAGTCACACACACACGCACTCATAATGGGTGCTTTAGATAGCAAAGTTCTTAAGTCAAATCCAAAGTCAATACAGACTTTATAATAGTGAAGTTGCAGTCCACAGTATTGAGGAACCAACTGGACATGACTGTACAATAGCATTATGGGGATCCTCTGCTTGGGAACTATAATTAAAGGGATATTTCACTTAAAAAAAGTCACTATATCGTCTACTCATTTTCATGTGAACACACCCGACAGTTTATAAGTTACTCCATTGAGATATTTGATGTTCATTTTAGCTGCCCTATCCCATTTCTATACAAACCCATTATAACTTAAAAACTCTCCTCATTTATTCATCAAAAAAACATCCTATCTTTTTTCTGGTGACTGCTATTGTCCTCCTAATATGTGAGAGGGCCGTGGAATTCATTTACAGTTTTTAATTTATTATTAAGATATTGTTTTGGAAAATGTAGCAGCCTCATATATTCACAACCAAAGGAATAAAACAACATTTTAAAAATAAATGAAAATTGTGAATGAACTTCCACTGCTCCTCACATATTAGGAGGACAATATCAGTCACCAGAAAAAAAAAAGATTGGATGTATCTCGGTTAAAATAGAGTTTTTAATTACAATGGGTTTGTATAGGAAGGGGGCGGGGCAGCAGCTAAAATGAACATCAAATCTCTGCAGTAAGTTATAAACTGTCTGGGGTGTTCACATAAGACTGAGTACACAATATAGTGACCAAAAGTTTTTTGAAAGTGAAATATCCCTTCAAGTAGATGGATCCAGGTTGGGAGACTCACCGATGAGCACTTTTTCCAAACATGCAGTCTACAGATTCACTCAATATAACATGGATTTACCCCCTTTCAGTCCAGACAGTTAATGGCTCCTTTGGTGGAAAGTTTAATACTTCTGTCTGAGAGCATTGTTAGAATGCTCCATTCCTGTAATAATAAGTAAGTATAGGCTTAGATGCTCAACTCAACACTGCACTTGGGCACTCATTCAGCAAATAGTCCCACTATGTGGAACCCTATGTCTAGGATATAAAACATTCAGAAGAAGAAAATAAATGTTTTTAGAAATCCTCATCCAGCTCAAGTGGAGTTAGGGTACAGCCCAAAAGAATTGGCAGAATCCACCTTTGTAGGAAGAATCAAATTTGGTGTGGGATCGTTCTAACCAATCAAAAAAGAAAGGAAGGATGCTGAACTCTCATGCAACTTACTTTTTACATGCTTTACTTTTATATAGTACTTGACAGCAAGGCCAAGCTGTGAAGCTACAGGATGCAGCCAAACTGCATTGAATTGTCTATTTTGTTATTTCCTCTATGGAACCACGTATTGCAGATCCTACACAAGGGCAGGTTTTGCTTTCGCCAGAATAAATTGTGTTTTCGAGGCTGTTCGGGCATGGCACTGACCCTCTATATACAGTACTGTATTGCATAGTTCTAGTCGTTTATGAGTGGCCCATGGGCACCCTTTCATGTTTGTGCAGCGGGTGCTTACAGCTGCCTCCACCACCCCTCCATGGCGAAGACATTCAAGCGATTAAATAAAAAGCAATGGCATTGTTTGCATATGTCATTTGAGATGGGCAATATATTCTCAGATATGTCTCTGCATCATATCTCTGCAGATATGATGATCTGCCAGCTCATCATATCTGCAGAGAAAGAGAGATACTGAGAGAGAGACAGAGAGAGACAGAGAGAGAGAGAAAGAGAGAGAAAGAGAGAGAGAGAGAGAAAGAGAGAGAGAGACAGACAGACAGACAGACAGACAGACAGACAGACAGACAGACAGACAGACAGACAGACAGACAGACAGACAGACAGACAGACAGACAGACTGAGACACTTCTTCAGAATTGCATGCAGTATCAGACCAGGGACATTATGCATCAATACACACACACACACACACACACACACACACACACACACACACACACACACACACACACACACACACACACACACACACACACACACACACACACACACACACACACACACACAGGCCTACTATACATGCATGTACCCACGCATGCACACAATTTTGGGATGAAGCGTGCAAAATTACACTGTAGCATGTACTGTCCATTCCAATTGAGCAAAGTAAGTGAAATATGGAGTGGCTGCGCACTGCCTGTGTGTAAAAGTTAAGTTGCTGCCTCTGCTTTGAAACCCAGTCCTGGCCTACATGGGCTACAAATTCACATTTGTGACCGCATCTGACGCTTTGTGCCTCAAGGAGGCCTAGGTCAATTTTCAGTTTTTTTTACAGATTATTAAAGTATACAATGTAAGCTTTCATTTGATGCATCACTCAAGGAAATTGGAGCATTTTTGTAGGAGTTGTGAGCATTTAAATCTGGGTGTCCCAAAATAGGAAAGCTGAGAAAAAGGCATTTTAAGTTTGAGAAAAGTTCACACCTACAGCAGAGTAGAAGTGGGTGTTAACAATGGGAGGTGACAACGGTCTTCCACTCCACCCATAATGCCTCATTTAAATACCCTAACCACCCCCACAAACTGTAGGCTAACTGTATACAGTATATCAGTGGTTTTCAACCTTTTCATACCAGGGCCCCACTATTTATTGAGAATTTGAGCGACGGACCACTATTTGATAGACCCCAAAGCTAAAGATTTCTTTTACTTTTGTCAACAATGCTAGGATGACTTCAGAGAAAACAAAACAGTTCAACATACAGATCAAAATGACCACACGGAGTTTAATCATCTTACCCAGGGGGCAAAGGGGGGTGACCTGCATTTGCCATAACATAAAAGGTTGTCCACCAGAAATATTATCTATGACCCTGTAGGATCACAACCTATATGGACAACCCGGTCAATTTTTTGCTGGAAACCCAATATGGCCGCCGCAATATTAGCCCCTATTAGATATAATGGGGGGTGAATAGGGCAAAATTTTAAACTGAAAGATATTTCCACGAAACTTAACAGGTTGGTCAATTATATAAATACAAACATTTTTTGTATTGGAACTTTTCATGAAATCCAATATGGCCGCCACAATATGGCGACCACAATATTAACACACAGAAATAAGGTTTTGGCTCTAACCTCTGAACCAAATGAGCTAAAAACACAAATGTGGTGTCTATTGAAGAGTTTCTGACCATGAAAGACTCACAGGAACAGCTATTTTTATCATTGGGCATAGTCTACCCTTATTGTGCATATTTACAAAATGGTTAGCTACAGGAAATAGTGATTTCACTCATTTCTAAAATGATTGTTGACTGTTTTGGCAGCACATGCAAATGGTTTTGGGGTTCTCCAGATGTTTCTTAAAGGAGAGTGTCCTGTCCAGTGTAACTCCAAGATATGTGGGGTGGGTACTGTTGGACAGTTTGTGACCATCCCCTGTGACACTCACGGGGGATCACGGTTCCTCGGGTGAAAGCTGCATAGTTGGGTTTTTGACAGGTTGGGTTTCAGGTGGTTGTTATTGTAGTAGCTTGACATTTCTTGGAGGGCACTTTCAAGGGTGGATTTGATCTTCTGGAAGTCTGCTTGTTGCGTGGTAATGCAGAGGTTATTGGCATAGATGAAGCATTCTGGGGGTAGTGGCTGGTCTAAATATTGTAAAGGAGGGGGGCGAGCACACCTTGTGGGAAGACGTTCTTTTGGACTTTCCATTTACTCCTCTGGTCATTTAGGTGGGCGTAGAAGCATCTGTTGTTGACAAGGCTTTTGATGACCTGGCACAGGTTCAGGTCACCAGTCATGTTCAGTGGTTTCCTGACCATTGTGTGGTGATCGTCGGTGTCATAGGCAGCAGCTTTTCTTCAAACCCATCCTCAATGTGTTGGTTGAGGTTGAGTAACTGTCCAGCACAGGAGGTGCCAGGGCAGAAACCAGCTTGGTCTTTAGTCAGCATGGTGTCTATGATTGGGATGAGACGTTGGAGCAGCAGCCTCTCATAGAGCTTGTAGGTGATGCAGAGGAGGGAAATGGGTCAGTAGCTCTTTGGGGTCTTTGCCAGGTTTGGGGATTGCAACAACATTGGCCTTTCTCCAGACAGAAGGGATGGTTTTCTGCGCTATGCATGTGTTCAGCATCTCCAGGAGCCGGGACTTTGCGTTAGGTCCGAGGTGCTGTAACATTTTCACCAGTATGTTATCAATCCCTGCTGTTTTCCGGGTTTCAGCTTTCTGATTGCAGTTTTGAGTTCTTCTAGGTTGAAGGGTTTGGTGAGAGGACTGGCTAGTTGTGGTTGGTCTGATACCACTGTATAATGGTGTTCTCCTGTGGGTTGACAGCGGTGTTGGTTATGACCGTTGGCCATCAGCTGCGTTGCAACAGTTTGCTGTGCCTTTGTGATTATGGGTGGTGTAGTGTGATCTGCTCCGAGATGACGGATTGTGGCCCATGCCTTCATGCTGCTGTTTGTCATGTTGGTGTTCTCTATCAACTCCTTCCAGGCTTTCCTTCATTCTTCCCCAACTTCACTGATCAGGGTCTCTCCAAGTTCCGTGGTGGTGGGGAAGAAAGGTTCCTTGTACTCTTCATAGTAGCAGGCTGCTGGATATTTCTGATAAGCCAGGGATATACTGTGTCTGACATCATCTGGGTATGTGATGAGTCTGTGAAGTTGGAGTAGTTATTGGGAAGTAGTGGTGTGCTAGATATGGACTGCTTTCCGTAGGTTGAATCTCCTACGGAATGGAACAGTGGTTGCTTGGAGAGAAGATCTAACAGTGATGGCAATCGGCCGGTGCTGGGTGTGGGGCATATGGTCCAGAACTCAGTTCTGGATGTGAGGTGAGGTGTTTCTTACAGCCAAGGTCTGGGTTGTATCCTCGCTTGTTATGGATTAGAGTCAGATGTTTGGAAACAAGCCAGGTTTCGACTTCATGATGTACTATGAGCATTGAAGTCGCTAATGCTGATGTGATACGTCTTCTTGCATCTTTCTGGTAGTTTTGTGTGTAGAAAAGGGGTTCCAGGTGGTTTGTAGACTGATGTGACAGATATCTGGATTTTGGATGGGTGACCACCATGATGGTTTCCATGTGCCCTTCTGTGATGTGGGTACAGACCTCCTCAATCTTGAGGTTTGGCCTGCTGAAAACAGCTGATCCATACTGTCTGTGTCGGAACTCATCGACCAGTTTCATTCCAGCGATTTTGTGCATGGCCGATGTAGGTTTCCTGCATACAGAAACAATGGCAATCGTTGCTAGTATCTCTGCCTTGCTTCTGGAGAAATCTTCAATGTTGATTGAGACGACTGACAGTGCAGGTCCTGAGTGGGGCAAGCATCTGTGACACTGATGAGATGCGGCAGGCATCTTCATCTGTTGATTGCGCATTATAGTTATACAGAGTTGTAGTTATACCGATATTGTCCTTCTGGCAGTATTAGATTATGTCCTCTTGGATGTACAGTATATCTTATTCAAACCAACGTTTCCCAGGCTGCACCACAGGGAGGTTTCTGTATTTGCAGCCTGGAATGTTACTTGAGGTACTTCTTCTTTGTTGTTTTAATTGATTAGAAAGATCACTAATAAGCACAGGACAAGTTTTACACTGATAATGTCAATCCAATCAGCTGTGCATGCCCAATTAAAGGAGAATTCCTCCCATTTTCAACATTTTACATGTCATTAATATACTTTATAGATATTGTGTAGAGATAATAAAAAGTTACCCCATTCTGTTTTTCCTAGAATTGGAGTTCTGAGAAAAACCTTTAACATGGTGAATTTTGACATGGTGAAGTATGATGACAATCATTTTTATACCTCCAATGTTATGGAACTACAGGTTCGGCCGGCTCCGCCGGCCTCACTCTAGACACAGTCCATATATATATATATGGACACCCGGCGTTACACGTGTTACACGTTACACCTTTTCCAGAACTCAAATGTATAATAGGATTGGGTGGAATTATAGAGGAAGAGGTTAACTAAGAGATCTGGATGAGCTCCCCCATCATGGATGAATATTAATATAAACAGTAGAACTAGGCTAATCAACCTGCAGCTGGAGGGATGTGTGACATGTGTCTTTCTATAAGGAAACAGCACATCAGCACACAGGAAAATTAGGGCTAAAATGATTATATAGGTACACTTAAATTTTAAATATGGGCTATATGACTAGTCTCTTGTGGTCATAGACTCTAAAATAGACACCAAGTTTGTGTTTCTAGCTCATTTTGTTCAGAAATTAGAGTCAAACCTATTTTCTAGGTGCTAATATTAAGTCGGCCATATTGTGGCGGCCATATTGGATTTGTATTTACATAATTGATCAACCTGTGAAGTTTCGTGGAATTATCTCTCAGTTTAGCCTATTAGTTTGGCCTATTCACCCCCTATTATAACTAACAGGGGCTAATATTGCGGCGGCCATATTGGGTTTCCAGCAAAAAATTGACCGGGTTGTCCATATAGGTTGTGATCCTACAGGGTCATAGATAATATTTCTGGTGGACAACCTTTTATGTTATGGCAAATGCAGGTTTCCTAAAAAAGGGGTAGTTTGCCCCCTGGGTATCTACATTCTCTAGTTTTGTAGACTTGGGATAATTCACATGATGAATATTTTAACTCTTGAGAGTGTAAACATGAAACCAAATGGACCCGCAAGGGATTTTGGTTTCATGTTTACACTCTCAAAGAGTTACATCTGGCTCCTCTCAGGGACCACTACAGGGACCTGTTGAAAACCCCTGCATTATAGTATAGATCGTTTTGCGGGCAAAAAAGAAAAATAAAAAACGGCTGATAGCGGTTTTATATCAGACATTTACAGGCAGTAATAACAATGATCAAAATAAGTCATGTTAAACACATTATAAAAGCCATGGAGGTTTACTCTTTATCGGGACAAACAACGTTATAATATAAATCTTGTGGGGTCTCGCGCTCGAGTGTTGTTCATTCAGCCTGGATAGGGACACGTTGGAAATAGCCTACATTGTTTTCCACCACCAGACCACCCGTCTTTGTGCCGGGTGAAATGCATGATGGGTAGCCAGTTGTATCTAGTAGAGTTGCGACATTGAGGGGTCAGAAACTGAGCGCTCAAGCGCTGTTCATGTAGCTCAAATAGGGACAAACTGGAGTTGGAAATTAATCGAAGGCGTTACAAATACGGGCTGTTTTATGGATGTTTTCAACATGTCAATGGTACAGTTATTGTACAGTAGCCGTTTTACTGTACGATAGTGTTTATGTTGTACTATTACTAAAACGATCTAAAATAAAGCAATTTAAGACCGTTAAAGCTGGGCTGTTGCCGTATGCAGAAAATCCTCCATTAGACTGGCCCCATGAAGTGAACGGAGTTTACTTATCTCTGTCTGTAGGCTAAGCTAACTAGCTACGTCAGCGCATGGACGGGAACAGGATGGGTTTTATGGGGCTGATTTTGCTGTGGCCTGGGCAGGGGCAGTTGTTTTACAGACAGGCAAATGGGCAGAGTTGGATTCCTCCTTTAATATTGATGTGTTCACGTCCTCGCTGCAGAAAGTTCACAAAACAGAGACGCGACTGCACTGGAGTGATTATAACAACATAGCCTGTTGCTAACGCGTTCTCCACACTCATCACAATCTTTTTAAAAGTAAACACGAAACGAGCCGCCCGTCGCTCATTCATGCAATGCAGCCATGCGTCGCACGCACACGCACACACCATGCAGGGAGGACGAACTACTTCGGAAGTAAATCGGGAAAGTGACATTATTTATTTGGATGTCTTAAAAACAACATCAATACGGGCTGCGGGGTGTCTTGTAATGCACTGGGGACTCTGCTGTAACCAGAGACCGAGTGTGGATGACCAATCACAACCATAGTATGCAAATCACCGAGTCGCCCCTCTCCCACCCACACAAAAGACGCTAAACCTACCGATTTTAAGTCGCGTTTTTGGCAAATAAATACACACATTTAACTTCTCCAAATCATCTAACTGTTCGGATGAATAGTAAGATCAAAGTCTGAACTGTATCAATATGTTAAAAAGTGAATTTGGGTAAAAAATGAAAAAATTCACTTTCATGGCTCCTAGGGGAAATTAGTCTCTGCCGAAATGAGGACGAAAGCGTCAGGCGCGATCACATTTAGTCTCATTCAAGTTTCCAGTCTTCTTAGCACCATCCATTCATTTTACATCAACATCCTGCTAGAAGTTGAACCAGGATCTTGTTAATGTAATTTGTAAGGTGCCTTCTCGCCAGACGTGTCCCCAGTGTTAATTAGCCCTTTGCTAGATATCCATGCACATAGACCGGTATGAATCTAACAATTTTTGATATGCTAAATCTCTAAAAACACTTCATCTCAAAAGGTACTGCATGTAAGTGCCACTGCTCCACATCAGTGACTTTTTCCTTTACCCAAATACTGTAGATACGTTTGCTCTCCATGAGGGGCGCCCTTGTCTTCATACAGCATTCGGCCAATGGCAATTTGCATCTTCATTTTCAATGTCTGTTTATACACAATGTTTGTGTTTACACAAACACTCAAAACTGGCCATTCATTATCAATGGCATTTGATGTTTATGTTAGTACAAAGTTTGTGTACACATACTAAAAGCTGGATCTACATACAGTAATGGTACTGTAAGCTTTTAGATTTGCCATTTTCACTATTTCTTAAAGCAGAATTCTGGAACAGGGATGTTAGTATATCCAACTACCGATGCTAGCTAGTCTGCTAGAGGCTTAAAAAAGTAATACAATCAAGTGGACCACAGCTCAGAATATGCACGTTGCTCAGTCTCGGCCAGTCTTTGGTCATAATGAAAGGCAGATAATTAATCTTTTTCAGAGCGATCAAAACATGCAATTTAGCCTAAAACCAAGAGTGCATGTGGAACACCGCTATGCTCTGGAAGTAATCTTTCACTCGTTAATGGATATTATAACATCACATTGAGATAAGAAAACCATCCTGTTTTAACTTTTGGCCTGTTGAACATTTCTGAAATTCTTTCAAGAAATGAGTTTCTTCTTTAAAGTTATAAAAAAAAGTGCAGTCGGGTTAAGCATTCAATTACCACCAATACAGTAATTACATAGCTGGTTGACATGTTCACACGCAGCAATCCGTGGGTTGTACATATTCACATTTCACACCTGACTGAAAAGAACTGTGTATTCGGTAGAATGCCATACTTCTTGGCCTGCTTTCATTTTGATGTACTGTAATTAATTAAGCTCGTTCTGGCCTGTGCTTTATCACACAGTGGTAAATGCTGTGCTGGATGCCTGCCCCAAACAGAATACTTTATTGTTTCCATATTATCCAGACCTGGAACCGTATTTCGCACTATTCCATAATGCATAGGAATGAACCCTGGAATCTATTCAGTGACTGTGAAGAAAATACATAATCTCATATTTGATTATTTATGAGCATTGCTTACTTTATTTTTTTATGTGTGTAACACCTTTGTTTTCTTCTGTACCGTTTCTCATGTAAGACTATCATGAGCAGCCCGTGATCATGAGGAGAGGTTGATGCTACCACATATCTGCCTTGGTTCTCTTCTCATCCTCTCCCCAATGGTCCTCTGACTCCTCTTTGTCATCAAATTGCAAAAGGCCATTACTTGCTTGCGGTTGGACAAGGTGGAAATGAGATTTGGCCATACGAAGTGTGTCAAGTCTTTACCACAGCCTGACGCCGAGTACAATGCTGAACAGCAGAACAGCGTAGGCGGAAGCATGGCATTGGTAACCAGGCATAAAGACAATTCAATTCAAATCAAAGGAGCTTTATTGGCATGAGAAAACAAACATTTATATTGCCAAAGAAAGTGTCACAAAAAAAAAACATGTATCAGCAGCAAGGGCATAGATGCCATTTCCTGCCTCTTGTGCTGGCGTACACATCCCACATGTGATGAGAAAGATTCAAATCCGCCTCTGGTGAGAAAGAGTGGGACAAAACATGGTCTAAAGCAGGCTAAATCTCTCCCACTGACTTGTGCAGTGAAATGAGCCATGGGGCTGCTGATGATTGTTGACGCAGATGCCATAGGGCTGCAGGATTACTGGGGCTCTCTATATCTCTGTTCAGCTGACCCATGGAGACCCAAGAGGGAAAAAAATGGTTTTCAAATCGGAGCCCACATACAAACACTGCTACTGGCCACTGTGCAGATATCCACAACCCCCTCCAAACTGCAGGATAGTGTGCAGACGACAAAGCATCTGATAAAGTAGCACCATAATTACACTGATCTGGATATCACATCATACAGATGTTGCATCATGCATATAGCACCTTTTTTCTACACCTGCAACGCCATACTGTACCGAGGATGGGTAACAATCTACTGTATATATAACTATAAATTATGAAACACCATACTCCATTGCATAAAACATTATTGTATAGCTCTGCATACTAGATTATAGATAGCGTAGCCTCTAGCAATCTTTTTGAGAGGTCATTTAGAATGACTGTGCTTATGTTAGATTGTTGTTGTCAAGCATTGTAAATCAGTTTCTTCTAGATCTGCTACTTTTGCTTGTGTGTTACAGCCCAGAGGTTCTCCAAAGTGGAGTCCTTGACAGGGTTTCAGGGGGTCCCCTGTACGGTCCCCAATACTGATAATGATAATGTTACGTTCAGGTTTATGTGGGGAGGACCTTTCTAAGATATACTGTAGGTACCATAGAGTTCCATAGGTGCATAGGTACCAAAATATAGACAATTAAGGGCCTTATCTGGAGTCCACTGGCAGCCAATGCCCAGTAGCTAGTATGGGTGTGATATGGCCCCGTTTCTTTGTGTTGCAGTCGAGTGTTCAGTTCTATATTATTTGTAGATGGGATGGGGAAGTTCGGAGTAAATGGAGTTGCAAAAAGCTCAAACAAACAAAGGAACAAAAAGGCTTCTTTTATGACGCTGCCTGCACCACATTATTATTTTTATTTTTTCAGAAGCGTCTATGGCCACATACATATCAATTTGGGGGACCTTGGCATGAAAAGAATCACTGTAATAGCCAATGAAATCATCCCGAGGAAGGGTCTGAGCTCGACATTGCTCACAGACTAAATTAATAATGGCCCCATTTCATGCAGAGCGCAGCTGCTGCCGAAGACCGTCTTCCCCCAGCAGATCCTGGCTGAAACACACTCGTTCTGGCTCCGCTCCACATTTTGCAAGGCGCCAAGTGACCTGCAAAGATGATTCATGCGGTTCTTGAAAGTTTCTCTCTTTCCATCTCATTTTTAATCGCAGCATATTATCATGAACTCTTTTAATTTCTTCATAAGGATTTTTAATGCACTACTATTATCACCACTGTGGTGGTAATATCACGCTATTATGAGTGACTACTTGCTCGTAATTGGCTGGAGGGGATGTGATTCATTTCAGATAAGCTCCTATATGCTTCTGACATATACTGTACGCTTAAAGCATTTTAAATTGCACTGCCAAGATGTAATGGCTTTGTATTGAGCCGTTAGCTGGTGCTCATGGCATTAAATACTTTCTGAGCTGGCACAGCTATTCTATAGTTGAATAAAGATATGAAAATGTCTTTTATCTAGAAAGTATCAAGTGATCATGAATGGATACAGCTAGCAAAGCATTTTGGCATTTAGATATGAGGTATTATCAGTGTCAGAATATCCACATAGTATACATATGCAGCCACAATCTTATTTCACCAGCTGATATATTTGGCATCAATAAACCACCTAATCCCCCTCCTGAATGATCCCTGCAAATGAGTGCCAGAGAGGAGGGAGGATCTCTATGATGCATGCTGGCACCACTGTGGATGGAGTATGCCTATAGAGATGTTCATCCAAGTTTGCATGCCAATTTTAACTGACTGAAGAATTTGCTGTGGTGTCATGTATATGCACTTCAAGCAATGCAACTGCATCCGTGTCAAATGAAAATACATGAACATAAATGGGACTCAGGGTTCTCCAGCCTTCAACTTCAACAGAGTTCAGAGCAGGGGCGCAATCCTGCATCCGTGCTCATGTGGGCTCCCCCCCCCCCCCCCAAACAACAACTCTCTATGTTAATTATGTGTTCTAACTAATTGGGGGCGGCAGAGCTCCTTATGTCTTAAATTCTCATGGGGGCTCGGGCCCCGGAGCCCCCACAAAGATTGCGCGCCTGGTTCAGAGTGTATTCTGACTTCTATGGGAAATATATTGAGCACAACCATAAGGCACTGCAGAGGGTCATACATGCAGACAGCTGCAATGGTGCAATTGTTGCATCTGTCCATTGCAACAATGGACTGTTTCAGAGGCTGCCACATAAAGCGCCTATTCGTACTCAGATGGCAAGTAGGCTGGTGAATACAACTACTTCTGCTGCTTGAGATTTTATTGTTGCATATTATGGACATACTAGTTTATTATTGCTATCATTACTGCAATAATGTCTGAGCTGAGGATCAAAATAATTGTACTCATCACTTTTGCAACCAGATCGCATTTTAATGCCGTTTTAATATCGAGAGACAAGAAGCAATTTCCTGGGGTTTTTATGTGGTGGATATTTTAGTATTTCGAAGTGTCTTTGATATAGAGTCTGTTCTCACTTCATTTCTGGACTCTGGAAGAGATGAGAAGGAAAACTCATGGTCACGTGACTGGGCTGTGCCATGTACACTCAGTGGCAAAACTTGAACCGGATGTTTGAAAACACACAACATGGCAGTGAATGAAGTCACCTGGACCAGGTCATCAACACTATTCACCAATTAGGTGGGAAATGCGTGCCCGAGTCTCTGTTATTCTCTCCCAGTTAGAGAAATAACACACCGGTCATACTGCGTGGGGTGGGATGACAACAGCCTTCTGTTCAAACATTAAATATTCAGTATATTATAACGTCAAGTTGCACAACTTGACTCAAAATTTGTCTCTGGTGGCATTGCAACAACAACAACAAAACCAAGCATGTTTTATTGGCTAGATTGTCTTTCATACGTGCAATATCTCATGGCTGGCGAGGCGAAACAGCCCTACCTGTTCTTATAGTTTCCTATAAAGTGAATTTTTCGAAATCAGTGGTGGTGCCCACACATTATCATCCTCCTTTAACAGTATCACTGCCAAACCCATATTGCCTGTGTTTTTGTGGCCACTACAGAGTGTTGTGAGGGGAACAAGGGAGCACTAGCTTCCCTTTAGTGGAGGCAATCATACAAGATATTTAGTGTAGAGCGAATATGATTTTACAGCAACCATGTATGGCATGCAAGTGCGTATGCTGTATAAACACATCAAAGTATTGAGTGGCAGCATGGTTAGGTTCTTCCCAGGTGGGCCATTTGCTGTTCCTGTCGATGAGTCATTGTGCCTCACTTCTCGTTCTAACCCTTAATGGCTGTGGAAGCAGCAATTATGATGTTCTGGCCACGGCACTGCATTCTATGAATCCGTTGAGGAGGCAGCATAGCTGTCTGATTCTTCACATGCTAATGGTGTCTCGAGAAGGCTTTTGCAACAGACGCTTGTCTAGATGGCCAGGTCAGCATTCAATCCCTCAACCTCATCAAACAGTCACGTAAGTAGGTGTCAGAAGTGGGATGTTATAGGACCCTCATCTCAAGAGGTACTGTTCAAGCCATCTGTGCTGCCCTGGAATTGAATTCTGTCAGAGTCTGCCTCTGCATTGTCTTATTTATTGCTTTCCAATTGTATTAGTCATGGTCAAGCAGAAACCTTCTATGTCAAAAAACGTGTCTTCCAGGACACGGGTCCAATGTTGTTATTGTTTAGCTACCAGCCCTTGTTTGTTATAGTTTCAATTATATTGCACGCACACATACAGACTTAAACACTTTCAAACTGTTTGCAGTATGTTTGAATGTTTCAATATTATTGATACATTTACCCTACAGGTTTTATTCTGTTTTGTTTCAAAAAAGCAAAAAAGTAAATTAAATAAATAAGCATGTGGAGCTGCATATAGACTATAATATTTCAGACCTTCAGATCCGCTAGACAATGGGGACAGCTAAGGATTTAAATCCAACCTGTCTTGTCTTGCATTTGTCCCATCTCTCCTCTTTCTGTCTCCAACTGACAACACCTTCCCAGCACCCAGCTCACGTTGCCATTCTCACCCTGAGCCACATCGTGACGTGTTCCTCATGAAATCACCTTGCCGCCAGTGGTCGAAGGTAACTAATTAAATATATTATTGTCAGATAAGTGTGTGTGTGTGTGTGTGTGTGTGTGTGTGTGTGTGTGTGTGTGTGTGTGTGTGTGTGTGTGTGTGTGTGTGTGTGTGTGTGTGTGCATGCACGTGTGCGCGCACGCGCGCACACGTGCATGCATGCTTGTGTGACAGAGTGCATGCGAGTATGAAGCATCTCTTTTTCTAGAGAGCTAACTCTATACCTATCCAGTACTGTATATGTTTCAGGGCAAATTTGTTTTGACAACCAATTCACTGATCTATCCACACAAAGAATACACCATCTGTCTCAGTGAAATGTAGCTTTTAAACATCAATTGGTATTCTCTTCTCCAGTTATCATCTGAGGGACAAAGGCATTTGAGGGACAAAGCCTTTCTACCGGTGCTAGAAAGCTACTCATTTGTACGTGGTTGATTTCTGCATTGGCTCTCTGTCCACCTATTGCAATGTTGGAAGTATCTGACATTTAAGATAAGACGCGTCTGAAGTGAGTGGTGCAATACCATACCACGCCGGCCCCCTCTCTGGCATTCTGTGTGTCTGCGTCCATGTGTGACAGTTGGGGTGAGCAGTATTTCCGTAAACTTATTTGGAACTTAATTTCCAATATTGTTCACTATTGAGATCACTTCTTAAATTGTTTACGTATTTTCCTGATGAGACATTGTACATGAATTTACATATCAAGGTCATCGTCATTGGATCAACATTAATATATACAGTATCTCACAAAACTACACCCTTCCCATTTCTCCAAATATTGCATTATATATTTTCATTGGAAAACACTGATGACATGAAACTTTGATATAATGTGAAGTAGTCACTGTACAGCTTGGATAAAAGGCTAGAATTAATTTCCCCCTCAAAATAACTAAAACACAGCCAGCAAGGGTGAGTACATTCCTAACTGAAAATGTCCAAATTGGTCCCAAGTGTCAATATTTTGTGTGGCCACCATTATTTTTCAGCACTGCCTTCATCCTCCTGGGCATGGAGTTCAGTAGGACTTCATGGTGACTCGCCACCCATCTAACCTCTGCAGCAATGTTGGAAGCACTTTTAAGTCTATTTCCCAAAGACAACCTGAGGATTTGATGGTGAGTACAAGCACTCAACTTTTTTGTCAACCATGGTGAGAGAGCTCTTGGCCACGGTGCTGCAGCTTAATTTCAGGATGATGTAAGCGTCTTAAAAAATGACTTGCTCAACAAGACCTACTATTTTAGGTTTTTGTCCGATAAAGTTTCAAGAGGGTGCCCAGTGATATCCCTTAAGCATTATTGTTATTAACCCCATGCTCGAAACACAAATAATCCTCCAAAAATTTCATGGATTTCATGCCTCATACTTTGAACAGGTAGCCTAACGGACATCCTGTCTGACCTAAAATAGACAGGATACGTCATTACCCAGGAAATGCTTTTAACTCTCCACAGATCAATAAGAACTAGAATTTTTTTTTTTTAAGGGGGGTATTATTATTCTCTCTCTCCCTCCACCTCAACTCCAACCCCACACTGGGTCAATTAGAGAGATTAGAGGGACATTGTTGAGAAATGACCCTTGACAGGCTGCAATGTTAGAAATAGCACAAACGTGCTATTTAAAAGATATTTAAAAGCTTCTTAAGTGTTCTGAGCGTTTATCGGAAAATGTGCCTGTTTATATGACCTACTCCGCTGCAATGAATTGATTCATTTCTGTCCAAGTGTTCAGAATTCTGAATGTGATCCACTCACAGATCCTTTTTTCTGCCAATCAATCAAGTCATCTCAATTCATGTGGCAGATAAATATATAAACTGTATAATCTCACAACTGTATAAGGGCACGTCATGTGGTGTACCTGCACAGATTTTGTGATCTACTGGTAGATCACAATCTACCTTTTGGGCACTTCTGGCCTAGGCCCATGTTTTGTAGAGCAACAATCCTTATTTTCAGATCCCTAGAGAGTGCTTTGCCATGAGGTGCCATGTTGAACTCCCAGTGACCAATATGAGATGTATGAAATTTAACACACCTGCTCACCTCTCAAACCTATAACCTTGTTATCCCAGTCACATGAAACTGGGGAGGGAAAATGTCTACTTGGAACCAATTTGACACACATATATATATATATATATATATATATATATATATATATATATATATATATATATATATATATATATATATATATATATATATATATATATATATATATATATATATATATACACATACATACCGACACACACACACAAACCGGAGTGGCATTCGCAGTCTGATGTCTATGCCTTGAGGGCGTTTCACATGAGGATCGATAAGACACATCTCTCGTTCACTTTCACCACATCTGCGTTTTGTAATGAGAAGTCGTGCTCTGTTAAGGCAGGTGTATCTATGGACACACTCACCATTCACCAGAGCTGGATTCTGTTTAGCTTTTTTTTTAACTTGTGTTATCACACCTTTCTTGAGCAGACGTGTGGCAGAGCTGATGCTGATCCAGGCATTAACGTGTGTGTTTATCGCTCCTCATTTGAAAAGCCTTTTAGTGTGGCCATGAGTCTAGGCCTTGGGCAATTGAAATAAAGAGCTTCATAAATACTTAGTCACAAAAGCACTTCACAAGGACAATGTTGAAAGGAACATTTTCAACTAGAGTGCATTCCTACTTTCACTTTTATATCAGCTGATATTTCAGGCTTTCATGGTCAGGGGCAATTTGGTTTAAAAGGCATGTGTAGCATGAGCTGTAATTGGTGTTAAGATTCAGTGAGTTTTATCTCTAGTTTATTTCTATACTTACCGGTAATTACAACTAGTGATGTGGCAATGTATTGTCCCATGTATTGGTTAGCCAATATTTGCTGATATCAGTCAATATCGGCAAACAAAACATTAACCGATCGCAGTAGTGATGTTTATCTTAGACGATGTTGATCATCTGTAGATTACCATGCTGTAGATTCTGGACAATGATAATTCTTGTATTGAAGATGTACCTGTATACTAGTTTCCCAGGCCCAATTCCCATCCTACTCTCTCTAACCTCTCTTTTTACAGGTCCCTATAGGGGGTTTATTATGTGCGGGAGCACAGTGGATCCCCAAAGCCTCCCCACCTAAGCATAAATTATTATGGTGACCAGCTGGATGTCCAGATGACATGCTGTACATCTTCTTTGCTTTGGTTCATTATTCATTTTGTTAATCATGTAATGCATTCTTCTTTTTGTTAAACAGTAAACACTGCTGTAGGGGAGGACCGTCAGAGTAACACGTACGTTGTCAGCAGGGACGTGCAGTGTGTTGGGGCAGCAGCTGAAATCCAAGGTGTGACATTTGCAATCTTTCACCGCAGCAAATGCTGCATTCGTGGCCTGAAGACATCAGTTGTTTCACAGGAAAAAAGGCAGAGACTCAAGACCCTTTTGGCATCTATGCAGGGACGTGCACACTACACAGTAGTATATGAAAGCGGGCAAAAGACCCTGCCCTTTTCACCGTCGGACAAAATTGCCCTCTCCGTCCTGAACTGAAATCTATCATTTTATGTTTACAATAATTCCCCTATGCCGCTCTGGGGCACTGAACCGGCCTCACTGCATTATCAGCGGCACACAGTTGCAGCCGTGCCCCATGCACTCACTGCACTGTGGTGCTGCCCGTGCGCGCAGCCGAGCCGTGCACACAGAATTGTAGCAGATCTACAGGCTTAGATGGCATTGCAACGCAGCGTGTGGCGAGGTTGTAGAACGGCCACAGCCCTAGTGAACAAGTAACGGACAGTTCCTATTCCTAATCGCGATTAAGTCTTGAAAATAACAAAAGCCAACTGGGTCCATTTGGTTCAATTTCACCAAATGTAGTTCAATAATTGTTAAACATCTGCATTACAAAAGTTAATAAAAAAAAAAGTTAAAATAAAGCATGGAATTGAGGACAAATTCTTTAGTTTGGGTCAGGAAGGCTAAATAAATGTCATGAAATGGTGGGCTGTGGCTTAAATGCAGAATAAATAATGGACAAATGGATGAAAAAAGATTGCGATTAAAATTGCGATGACAGCTCTAGTCATCATGTTTAATATTGTAAACTACAGCATGCGCAAAGGATTTACATGGACTGTATATACAGTATGTAATAGCTGTATCTCTAGGCTCCGCTTCAGGGGGTGTGTGATCTTAGAGTCTGTGTCATGCTTGCACAGATTCATCTGCAATGAAGGAGCAGAGCCGAGCTGCTATGCAAATTCAGTGCAGCATCACTGCAAGAACTGATTTATCTCGATGAAAGTGTCTGACTGAACTAGCATTAAAAGTTGAATGGCAGGATTCGATCACGCGTGAAGAGCTCAGTGCTTGAACGTGGTTGGGGGTGGAGGTGGCTTGAGGTCTAATGCCACAGTGCGGCTGCCATAAAGCGTGTGAGAATCACTGAACCATAAACGATTTGTCAAACCTTTCCTCTCAGCTTTAACCAAACTGTCACAACATACCTGAAACCATGAAATGTGTCAGAAAAGAAGCTTTTGTTAGAACAATGTTGCTCACTCAAAACTAGGTATCAAATTCAGTTAAAATTGCAGATCTTCAAGCTCACAATGTGATATATATTCAGCACGATTTTATTGCGCAGGAAATTTATAAAGAAATTCAACATCATTTTATCATTGCAATTCACTTCTCAATTATTAATTTCATCAAAAAAAATAATGTTATTGAAACAAGATAAGATAAGAATCATGAACCATATTCTCATCGTATAGCATTTGATTCTCTCCTGCTTTTCTGTGATTATGTTTGGATTGTTTCAATCTACATTAAATATGTCGGGTGACATCTGTCGAGAGCACGCTAAAGACAGAATACATGAAAGTGAATGTAGATGTACAGTACAGTCAATGTCCCTCGAGCTCCACACTCCTCTCTGTATTCAGCTCATGGCCTTAGCTATTCATTGGGGCCTCTGAACCACTTGTCACCGCATCATATCCCTGCTACCTTTTCCTCCCCGAGGCAGTTTTTTCTCACTGCAAAGCCGGTTTTAGCCCCCGCTGACCCTGTGCCTTTGCACAGGAAGATGCCTGTTCAACCCTCTGAGACAGTGAACTTGAAAGAGGCCCTCTCTGACACGGTGTTTAATGGTTATGGGAGCCCCGAGGACGAGACTTCTTTAAGTTCCAACACAATGTCTCACAGGATGGGCAGGCAAGTAACAGCATTTCTCCATGAAGGAGGCATGATGGCTAAAAAATGATGCACACTGAGTGGTGAATGAAACACATTGATTTTAAAATACTATATTGAAGGACAAATCATAAGTTTGTACATCAAATTGTTATGATACACAAATAAATACATACAAATAGTGTATGAATAAATAAATAAAATGCAGAAGTCTGGATGATTTATTGAAGGAAATGTCAGAGGGGCCAGGAATCGCCCCAATACAAAATTAAATGTCAGCTCTAACTGTATACAGTCTGTATTGCCTAGTATGCTGTCTCTCTCTCTAAGCTCTGCACAGTATGTTGTACTGTAGTCTCTTCTACACTGTAGCCCTCTCACTTTGCGTCTCTCCTCTCAGCTTTCCCCAATGTCTGATGGCTGTCTTTCACCTCTTAGCTTTCTGGCTGTCTCTCCTGCTCTCTCTCTCTCTCATGCGCATGCACATGCTGTCAGATGAGACAGGCATCGTACTCTAATAAGCCATGGCATGGTGCTTGGTTGTCTTTGGCCAAGGGCACCCATGCACCATCAAGTGCCACATGGGATATGTGGATTTTCACAGCCACTTTCCGTCGACAGTGACATGCCGTGAGTGACAGGCAGTGCAGCTCCACGTTTGAATACCCAGGTGGACAATGATATCCTCTCCAAAAGGAATGTCCGTGACCGCAGCTGATCGCTGTCCTCGGCATAATGGTTTCCTTGTCACTCGCTCTGGCAACCAGGATTATACATTTTACATAAAGTAATTTCCAGTAGAGAGGACTATCTTTCATAATCTGTGAAATGTCACAGAGCATGGGACAATGTGATCACATTATGTAAGAAAGTTTGGAATTGCAGCGGAGGTAGATAAATTTGCGGTGACAGGAAATTACTACTGCCAAATGAAATCTTTGGATCACAATGATCGCCATAATACATCATTTTTGCGTGTCAGTGATATTTGATATTTCAAAGGTTAGGTTGGTAATATCGATTGGATATTGAACACTGTGGACTTTACATATGTATAGTGGCATCCCATGGATAAAATGTTTCGAATTGACAATACATGTTTGAAAACCCCTGTGTTACTGGCAATTCAAGAGTCAGGTTCACTGTCATGGGCAGGAGAATAACTCATCATATGCATCATATCTTTAGAACATTGACACACAAAGAATGGTATTAAGCCAGACAATATCAGTATGTCGATCAGTTTCAACTATGGGGTCCAACCCCTCATTAGCTCCCTATTAGACTGAGCTTCTGTTATACGGACAGACCAGTTAACAACCACACAACAAATCCCACAATATACATTATATATTTTATATTATTTACTAGGCTAGGCCACCTCATTCTACTTGCCAGACGCCACATTGAAGTTTCAAACCAGACTCCAGATCCTGACCTGTCACAAATACTTCCAGCCATCTCGCTGACAGCTTGAAAATGTTAATGCCCTTATGTAATAAATGAAAGGAAGGGACTGGGTTGTGGCAAAATAAACAGGTACCATACACAGAAGTGCAAAGAGACGCATCATTTCAGAGGCATTAAGCGAGACAGGATTCAATTTCCTCATGCCTGCCAGAGCGTGTCCGGTTTCGTCTGTCACCTCCGCTATTTACTCCCAGTTCTGAGTGAGGGATGGCGCGGACCGATTTCCCATCAGCGTCTCCCAGCCACTCCATCTCCTGCCCCCAACACACGCACATGCACCTTCACCCCGGTCCTATCACACATGCACGCCGACCGGCGTGACACCGGCAAATCAGCATGCCTCCGCCGGACCCGCTACCAATCACTGTCCGGTTGATAGAATGCTGCTGTCCGTTCCTGCTACCGTCCTGTGCTAGCAGCAGCAGCTGTAGAGGAAGCCTGTGAACAAGCCGTGTGGGTTAACCTACGGGTGTGACAAATTCATAGAAATTGTCATATTGAAAGATACCAAATTCCTTTTCCTGCAAGCCAGCAACAGCAGCCAGGCAATGTGAAATATTGCTATTTTCAGTCAAGGGACTGATAACCAAGGGGACTGTGCTCTAGTGCAATGGTCGCATTTTTAACTGGAAGGCTGCTGGAAGGCTACATGCACCCTCCCAAGCGGACAAGAAAGAACAAGCCTTATTATAGCACCATCAGGAGGCTAACCTGGTCTAACCTGCAATGATTTTGGCTTTGAGGGGCCCTAACCCTAAACATAACCTTAGTAAAACGTATGACTAAACCTAACCTTAACCCGCAACGGTTATGCCAACAGTTGTGACTGTTATGCCAAAGGGCCTCGACCGTTTGGCCAATCAATTTGTGACTGCAGCATACGTCACAGCCTTCATCGTGACGTTATAGCGCCACCAACAGGTGGATCATCTAAACACCATCAAAGGCTTAAGACGAAATGGCACCCATTTCACATTGACATATAGCACCACCCGGGGGCCCCAACCTGACCTGGCGAGACCTGTGCCCGGTAGGGCACTTTTTCTAGTTTAGCCTAAAAATGTAGGCAATGTCTTTGCAGAAGTGAAGGCCCCAGAACTGAGAACTTTAAACCCTAATTGATCTATAAAATTGTCCATATTTCAAGAGATGAACATCCCAAGTTGAATGTACTGTATAATGTCTGTATTAGCCATCGGCAGATAATCAGCGGCATTTGATTATCAAATTCGATATGAATTATTTAATTAAGAATCTACATTGTTTTTTTAATATTCATATTTCTCCTAAACAGAGAAAAAATACTTTAATTGAAAATCCGGTAGAATACGATTCTACAGAGATTTATAGCTGCATATTTCTCATAAATGCTTAAACATGGAACAATATACAACTTTCATTGAAACTCCGGTAGAGTATGGTCTACGCCGAATATAGTGTCTCTGTGACTCCGCTCTGGAGGAGGACAGGTGCTATGCAGTTCACTCACTCACATTCTTAGATTGGTTGAAAACAGAGTGCCGTTTTAAGGAGAGAGCACGTCTACTGAGAGAAACCATAGAGAGAAAAACAGCAAAATGAAATAAGACTAACAGAGTATTGAGTTCTGCTGGGCAGAATGAACTGTCTCTCTCTCGCAGCATGAGCATCACAATCCACCGTAACTCACCAGTTCAGCTTCTCCAAGCTGAACACAGATCTTGTTGTTCATTAATGTATAACACCTGTGTAAAATATACACAATCTAAAAAATATATTGTCTCAAGATGCTGCTGCAGCTTCACCATCATCAAGGGGTGAAAGGCAAAGACAGCCTAAAAAATAGCTGAACACAGTTACAAAGAACGTAGCCATGTAGTGTTAACAATTTGTTAACAACATAGTGTAACAATTTAGACCTTGTATAAATGTGCTACCACAGATAGTTGCGATATTGAGGGGGCAGAAAAAAAGCCTGGTCACCAGTGGCTCTGTAACACTACGTTCTTTTCAATGAAGTCTGGAACTGGATCATATCACAGGAGTATTTGTAGACTGCATTTTTGGACATGTACTCCACAATCTCTACATTTTACTGTACATCTATAGGATGGATGAATAAATTTAAAAATAACTGAAATAAAAATAGTCAATCAACAAGCTCACAAGGTTGCAATGAGGCTTATAGAGCACCATTATCAGTATTTATGTATTAAAGACATTTTATTTTACATCTATAGGAAAAATAAATGAATTAAAATATTGAAATAATAAATCTACAAACTTGTGTTGTAATGAGGCTTGTAGAGGGCTATAATCTCAGTATATACTGTATGTAACATGCTTGTAAAAGTTTACAAGCAAATAAAATAAAATCATTGTCATTGTAGATGGCTCTTCCAGGACTATGACGACATAGAAGAAGTGTATTCTGGGACTTGCTGTGAAAACCCATAAACTTCTGTTGGTGACTTGGAGAAATGTTGCCGTATTAAAAAACAGCCTATACATTTTATACTGTACAGTATTGAATCTTCCATATGCTGCTACTGTGTTACAGTACACATGTTTGCAGAAAAAAAGCATTTAATGGTGTTAGCAGTGAAAGTGATCACAATGTTGCTGTTCTTGACTATTTCATGCAAAAAAAGCAATAAATTGTTCTCCATTGCATTTAAAGTAATTATTGTGTTGAATTTTATGTTACTGTTTAAAACATATATATTTTTAAAAAGTCAAAGAAAAAAGTAAAAAAAAAAGTAATAATCGCATCGGCTAATATCGGATATCAGTCTTTTTGATTTGTCACTAATCAGTGATCGAGACCAAGTGGTCGATCAGACCAGTATTCTACATTCGGCCATATACAGGTACATCAAATAAATACATGTTGTATACTTCTCTGTACTTTCATGATAATGTTGTTCAGTGTTTTTTTTCTGAGTTTCGAGTGGTTTGAGCTTAAATCACCCCTGAGCTATAAGTGATATTTTATTGTTGAGTTTTTGTACATCTCTCTCTCTTACAATTCATTCATCTTCAAGAGCTTGTGCCCTTACCAGGATCCTCAAAAAACAAAAACAAAGCGAAAACCTGTCCTTAATACGAACATTTAACCATGCCAGCCAGCCTCCAATATACTCACACTTGTCTTGTCGGCAGCCCCCGAGGGTTCAACTCATTTTACAATTGTGGGCCGCTGCCTCATCTATTTGAATGCCCCTGACGTAGGCAGTACATGGGCACTCCTCATCTCCATCCTACTGCCTGAAGCGGGTGTAGACACCTTACTTATTACTACACTTCACGTCCACCAGTTTGAAAGTTCACAGAGACGAGGTCGCTTGATTTGACCCTGAAACCAAGCATGTTTTGGGCCAAGCATTCTTATTTGTCTGGGGGGTTGTGCAGGTTGCTGTAAGTGAGTTTTCATTCTCAGCATACCTAACCTGAGTAAAAACATAATATAATAATTATGGCATCTAATGTGTCAATGGCTGTTATGAGGTTCACATGCTGCATTGTTCTCAATAACAGTGTAACGACATAGCAACTACAGAAAGGTCGATTTTATTTTATTTTTTAAATCAAAGCATATTGAAATGAAAATAAAAATATCAAATTGCATCATTTGAATTTGTATCAGATCATATTGGCAATGGGAATAATCGTATCGGATAATTGTACAATGTAAATACCGGTAATCAATTTAATTAGTACTAAGTAATCGAGCATTGTATTTAGCAATTTTAAGAAGAAAAAGTGCAAAAAAAGAGCAAACATGTGCATTTTATAGAATGTTTTCTACATTTTCTAATTATGTAGACTTATTTTAAATGAACTTAACTGATGCAGATATTTAACAATTATTCACCTGCATTTGGCAAAATTGAAGCAAATGCACCCACTTGGCTTTTGTTTTACTGTGAGTTAATTTCCTTTAAAACCCATTAAGGACGGGAATCCATATTTGGATCCTGTACAGTATGTACAGTATTCAAATATTCAATTTGTTTTTATGCTGATATATAAATATTTAAAGTTTTTCAAAAACCTTAGGTCAGGCCTAAATGGGTTAATTTCCCTTAAAAAACTGCACTATCCACACACATATTTCACACATATTTAATGGAGCTGCTAAATAGTTGATCTCAAATAACTGAATCACATCGTATGGCCAGAATTAAAATATAGACCATGTATCGTATTGTCAACCATGTATTGTGATACATATCGTATCACAGTTGAAATGTATCATTACAGCCTCAGTTCTCAAGTAGGCTGCTAACCGTAAGGCATGTACAGGTTTATTTACTTGTATTGTGTTGTGTTGTTCATAGCTTACTTTTGCATCTGTCTCCATAAATTCACAATTGCAAAAACTTGTGTGACCAGTACTGTATTTACTAGTTCTCTTAAGACAAACCAGAGGAAGAAGAAATGCAAACTGTAATTAGACTTCATACCGCAGAATAAGGCAGAGATCAATTTAACGCACGGATAAAGGTGCCATCAGCACATCTGCTCAAAATAAACTGTTTTGACAGCTGTTGGAAAATACATTGGATATATAATCTCATAGCATAGTAAACAAGAAAAGAAAAAATACTTTGCAAAGTCACAAGTGTCTTCGACTCACAAAAAGAACAGAGATGAAAGCAACAAGGGAAAAATAATCCTATTAGCAAATCAAGATAACACCATCTGTCTATTAGAATACATTTCAAACAGCTCTTCATGTACTGTAGACTAGGGAGTGAGTTATGCAAATGTGACATGATTATTGCGGAGAAAAAGCGAAATAAATTGGATTTATTGTGATGATGATAATATGCATAGGAGTGTCCGTCAATTTGTTTTGAAGATTTTTAGCCTGCACGTTTCCGCACCTATCAGAGCATTGCATCGCTTCGGGCTACGAGACAGTCAATGTATGAATGTGGCTAATTTATAACATTTTTATGAATAGTTCTACATCTTTTGAGTCCTGATTTCTGATTTCTGAATGTTATCAAAATCAGTTGTGTTTGAATGAGCATGCAGCAATGGAGGAATGGGAGTCAGACAGGTGAATGAATAAAGCAATATTACAAGAGGCTGTTCTTTAACATAAATAATGCATCCCTGCAGTGCAGTATGGCGATTTCTGAGTTAAAGAATAATATTAATATTGTAACAGTTACCCTTAAAACTAAGATAATCATTGAAAAATCAATATTCATCAATAAAAGAAGCAGACTCTACAACCACATAGGTCCAAAAGACTAGCTAGGAAACTAGCTAGGAAATAACATAATTATTTCGACAGCTAGAAAGATGTTCATCAGATCGCTTCCCCAAAATGGCCTGTTGTATAAATCATACTTTTAATTTTCATAATTTTGTATTCATGCACGCCCTATTTGTATGGTTATAAACAATAATAGTTATTTGTGTCAAATTAGACACAATCTGTTTGTTTTAATATTAGAGCAGTAAGACCAACTACCACCAGCCAAATTGTACTCTGCCATACAAATTCTGACCATTACATTTACTATGAGAAACTGGCTGGGGCTGGCAAACACCCAGTCTACCGCCTGCCCAGGTTGGCAGAGGATGTGTATTAAATTAAGAATTGGCACTGGTCGATAAAAATGTGTTACGAAATTGTGGAGATACACATTTAAAAATAAAATTAAAATAAAATAACAACAAATCAAACTTTATTGGGGCACTTTTTTAGAACACATTAATACAGCCTCAGTAATCAACCAATGAAATTATTGTATTTTATGATGCATTCATAGGGATTGCATTAATAGCTGTAGTTCTAACGGACAATATGTGGTCTCATTTGTATAACCACAGGGTTTTTCAGCTGAAGAGAACTTTGACTTTGTGTTGTTGGTTCCTTGATTATAATGTTATGTTGTCTGAATCATTATGCTGTATCTTTAAGAGTGGTCCAAGTCATTTGTTTATCTACTGTATAATTCTTCTGAGTTACCTGAGTATGTTCTTAAGTAAAGAATGTTTGAGTTAAGCCCTGGCTCCCTGACTTCGCGTTCTGTATGTTTTCTAAGTTTGAGGTGTCCTCCTGACACGTAAAGCTAATGAATTGAAAACCTCACAAAATGACATTCCAGCAATAAATATAAGCTTTTGAATGGCACTACAGATTGCAATGTGAGATTGCCGTCTCTCTTTTTTCCACGGTGAGTGGGCACTTTGTGTCATGTTGGTGATTAAACTCCCGCAGAATACACCATCGCAGATAGGCACAAATGGGAATTGCCAGTGAGTGCTCACTTATAAATTCATTGCAATTACAGCTATCAAAACGTTAATTTCCACTAATCTTGCTTTATGGCTGAATTCCAAATCAGCTAATTTAATGGGGAGGGTGATTTTTCTTTTTTTGTGCCTGGGGATGTAACTTGCAGCCTATGAGAGTAACACCATCCTCAGCTACTATGGAGTGAACACTAAACACAGAGTTAACTCTCAAGAGAAACAGCAAACAGGGTCACAAATGCATATTTTCCCCAACAGCACTGATTATGGAGGCCACAAGCCTCTGATTTCATTAGGGAACCGGTTCACATGTATATTTAGTTTTTAGGACAACATAAATTGAGCAACAAATCTTGCCTTGATCAATTATCCATTAGTGCTCTGCATGGCCTGTATAAACTGTGAAGTGCAGTGATGAACAAGTGGCAGGCTTCTTTTGTTTAAAATGGGACATTGGTATAGTCTTTTCATTCACTTGATGACGGGCTGTTACTTTTGGGCTTTTTTCTCTCATAGGATGTCATTAACGGTAGGCTCACAAGAACCCCCTATAAAAACAATTGCCCAACAGGGGCGGATGTAACATGTCCCATTTGGGGGGGGCAAGAGAACATGTTGGAGGGGCAAGAGAAAAGGGTTTTCTGTAACAGGACTTTCATTATGCAATTAAGCATAAATAATAACATTAGTTGTTGAAGTTGCAACAGACATGCAGCATGCATAATGCTAAAGGTCTGTTTTCTTTTTTCAATGATGAAATGCTGTTGGTTTAGTGGTGACACAGCTGTAGTTAGTTAGTAGCAGCAGTAGTGTTTCACATCATTTTAAAGGTAGGGTAAGTGATTTGAAATTCATGGTGTAGTACCAGCCTGGTGCACTAGGGGCGCCCAATAGTAGCTACACTATGTGAACCTGCTGCTCGATCCTGATTGGAGGAGAATTCACCCTCCACCTGGGGAACTTTTATTAGCTCCTCTGCTAACGTGGGGGAGGGGGAAACTCCATATATGGTCTGCACACCGTATAATAGAGCATTTTAACAGAAAAAAAATGTTTTGGGGTGATATCTGACAAAAGTGAAATCACTTCCCCTACCTTTAAATATAAGCACTTTAATTTGAAATATCTTGGATTGTTTTGCATGTGTGGTGGGACAGTCTGGGAATTTAGGGGGGCATTGCCCCCCCATGCCCATGCCTAGATCCGCCCCTGTTGCCCAATAGTGACAGATGGTCAGCAAGTGGATTCCTGAATGTATATATAGAAAAAAAAATAGAATAAAACTATACCAAATGTTCCAACTGTACACCTTGTGTGTGCGAGTACATCAACATGCTGGTGTTATGGTTGCTTTTACCAAGTGAAGTGAAATTGATCTGCTTCTTTCTTCTGCATCTAAGGCTTGTTATCTTTAAAGCCTATTCATGTGAAGGAGTCTCTAGTAGACAAGCCCAGTGACTGAGATACATCTCATACAGGCAGATTATGAGGCATGCTATGTTAAATTAGAACTGGAACAAATCTAGTAGTAGGAATCTTCTTGGCACACCATAGGATATTAATTAAGTAATTAACTGAGATAAATTCCAATTTAGTCCGTAACTGGGGGGGTGGGGTGACACTGAAGTTCATATAGGCCTGGAACACACTCACCCTTGAACCATATTAATATAATTTTCCCTAATCTATAGCCTGGCTCTTAAATGAATTGGATTATCAAGTCTCATTAGCCTCAGACCAAGTAAGCAGTATGATGATGAGCTCAAAGGAGGTGGAGAAGGACATACTGTAGGATGAGGAACCTTAAGACTAAACAAGTATGCCTGTGAATCTTTGGGTGTCCCACGATTCGATTCAGAATCGATTTTCTGGGTCACGATTCGATTCAAAAACGATTTTTCGATTTTTTCGATTCTCGATTCAAAAAGATGCCCCCCACAATTCTAAAGCTTTCTTCTTTCTTTCTTTCTTTCTTTCTTTCTTTCTTTCTTTCTTTCTTTCTTTCTTTCTTTCTTTCTTTCTTTCTTTCTTTCTTTCTTTTTTTTTTTTTTTTTTTTTACAAAATGGTTCAATGGGATTTTAGCATGATCTACATGATCTACATCAGCATGGTTTACAGAAACATTCTTCTTCATTTGGTACTTGTTTCCCCAATTGTTTTCCAATTGGTCTAAATGTGCTCTATGCATATTGCTTGCAGTTAAACAAAAGCCACATGATTATCATTTGAATATCTGATGGCCGGGCATCAGCAATTTGATTGACCATCAGCTGATTGTCTAACTGTTCTGTAGCATACATTTGTTTACATTTAGCAGTCATTATTAGCATGCTTTTAGCGTCAGGTAAACACAGTGAACTACTCTAAACTAGGCTACTCTGATCAAAACGTTCACGCAGGATTTGTTTGTCCAAAGCCCACGTTAGTTGATCATTTGAGCAGTACACACACATCGCTGCAGCCAATATGAACTATTACGACTCGACTCCATACGAGCACCCGTCGTGAACTCCAGTGTGTCCCTATTCAGGCCATCCAAATTCGGACACCTCAATGTCGCATCTCTTATACTACATGTGTAGACCAGCGTGGATGAGAGCCTGGAGATCGAGGCTATGTGTAGACGGACTTACCAAACTCCCTTCACTTCATGGGGTCAGTCCAATGGTGGCTCTTCTACATAGATTTCTTTGCGAACGGGTCGGAAAATACGTTGTTTCTCTCACACACGAACACACACACACAAACGGCCGGCTCCTTTCCCCTCTGGACAGGCTTCGCACAGGCAGGCAGGCTGCCAGTGTTAATAAAACTATTTCGCGCATACTGCAGAAAACAACACCACAGTAGCTCATCGCGGAAGTCAGAGCCATCATTACTCTATATGGGGCCATCTAGTAGAAGAGTTGCGACATTAAGGGGTCAGAAACGGAGCGCTCGAGCGCTGTTAATGCAGCACGATTAGGGGCAAACTGCCGCCGCTGGACTGGCCCCATGAAGTGGACGGAGTTGTCGTAACTCTGTCTGTACTCGGCGGAGACTACGGCGGCCCAGAAGGGGAAAAATAAGTTTTAAAAAATCGATTCAGGGAAAATGTGAATCGATTCTGAATCGGGCGGAAGTAGAATCGCGATTTTGACTCGAATCGATTTTTTTTTGCAGGCCTATAAACAAGTATGAACAAACACGCCATACTAAGTTACAGTATAAGTCAGGGGTTCTCAACCTGTGGGTCGTTATTTTTTTTTTAAACTGAATGACAATGAAAATATAGAAGTTGAGAGTTTACATATAGTACATGCATAATCTTTCATCAATTATTATACTGTATCTGTTTTCAGTATATATTAATATTGTATTTTCTCTATTGTTAAGGCCATTGTAGTGTTCAATTTGTATTGGGGTGGAGAGGGGGGCTGGGTAAGGGGTCACGAGACATAGCCAAAGCATTTCCGTCTGGTTCCCAGCCCAAAACATTGAGAATCCCTCTAGTAAGTGACTGTCATCATTGGTGGGTGTGGGTGCAGAAATGTAAGATGAGTTTTTTATGTTTAATCCCCCTAGAGAAGCACCAACAATCCCCAACATCTCAACATGGATCAATAATGAACTTTGGAATGCAATCATAGCCAATCAGGATGGAATATGAAAAAAATGGACTGATTTGTCTTGCTTACATGACGATAGGGATTAGGGGTACTGTGTACCGATGTGTGCTATGATGTTTGGACAAAATCTGGCATCCTGGTTCTGGCTCTGACATCGAGGGAGTATGTGTGCACAGTGTCAGTGCCATTTGGCCGTTGCCAAAGATTAGATGCTAGTGACACACATGGAAGGACACACATAGTCTGGGGGGTAACAGGAAGTCTCAGCCCAATAATACTCGGCCCTGAGTATAGACAGAGTGACTGTCACAAACTCTGTTCACATCATGGGGTCAGTCCAATGGCGGCTCTAATACATAGACCTTATCTTTATTCTAGATCGTTTTGTAATCATATTTAGACTTTAGATGTCACTGTGCAATACTTGAAAACAGATGTTAGACACATGAATAGTTCTTATTTGCGCTGCACTTGTTGAAAACAACGTATTTCAAACTCCAGTTTGTCCCTCTTTCAGGCTGCAACAGCCCTCCAGAGCACTCCCTTTTCTGACCCCTCAATGTTGCAACATTTCGGCTGGTCCAAGTATTATTTGGGCCGAGCCTTCATGTATTGGTCTGGGCCATGCCTTCGGCCTGGCAGAACAGTATCATGCTATTACTGAATATCAGCACAGCTGTGTTTTTGTCATGCAGTTGAACAGAATAACAGCACTCACTATAGAGTGATTGTTTAATTGCAATTCCTTTGTAGTGTTATCTCCAAAGGATACATTTATTAGCTTAACTTTGGGACAAAAATGCAACACAGTCTTGCTAAGTCTTGTTATATTAAAACAATTCAATTTCCCTTTGATGGACTTGCTTGTATTTGAAGTTCACATGTGCCTCAGGCATTTTAGAGGATTAGCCAGGAAGTATTTTTTCTTTTTTAATCTCACAGATCACAGTTTTATTCAGTATATCATTCCAAGAGGCGAACCTTTCAACACACTAATGCTTAATTATCTCACAAAATGAGATACAGTAATGAAGAGTGTCTTCTGGTCATTGACCATGCTGCTAAGTGAACCACTTTCCATTTGTGTGTGTGCGCGCATCTGTGTGCATGTGTGTGTGTGTGTGTGTGTGTGTGTGTGTGTGTGTGTGTGTGTGTGTGTGTGTGTGTGAGTGTGTGTGTGTGTGTGTGTGTGTGTGTGTGTGTGTGTGTGTGCATGAATTTGTGTGCTTTTGTGTGTGATATTCGGTGAAGGTCAGCAGCTACTGTATATAGCTACAAATGCATGCCAAGATGGATGAAATGCACTCAAAATTCATTTGTTGTTTAGGTTTTGTTGTGGTGGGCGTTGTGTTTGTGACATTTGTGACAGGCGGAGGAACGACATTTGCGACGAGGTGCTTGTCCAGGTAGTTGCTCTCCTAGCTAGTCTCAAACGCATGAATGAGGACCTCAAAGCTTTAAATAAAGCCTACTATGGAAGGCAAGCTTCTTCTCAAAGACAGATTTGTACAGTGAATGATGGGGAAGAGGCGAGTTGGCCACAACAAGGCAAATGAACAGTTTCTGGGACAACAGCGAGAATAGGAACATTGACGGTGGCGTGGCCACTTTGGGGGTGGAGGGGAGTGAGAAAAGAGCAAGAAGATGTGAAGAGTTTGCCTTGTTCAAAGAGAATTTGAAGAGAGAGATGAAGGAGGACGGACACCGCTGGATGGTGGACAGGGAATTATATTGATGAGGGAGGAGATGGGATGTCAGAGGAAGACCATGCTCTGGAGCATTGGAAAACAGAGGCTTCAGAGTCTATGAGTGAATTGGCATGACAGGCTGAGCAGCAGGGTGCGCAGAGTTGCAAAGGGAATATTGGTGGGAAAATACTGTATATGGAACAACTGCAAAGAGCTGGATTTCCAAGATGTAGAGCGACTACAGACCCAGAAAGCTTTTACTAGGCAACGCTAAGAGGCCAACACATCCTGCTGATCCCGATCCATTGTGGTAAATTTTCTCTCTTCCGAGATGAAGCAGATAAAAAAAAGACTTGACAAGCACATATCCAAGTGGGAGGTAAACAGCATGGTTTCAACAATGACTATCCACCCAAAGCCGGGACTAGAAGAAAGGAATATGCTCCATAGAAATTCTGAAAGAGAAGCAGATCCAGTTCCAAACCACCTTCACAAGAACAAGGATAAGTTGGCCTGAAGGTGAGAAGATACAAGAATGCGAGGACAGTTGCTCTAGGCATAGAAAAGAGGATCTCTTTGGAGGGGACTCCCAGTGGGTCGGAGATTGGAGATGAAATAGCAAGGGAGGATGTGCGATCACATGCAGGGGGGAACCTCCAGGGAGAGCTGAAGTTGAAGGGGAAGAGAGAAGCGCCATCGAAAGCTAAGAGAAAACAGTACATGTGATATAATTAGTTGTCTGTTTGTTTTATTTTGATGCAAGTTCAGAGCATCCCTGTGTGTAAATTGATACTGTTGTAGGGTCATTCTTTTGTGCTAAATGTGTGTTTTCCATTATGCCGATTGGGGTGAAGACGAAGTGTTCACTTTGGCCTCTTTTCCACTGGCTGGAAACCCTTTGGTTGTAGTTTTTAGTCCAAGCCAGAGCTCCAAAATTGGAATGCTAAATTATGAATTCAGAGAACAAAAACATACAGTATTCCCCAGTTGATTACTCACACAAAGACATGATTTATTGCATTAAAAATCTAAATATGCAAATTAGGCGTTATATAAGAAAATAGCCAAAAAAAATAAAATAAAATACTATGGTTATAATATAGCCTATTCATTTACTTACTTATATTGATCTTGGCCCTGGCTCATGGACTATAAACTGGTTTGGAACTGAACCAACTGGTAGAAAGAGGGTCATTGTGTTCATGGTTAAAATCTAGGAAGATTGCGGTTTGAGTTCTTTCTGTTCAACTTGAGATGAGTACACAACATTTCTGGCTGTTTTGTTTCTTTATACCATGAAAAGGTATTTAATACTTTCACTTTTGATATTTGTACATTTAGTATTTTTGATACTTACATCTACACCAGAAACCTTTCTTAAGTACATATGATGTGAGCTACAGTACCTTAACACCTTTCCTTGCGGGAGTAAAAGTATTTTTCATGTAAAATGCAGTATCTGTACCTTTACTTTAGTATGGCCTTTATGCAGGGATGTAACAATACATTATAACAGTGTGTATAGATTTAACCAAATCCATTCTATTCCACTCTGTACATGCTCAAAGTTAAATCAACAGCACTGTACTCTGCCTGTACGCTACCCACCTTTTCTCCCTGGATTTTAGAGTGTAGTTTATGTTTTGTTACCTAAATGCATTTCATTTTAATCTATGTTAATGTCCAGGGTTGTACATAAGTGGTGCACAGGTGCACATGCATTGTCAAAATCCACAATGGATGGGAAGTGCATTTGCGTACCACACAGCTGGGGCTAAGTATTTTTTTTTTTTAATTATTATATTACAATATTCAGGCTAAACATTCATAGGAGCTGCTGTCCGTTAGCTTTATTCCTCGCTCTGAAGTGAAGCAGTTATGTTTACAAACAATCTATGCAGCACTTGGCCAGTGGATCCTCTTTTTTAGTTTACAAAACAAAGAATCATACAACACTCCTCAATATGCTATTTAACAAACAATTAATACACTGTTCGTCCCGTGGAAGTACAGTAATTTAACATACAGTAATAAAGACGTACAGCAATGCTGGATCTGCCCCACCAAACATAAAGGCATGCATAGAACCCAAATCTCAAAGATATTTCAAATTAAATTGCTCATATTGAAAAAAATGATACACTACACTACTACCTAACTACAATTGATGCACCACTAAACCATTATTTATTAATAAATACATTTACTTATTGATAATAAATAAAGATGAATTTATTCCTCATTTATCCATCCGGTGATACTGTCTCCGCATTTTTGCAGCACCAAGAACTCCAGGTGCTCCTCTGAGTACTAGACCAAAGTACTTACAGTACTGTATGTGCAGCCCTGTTGATGTCGTCTTGATTTGTGTCTTTTAAGTCTCCATCGATTTTATGTTATTATAATATGATTTATAATAATTACAATTCTATTATAATTAATGTGCATGTCTGACATTTTGGTAGTCCTGCTTGCAAGCGAATGTTTTGTCCTCCTTGATTGGAAAGCACTTGGGTCATCTCTCTCTCTCTTTCTCTCTCTCTCTCTCTCTCAGCAGTAATCAGCACACCAGGCTTTCATCAAGTCATCTCTCCATAGCTTTACAAGTGCCCTTCAGCAACAGCGAGTGCATGCCTGATCGTCGTGCTGTTCATAAATGACTGCTGTGCCTTGTCGAGGCAGCAGCCACCTATCCAGCTCAAACACCAACCTGTGGCTGTGTCTTACCCCTGCAGGTTTCAATAAATGGCCCTATTTTTAGTATGATGTCTCTAGGCTTGGCCGTATTGGCTGTATTGAGTGGCCAAACTAGGCTGATTATCGCACTCGAGTTCAGCTTCCTGAAGCTTGAGCCTGAAATTGTCCACTGTTTGAGAGATTTCAATGGGGTTGTTGTCAATCATGTGGCTAATAGAGCTGCAAACGATTATTCCATAATCGATTTTTCGAATCAAAAAATAAAAGAATAACCGAATTAAGAAAATTAAGATTCGACTTTATGTATACTCAACAAAAATATAAACGCAACACTTTTGTTTTTGCTCCCATTTTTCAGGGGATGGACTTAAAGACCTAAAGGTAATATTGTATATCATTCCAGATATACAATATTACCATTTCTCTCAAACACTGTTCACAAATCTGCCTAAATGTGTGATATTGAGCACTTCTGCTTTGTTAAGATAATCCATCCCACCTCACAGGTGTGCCACATCAAGATGGCACACCTGGATTCAACAGGCCACAATTGACAATCTGATAAACTCTATGCAAAGAAGATGTGTTGCACTGCATGAGGCAAATAGTGGTCACACCAGATACTGACTGTTTCGGAGGCCCATACACCCAATAAGGCACAACAAAATTGCACATTTCAGGGTGGCCTTTTATTGTGGACAGTCTAGGGTACACCTGTGCACTAACCATGATGTCACATCTGCATCTTGATGTGGCACACCTGTGAGGTGGGATGGATTATCTTAACAAAGCAGAAGTGCTCAATATCACACATTTAGGCAGATTTGTGAACAGTGTTTGAGAGAAATGGTAATATTGTATATCTGGAATGAATTTTAGGTCTTTAAGTCCATCCCCTGAAAAATGAGAGCAAAAACAAAAGTGTTGCGTTTATATTTTTGTTGAGTATATGTTAAAAAATAATGGCCTAAAAATGCCGTGTGGGAACGAGAGCAGAGTTAAAAGTTAAAATGAGTCATTCATGCAATGTTTGGTGAGCTTGTAGATCTGTTACAGTATATCTAGCACGCAACGCTGGCATAGGCCTACTGTTGCCGTTCGGTTCGCTCACACCTCCCCGCTCTGCATCTCAGTCTGCAGAGACTTGCACATGCACGTATTTATAAAGGGGCTTTCGCCCCGGCTCTTTTACATGTGTAAAACACAAAAGTTCCCTCCTATGGTAGGTTGCCCCTTCCCCGTCTGTAATACGCTGTCTACATTAATTTGCATTGAGCTTTGCCGATGCTGCACTTTTATTAACACTGGAACAATGACAAAAGACAATACAACAATACAACAAGAACAGGTCTTCTCGGATACACTCGGGTTTTACACAATGATTGAATAACAAATGCATTGATTTGATTATTTCCCATTATTGAGTAGATTATTTCGTGTCTATAACTGCGAGCTGTATGTCAGATTGGTGTTGGTATGGAGCGTCTTCTCATGCAGGCTTGTATGCTATTAAGATAATTATGAATCATTAATTTGATCTCGCACCAATGTGTGTGCTGCACAAAATCTGTAGGTAAAGAACCAAGTTATCAATATGAATCACAATACGTGCGGAGCTTTGTTTTACAACCGCAACTGTCCTTTACTTTTTAAAATATAATGTGTTTTATTAGTGTCTATCTAGTATGGTGTGTGTTAGGCTTGTTCAGACATGGAACACCATAGCACTTAAGAGTTTATCCAGTAAATTAGTTGGTGTCTCTGATAGAATCAAGTCATCGTAATCATCATGAATAGACTTGATTTGATAGACCTGATGATCAGCAATGAGTGACTGAAGCCTTCTTGAAACTTCTCTTCACACGCAGCAAGCTGGCTCTTTTAAAACCCATGGCGATAGCAAAACAGCATAAATATTCACCATATCAATAGTAGAGCACAAGGTGGAAATATATCGCTGTATTTCACACTTCAGCTGTGTCAGGCAATCGAAGGACTGGGCTACTTGAAGGTGTTACAAATGACTTTACCGTTAATCAGAAATCAGGAAGTCTCCCAGGATTGGAAACTAAAGTATAACAAAGCAGCGTCTTACTGGTGTGCAGGAAGCGGATGCTGTTCGCTTCCTATACACTACATCTGCCCACTATTATAGCATGCATGCCCACATACTGTATCCCCATTGCAAAAATAACAAAAAAAAAGACAAAAATGCTCATGACCTCTGATGGTATTGCAACTTTTACTTACAAAACAAAACAAAAACATCTGCTGAAAAAAACTTAGGTGAGGTGCTTTCACAAAAATATAATAAAGAATATATAAAGGAAAGCTCTCCTCAAAGGGAAGCTCTCCTCAAATCTGCACAAAATCAATACATCTATTTGCAAGCTTTCTGTCTATAGTATACTTTAACTACTGAAATCCTCCAGGTTGAATTGCAATTGTAAATCAGCTTTGATTCTCTCTATTCTCTTTCCCTCTATTTATGCCCTTGGCAATGGAGTCAGTTAGACCTGAACTTGACTTGTTTACTTGTCTGAAGCAAAGCAAAATTGCTGTAATGTGTTACAATGCATTACACCTGAATAACTTGCACATAGCCTTGCATTGCCAGACTGCTAATTGCCATACTACACGCATACACACACACACATACACAAACTAGGATACCAGGTAAACAATAAACGTAGCATGTGTCTAAACAACATGTCTACACTGTACTACAAGGATGTCAAACTCAAATACACAGTGGGCACAATAGAAAAAATGGCTGAGGGCCAGAGTTGACGGACTGTGTGTGTTTCAACACACAGGCACAAGGTTTACGAGGATGTCCCAGACAAACAAACAAAACAAAAACATCTTCCTCCAAACATCAATGTCCATTAATAGCGAGATAAATGCAAAGATGAAACTGCCTGCATTAAAAGGTGAAAATGCATTATTAAAGATCAGTTTCCTGCTCTATGATCCTCACCAAGCACTGCTGTCATAGTAAAATGAGAAAGTACATCAATTGAGTTAAGAAAGTAAAACAAGTAGTTGCATTCATTTATCATCACTGTGTGCAATATACCAATGGGACAGTTCTAATACTAATTCAATATCAACCCACTGACCCAAGACAATTCATTTTTGGGCCTTGATTTTGACATATATGCTCTATACTACATATTCCCGAAAATACCTGCTTGCAAGCTCTCAAATGGTCACTAGGATTTAAGAACCTGTTCTTGGAGCTTCACCAGTTATTTTCTCAGCAGATGTGTCCCACTAACGGCCGTCAGAGCATTCTGAGACAGCGGGCCCCTCTCACAAGCTACTGCGTTTACGCAGCCTGTCAGTAAGACAAATGATGGCAGGATTATTCAGGGGTCCCTTGGAGACAATCCAAGCTGATGACTATCGAGATGGGACTCATTGACCTGCTTTTGACCGCCAATGACTAGCCGCTCTGATCTGTGTGGTACAGGGGGGTCAGACTGGATCACAAACGACTGCTGACACAGATGACCTGCGAGTCATTAGAGTGGGTAAGCCCCGAATCTGACAGACAGCCTCGCCATCTCCATTACAGGTTGCTCAATGCTGTTTTGCTCTCTCTGAAGTCTGCAGTCACTTAGGCCTGATAGTGTATATATAGCCTAGTCAAAAATATTATGGACACAGTGCTAAAGTAAAGTCGTTCTCGGATATTTTATTTCCTGGCGCGTTGCAAGATAGTAAATCCACTAAACTCATTTCTCTTTAGGGTCTTGATCTAAAACGTTTGACAACCACTGAAGTGGAACATCATAACTTTTGTTGTGGCAGATTTTATTTGTCAAGCTTGGGAGAGAAGGCACATTACTCTGTATAACTTTGGGCTTTATTATAATGGAGTATTAACATACAGTATGTCATGCTGTACATGCACCTGTGGAATGGTGTCTTATAAACCCATGACGGTTGGGAACGCTGGAGTGCAGGTCATGGAAATACATTAAAAAATCAATCAAATCAATAGCTACTGGTAAAATAAGATATTTCTTATTTGAATTGATGCTTGTGAAAGCCCACACCATAATAATTAAAACATATTTTTTTTCTTTCTTCTTTCATCTAGTGTGTACCATCATTACAAAGTACCACCAAAGATTACAGCGTTGGTCCACCATTACAAGTTTGATACTCAATTCTACAATTTATGGAAAAAAATGAAAAGAAAATAAACAACCAAAAAAATTAACTGTCAACTGTATAAGTATATACTATAAGCAAGGTCAAGTGACCAACAGATAATTCAATCAATTACTGAACACAGTGATAATAGATAAACAGTCTAAGAACGTTTTAGTCCTTGTGTGAAATGTCAGATGTCCACTGTACTGAAACATGTAACACAACACTATAACCCACGCTTCTCAGCTGACTTGATGGTGATTGCTATTGGTAGCAGCAGTGTAGTGTGCAAATTCATAGTTCCTCAGTACTGTGCTATAGGGCACGGGCTGGACCCTGACACCCACAGGTAATGGACATGTTCAGGGAGTAGGATGAGGCCAGGCTGGGCGCAATGTCAGTTACCTGGATCTAACGGCGAGCTGATACGGTTAAAGCAAGGTGCCATGTCATTATTCCGACCTCCCATAGTTGCGACCTCCTATTGTTCCGAAACTACGAGACGCAAAACCCTATCCTTCTCCAACCGTAATCCTAAGCCTAAACCCCCGACCCTCAACCGAACCTCACAGACCTCACAGTCTGTGAGGTAGTTGAGCGTCAGGGATTTAGGCTCTCAGGGTTACGGTTGGAGAGGGGTAGGGTTTTGCTACAAACATGCCTAAACCCTTCTCTAACCCTCATCCTCACCATAACCGCAAGCACGTTGCAGCCGATAGTGGATTTCCAGCGCATGTTCGGACTAATGGGAGTTCTGATCTATGGGACTTCGGTACTTAGATCAGTCCCCTAAAGGAAACCCAAGCTACAGCTATTAGGGGAAGAGGCCGCCTCCCTACATTGTAGACCCACTAGTATTGCTGTAATACTAGCAATACGTATTAATATTATTATAGTAATACTGCAGACCTCCGGAGTCTGATGCTGGAAGGGGAAAAGTGCAAGCATGCATGGGTGTGAGGCAGGTGTTGTTAGTTGGTGCCTGCTAATCCGCACCCACGCATCACAGAACTGTATGTGTCGCTGTGTGACACTCGCAACACCTGCTCGCGCGTATAAATCAAGCATTACGCCCTGTGGGATTCTGTGATTGACAGACAGAGTGCTGGGCGAAAGAGTCACTAGTAGTCGCACAAACACAGACAGACACTACAGACAGACACTGCAGACAGACACTGCAGACAGACAGACAGACAGACAGACAGACAGACAGACAGACAGACAGACAGACAGACAGACAGACAGACAGACAGACAGACAGGCAGGCAGACAGGCAGGCAGGCAGGCAGGCAGGCAGGCAGGCAGGCAGGCGACATTTGAAAAGGTCATGGAATAATAACCTACTCAACATGTTTAATGAACCGCCATCAATTTGAACTCATCAATTGTGGAGGAAGAGAAACGAGAAAGCTGTCACCTCCAGTCTTCCAAATTGTTGGAATCTTTAACATTATTGAGAGCTCAGGATGTTGAGAAGTCTAACAATAGACTTTTTTTTTTTTGAAGATGTAACACAACAGCGAAGAGCATTTGAATGTGTTACAGTCTTGCCATATTCCATTCACTTTAACAGAGTGACAGATGAAAACGTAATGCCATTTCACTAGCTTCTTCCCAGGTGAAAAATGGGGCTTTGTGAAGTGTTTGTGATTAGATTTTTTTCATCAGAAATGCCATCGCCCGGAATGCAGTATTTTTTGAACAGCTGATTTTTTTCCCTTATTTCTAAGTCAAGGCACAGTCAAGAGGAAGAAATACTTTCACTTTCTGTTTTCAATTTTACATGGAGGAGGGATATCCATGATGAGCAATGTGGTTATTGGAAAAAACATTTGAAAAATGAATGCTCGCAACTCACTGGTTTCCTCAGTGTGAAAACTTTATCCCAAACTATATTATAATGGATCTTCTCTAGCCTAGATCTTCTCCCAGGTGGATCGCAATGTTGTTTGGAAAAAAGGTTTTTCACAGAGCAAAAAAGTGAGTGCTATTGTTCATTTTCACATTGTTTATTCCAGGGCCGTAACAAATTATATATTACATATTACTGTAATAATATTACCTTTTCCAGCAAAAGTAACAATATTACTCTGTAAAAATGAGTAATATGTAATATGTTACAGAGATGCGCAGTAGTTTGTAGATTCTAATCCACCGCAGCATTCTGCACACATGCGATGCACTACAAGTACAAGTTGTATCAGTTGTCGCAAGTTGTTGCTAAACAAATTGTGTTTTGCATCTTCATGTTTTTGTGGGTGGGAGGGGGGAACTTGGGAAAGTAATTAAGTAATATGTAATGTAACATTACTCTTTGATTTGGGTAATAAATAATATAACATTATTACTATTTCTAAGGGGTCATAACTAAAGTAAAGATTATTCTCCTAAGTAATATTGCCCAACACTGAATTCCTGCTGTGATCACATGACAGAGAATCCCCTTCAGATTTCACTGTTCCAGGATCAGAATAGCACTTGATGGAAAGTAATCTCCAGCATCCAGTGGTAAATAGTAGTGTAGTTTATGTTACTTGAGTAATGTATTTACACAATGTTGAGGAGTGTATTTTACTTGAATATTTTATTTTCTTTCTGGTATTAAGTACATTATGAAACACTTTTTAATTCAAGTGCCTGGATTGAGTACTTTGTCCAACATTGTCATAATTTAACTAATAATTTGTTTGTCACAATCACAGCAGTAAGTTGGAGAGTGTTCTTGTGCATGTTCTGACGGAAAAGGGACAGGGCCCGTCTGAATGTTTTTTTGTACATTTGAGGTAGAGTTCCCATCCATTCATCAAAGACTTGTACATCCCTGATTGCTGTCGCTTTGTTTGATCTTTCACATCGCCTGCGTCATGCATTATGAATCTCCCAAGAAACGATGTAGAATGTTTTCATGAGTTCCATTCCAGTGTCTTCATTTCATACATATCAGATGGTAGTTCTGTTTTCATATATACAGTATAGGTTGCTTTTTGCCCTCTACTGGTATAATATGGGGTAAAAAATAGATCAAAATAATAACCAGCTGATGCATTACATGCATGTTAATCTTCCTTAATAATAGCGGATCACAAGCCCACAACACCTCACGCTGTTTTGCAGTCCATACTGCCATCTAACTCAGAGGAAAACAAAGAATGGATCGACCACATCCTGTGTGCTGGTATAATATGCCCCTTTCCAGTCGGACACTACAGCCGGAAAATACTCTTTAAAATATTGGTTCCACACTGATAAACACTGGCAGTTGCTAACGACACTTATAAATCACTAAATGTGTGAGTAAGGTGCAAATGAGAGTGAAAGACAAAACGATTGAACATAGTCCATCTGTTGCTTCACATAGCCTATGTCAGCTGATAAAACAAATACACAGTACACAGACATACACAGACACACTAGAGTACACACAAAATTAGAATACTTAATCTGTTGACTTGTTTATAGAACCACTATGCTACACAAAGCAAAAAATAAGACATACTTAATGCCACTCGCTTTTTTTCTGTGACCTACAGTACCTACCATTACAGCAGGTAATCTGACGGGTAACATTTGACAAAAAAGGCCAGACAAATGCATTTTAGTAAAACAAAGTTATGGAAAGGTCTTTGAATGTTAAGAAGTGAAATAATAGTACATTTTTAATACGCATCCATCCATGTAGGCTACATTAGTTCAAAATGGTGGCGGTAAAGGGCGTGGGAGGGCTCTATACAGAGAGAGTACAAGGTTTTCTAACTGGATTAAGAAAGAATTAACTTTAAAATGAGTTTCTTTGTCCTGTGGTCAAGTTGACCGAGCATGGAAGATGAAAAGAGAACATTTTATTCTATTGAACTGTTAAGTTTAGATCCAAGGACTATGAAGGCATTACCACATGCCATTATACCATTATAAGAAGCCCCTCACCACAGCCTGACTGTCCTTCACAGTCTACTGCACACACCAGCATCATCCTTGACACTAGCCCTAAAAAAAATCCTAAAAAAGAATGGTAAAACAAAAATGCTAACAAAATGGACCATTCTATGCTTACATTAGACACAGAAACAACGTTGTTTCAACTTCTACCGGACTAAATTTAGATCTTGATTAGCCAGACTATTTTTTTCTATAAATACCGGTAGATAGTGGTAGTGGTAGTGAAACATATATAATTGTGTAATTTATGAGATTTATATATGACATACAAAACAAATTTAGACCCCCAAATATTTTTTTTCCTATATGGCACAGAACACACCTTTTGAGTTCAACCAGTCCACACCAGTTCTATCATATCCCTTCATGAGACTCTATAGCACAAGAACAACAGCTGCAACCCCCATTGTTTCATTAGTTGTAATTATAGATACAGGTCTTTGGTGCGCACCGATCTCTAGTCAGAGGCCTATTCCAAAATTAATTGAACACCTGCTCTTGGTGAGAAAACATCCCCGTTTGATGTACAGGAGGAACTTGGCAATTTGTGGAACGGCTGATCGGCATGCACAAGAGAGGGAGAATTGTTGCACACTAGGTTTGCCAACCTTAATTGTCCCTTATTTGGAAACAAAGGACTAAGGTGTCAACTTTGTTCCTTAAAGGATATTTATACAAACCCATTATAAATTAAATCTCCATTTTGTTAGATTTGTTCAAAATATCCATCTTTATACTGGTGACTGATAGTTTGGTTTTGCACTTACTATTTTCATTTATTTTTAAAATGATGTTGTATGCTTTCTTGTTGGAGTAAAAACAAAATACATGGAAAGTCTCAGTACAGTCATATAAAGGCAGCGGCACAGAGAAAGACTTGCTGCAGTTCTGTGTCTGTCCCAGTTAGTGTGGACTCTGGGGACCTCTTCCAGACAATGGGCCACAGTAGGCTACTACAGTATATTACGCTATTTCACAGATGCTAATTCAGCTCTATTTATCTAACATGTTTCTATTATTCAATATTTGAACTATTGATTTAAGCTGCACTATGTAACTTCCCAGATTTGAACACTGATCTCCAGCGCAAGTGCTGACATTTCTGTATTATTCTGACCTTCAGGTAAGGCCCATTATTTTGTAATGACATTCTTATGGATGCAGGCACAGGTTTACAGGGTGTTTAAAATGCAAAGGGAAAAGGGAGAACTCATATTCAAAAGCAAAGTTAGATACAGCACACAAGCTTTAAATGGATGGATTAAACTGTGTGTTATGTGCTTGCATGAAACTCAGATTTATCCTGTTACTAATATCACTTTGTCTTTGTTCTATTGCAGTTTAAAGGGCCATAACACTGTGTCTAGTGCAGGCAAACAATACTGGCTGAAGTGGAGTGGCAGAGGTCTTATACAAACACCATGGTGTGGGTGTGGTCCTGACATGATTCATACTCCAGTTTTAGGGTGATAGGTGACCACAAAACAGAGCTGCGGGCTGCTAAAGTGCACTTCGGTTGGCATGTGTGAAGCACTCACTTAAATATGAGGATTACTAGAGTTAGTAAATCAATGTCTTAAGGAAACATAATAGCAATATACAGTAGCTTCTGTCTGTCTGTCTGTCTGTCTGTCTGTCTGTCTGTACATAAAGTAAACATGGGAGAGAGACGTCTAGTCCCATCCTATCTATTACTGTTGGCTTATCTGACTGTGCGGGAGGAGTTGTAGGATTTGATCAGCCAGGCAAGGTAAGTTACTCTAAATGCCTGAATCAGAATTTTGTTTTCTGTGGTTTGAAAACTTTGGAGCTGCAATGAAAACAGGCCAAACAGATAAATCAGAATAAAAAATAAACAACTATTTTAAGATTACAATCACTTAGATTTTGCAGTGCCATCTGCCAGGATTTGTTTTTTTAGCATGTGTCTGCACACTGCTGTGAGTGTTGTGTTGTGTTGTGTTGTGTTGTGTTGTGTTGTGTTGTGTTGTGTTGTGTTGTGTTGTGTTGTGTTGTGTTGTGTTGTGTTGTGTTGTGTTGTGTTGTGCAGTGCATGAGCCAAGGAAATGCAAGCACTTTTGTCGGATATGGTTATTGATTGTTTGATTGGAGGCTTCCTTTTGTGGGTCCTTTGAAGGAAAGAGAAAGCAAGAGAGGGATTTTGTGAAAATCAACACTTCACAGATCAAGCTGTGAGCGAGCTCTACCACACTGATTCATCCTCATCCCACATCACTTCTGTTGATTGTGCCTTTGTATTTGGACAAATAGCACAGTACAGCATCTGTATATACAGACACAAACATTATTGTCAGACAACAGACAGCCAACAGAACGTTCAGCACCTTTACGGTTAACGCTTTGCAGGAGCGTTCAATTCGGCTGGTCTAGGGAGAGAAGTGTTCATAAGGGTGTAATAACGTGCCCTTCAGCCTGATTAGAGAGGACGTGGGCGTGCTCCATCACAGTCGCCACCGAAGCCCAACATAAGTAAGAAAACAGGCAACACCAACGGGTTCAACGGGTTCCACCCGGCGTCTCTGGTTCCACCTGGCGTCTCTGGTTTCCACGGTTTCCTCTGCAGCATACTGTACCTCTCATCCACATTGTTAACAAGATGCCATCGGAGGAGAACCGTGATGCTTATATATCGAACCATTAATCAGTGGCGTCGCACGTCCCAAGTCGGATGGATCTTAAGCTGGCTATTAGCCAGTTTAAGATCCCTTCGGCTTGAGACATGCGACGCCAACCACAAATGATTCGGTGCTCGATACATGGTGCTCGAAGCATGTCCTCTGGCGGCAAAACACATCTATTGCCGTCTTGTTAACAACGTGGGCGAGAGGTACTCTGCAAAGGACCATCGAAAGCAGAGATGCCAGTGGATGGGGTGGACCCCATCGCCTGCTTTCTTAACTACTGTATGTTGGGCTTCTGTGGCGACTGTGATGGAGCACGTCCTCGTCATGTCCAAGTCGTACAGAGGTTTTTTTTTAAGTCCCTAATATCTGTTCACACAATGTCAGTCACAACAACATCAACATAATACACCCATGTTTCTTATACACACAGGCCTGACATTTGACGTCCAGAATCAGATGGCTTTGAAGTTGCTGTTTTTTGTTTGTTTGTTGTTTTGTAGGTGAATATGGGGGGTGGCTCATGGGAGCAGTGCCAGGGTTTGTTGAGCGGCAGGTGTTTGTGACCAACAAGGTTCATCTCCATTTAGTTGAGTGTTGTCTGAAGACACAGAGAGCAGAGAAACAGAAGACCAACTAAACTGAAATCTACTGAAACCTGCATGAGTGGCAGGCAATGTCCCAACATGAATGGGCTGGCTTTATTTTGCAAGAGCATTTATGTTATGTTTAACCAATAAAATGGATGAACCTGCATGGCGTGTCTGTCCTTCCAGAGAGGAACAAAAACAATAGCTACAATGCTACAATACTGTATGAATCATACATCAATAATTACTGTTGCCATGAGCAACATATTATAGTCTACAACAGACTAGTAGTCAGTGTGCCTGCAGTACTTTATTTAAGCCGATTTCAATTGAAGAGCTTTGCAACAGCTTGCAATAGCTTTGGAACATGAATGAATAAAAGGGGCTCTTTCTTGTTCTATTAATAAAAATAATAAACTCACCATTAACAGACCTGTAATTGGTTACAGGTCATATTCTTATGCAGGTTTGTAACAGATGTACTTGTGCATTTAGGTACAGGTCAGGTTCCTCAAGAACTAGTTATGTTTTTGGAACGTGTCAAATGTTTCAAAAATTCCTCCCCAACATTTGGCCCAAACCACCACAACTGACACACAGACAGGAGGCACAATACATACAATCAAAGATGTCATCATGTATAGCAGCTTCGTCTTAGCGCTCCTCTCAACCAATGCAGGGTTGTTTTACACTTTTTGTCTTTTTTTATTTTTGCTCCACTGCAGCCGCATTGTTGAGCTGTGACAGAGACTCACTCAAAAGTCTAAAAGATTCTGTAATCGTGCGACAAATATCGGAGCTTCTGTACTGGGCCAAGCCACTGGTGCGTAACGATGCACGGACCGTAACGCCGGGTTTCCCGGCAACAAGAGACCGCAGGAGCCACGCATGGGATTGCAGGCTCGACTCGACCGGAGTCAAAACAAGACACCTCTCCCCAGGTTTCTTTTATTCAGCGTCAACTCCCTGGATAATAAAAATGGATGCGTGCCCACGCCTGACCCCCCTCCCCCCAGATCCAGCCCTACTTCCCTGAACTATCCATAGAGTAATAAAATAACAGAGACCGGACTGGAGCGACAGCCCCGCCCCCTTGCCGTTCATTTCAATACAAGTTGCTCATTGGCGCATTGAAGCACCCGGAAGACCGCCGGAAGTGCGCCTATTTCCGCATTTGGACACCAAAATTTGGTGTCCAAATGCGGAAGTATTTCTCCATGAACGCGCCCGAAGCAAGGGATTATGGGAACCATGAACGAGCGCCGTCGCGCACGAGCAAAGGAAAAAAACATCAAAAAGCATCAAAAAACAAGCTTGTGGGTTTGCATTGAGCTTATTATCTGTCATATAATACATCCGTTGTGTTTTGAGAGGTAGTATATGACGTGAGGACCGCTGGTTTATTCAGAAAACAACTTAAAAACAAACTGCCCTGTCCACGTGCACAAAGTAAACGAGCGTGCGTGCTCTCGGGGCGTTCGTGCATGAATTCCACCCGCCTGCAGTACCAAACTTGGCCACCAGCGAGGCTGCTTCAAGCCTGGAGTGACTGTCTGCTGGTGTGGAACTATCACATACATGAATGAACTCAATCCTGATTGGAGGAAAGCCCCCTCATCCTGATTGGATGTACAAATAATCTTCTTTATACTGATTGGATGAAGTGACAATTCCTAACAGCTGTTACTGATTGCTTTACAATTAAGGCTGTGGCATCTCACTTCATTTCTTGTTGTCACAAACACTGAGGAACAAAACACGTGTGTTTGTCTTTTCTCAAGAAGTAAATAAATAAATCATGTGAAAAAGGACATTTCATGAGTGCTGCCATGTTCCCCTTTTTATTGTGTTATTGAGGCTTGCACCTGGAAGCACACTGTTAATATGGAGTGTTGCTTTCTTTATATTCTACTGTTAGACTAATGATATACAGTAGGTTCACGACTATTTATGTTTGTATGCTGCATTTGATTGTCCTTGGTTGTCCTTCTTACCTCACCGGCACAATATCCAGCTGCCTACCATCTAAAGAACTAGCGTATCATGCAGAGGACATGCCTGTAGCCAACATACTGTAAATGCTAGAATATGATTTAACATTAGGTAAACAGACTATCCCTCTCCTGGCCGGATGAGGCCACGGGGTAAACCAAGGTGGGATGGTGTCTGATCATATCTCCATGCCAGCCTATAGGAACACTTTGTGATCGCCTAGAGCTGGCTAATGTGGATCGGGGCAAGACGAGTATGATAAGCAGTTAAAGACGGACGGAGCCTGTGATCAGCATGTCTCAAAGCTACCAAGAATGTTGTTGTTTTTTTTCTGAAACACTACTTGTTTATGTGGCCAATGCTCTGTTTTTGTTTAAAGAAGGATAGATCTAAATCCAGTAGAGCACAGAGAATTACGCCTTATTCCAAGCCGAAAGTAATTAAAAGAGCAAAATAGCAAGTGAAGCTTTTTGTTTGTTCTTTAATCCCCGATATAATCACTCAACAATCCTTGTGCTAATGCCAACATTTTAGATACTTTGTTTTTCTACTGCTTGTATAAATAAATCATCACTGTGTGAGTAAAATGGTAGGCTAAATAGTAGATTTAAATAGCACCTTTTTTCCAAGGCATTGACTATCAGTGTATCACATTCACCCATTCACAAACACATTCATACACCAATGGCAGGAGAAACCATGCAAGGCACAACCAGCACAATCAGGAGCAATTATGGGTTCAGTGTCTTGCTTAAGGACACTTAACTCTGAGGGAACCCGGGTTCCAACCGGCAACCTTGCAGTTGTTGCAAGTTTGGGGGGGGAGAAAGGGGGAGAACGTTCGCCACAAACTTGTATTAGTCACCTTTACAAAAGATATAGTACAGTGTGACCACACAAGCAACTGTAATCTTTGGAAATACCCCACATAACGCATAGAAACATACCAATATCAATAAGCGATCTTACAGCATGAACAATAACAGCCAAGACTGATTCAGACAGCAGAGATCTGCTGCACAGATACAGCAGAGCAGACAAGATGTAGACCATGAGTTAAGAGATAAGGTAACCACTGGAAAAAGGCTCAGGTGCCATGACTCATGATAGCATTTGGTGATATCTCCGTTCTCCTGTGCTTACCTACCTGTCCAGCAGGTGTCACCATATCCTTCGGTTCCCTATACTGTCCCTGTGTCATACAGATGTCCTGACCTCACTAGTCCCAGGATTTTATGGCTTGGAGGAGCTGGTTGCTCTGCAAGAGAATTTCACAAGAAAATACCATGAATACACTGATGATGCAGAGTGTCAGGGTTGATTTTGACAGTAACAGCCATATTTCATTAGATTGGGTAGAAACTAGTGTCGCAAAGACCTCTGTTTGTGCTTTCTCCAGTCATTTTAATCTCTAATTGTTCATTGTGTTTACATGTGCCCCGTCAGCCTGGTCTTAGATCACCGTTTTCTCTAGCCCACTTGAGTGAAGCAGTGATAGTGCCGTGTGGCTGGATGTGTGCTTGCGTGCATGCTGCGTGCGTGTGCACACGCAGCATGTGTGTGTGTGTGTGTGTGTGTGTGTGTGTGTGTGTGTGTGTGTGTGTGTGTGTGTGTGTGTGTGTGTGCGTGCGTGCGTGCGTGCGTGCGAAAGGTAAACAGCGTGAGTGTGAGTATTGTGTCAGTGGGAGTTGCTCACTGATGTGAGGTAATCAGTAAATGGGTACTGATGCCATGGAGGGCAGATCTGCATTCACAATTTTAAATGTCAGTCCCATTTTCAATTGCTGGACTCGGTTTATGCTTAGCCCTATAGAATAATAAGTAAATTAGGTTGTTTTGGAACGCCTGGTGCTAACAAACCTCTCTGCCTTGCACATATACAAACAAAATAAACAATGGCCTTACTCCATGATGGATTATTGCACAGTCTTTAGACGGGAACACCTTCCATCTCCTCCATGTGCCTCATGGGTGCCTCAATTCCCCAGGCAGCTCCAAGACTGATGTAACTGCAGGAAATACAAAAAAAAGAAGAGGAAGAAATGCTGAGTAAGGCCAATATTTTAGTGGTATATCAAATGTACGGTACAAGAATATGCTGCAGTGATTTGACTATTTGGGCACCTCCCCAAATGATCGATGTAGATTTGAATAGTTTGGACTCACAGAAGAACTTGTCATATATAACCCGAGTGAGTGAATACTCCTCATTTCTGAGTGATGGTGCAGATAATATCTATAGGGGAATTTATGACCTCCAAACAAATCATCGCACACACGCATACACGTACTCACACGTACTCACACGTACTCACACGTACTCACACACACACACACACACACACACACACACACACACACACACACACACACACACACACACACACACACACACACACACACACACACACACACACACACACACACACACACACACACACACACACACACACACACACACACACACACCTGGGGCCTGGATGATGTAGTGCTTGACAGCTGTAATTCACAGAGCTGGGCCTGGCTATAAAACTCAGGGAATTTGCAGGAACTGCAGTGGAAGAGCGAGGGACCAAGTGCCTCTTAAATAAGACTGTAATCTCTTTGTTCAATCATCGGAGAGAGCCAAGTTGTGCTCCGGCTCCCCCTGTAGCAGGGACGTGCAAAAAGTTAGAGAGGCATGGTCTGAAAACCCCTTTAGAGAGCACTTTTGGACAAAAAAAATGGAAGATCGACAAGCTCACAACCCAAGACAACATGCTGTGACACATTAAGAGCTTGTAGGTCGGCCGTTTTCAGGACGCTATCCAGCAGTCCTTATAGCTTGTTGAGATGTGGTGTAACAACTGGATTTATAAACAGCACAAAATGCTGCGTTCTGCTGATATCCTGAATGCAGATTTTGTGTATGGCATGGAAAGTAGAGGAGGGCATTTGCATTTCTTTCACTATAGCAAATGCTGCATTCATGGTCCGGAGAGGACAGTTGTTTGACAGAGGGGGCAAAGGGCAGGGCCTCAAGCCCCCTTTGATGTATACTGTATGTGTGCACGTCCCTGCCCTGTAGCGTTGCATGGTATTCAACTGCAGCCCACACAAATTGGCCAAGAAAGAAACACAGGATGCAATGCTGGACCACATCCATGTGATCCACCACACCGTCGGTGGTGGAAACAGTACTCACATTTTTTTTTCTTAGACCAGTTCTATGTGCATACATATGCACAACGTGTGCACCTACGATTGTAATCTACACAACTTGGTGTGCTTTGGATTGATTTATTTTCTGGACCCATTCAAAGCATTTGTTTTGTACAGCAAATACTTGTTGGACTAGTAATTGTCTATAGCTGTCACCACTGTGATGTAGTCAGCACGTCACATGCTACAGACATGCGGGGAGTGCGCATGTACGTGCACACACCAGGGCTTGGAAACGAAATTATTTTTCAGGAACGGTTCAAAACCGGTTCGGGTCGATCTATATTTAACGTTTTCGTTCCGGCAATCGTTCCAGCACCAAACTGAACCGGTTCGAACCGGTTCGGAACTAAAAATAGCGTTCGTTCTTATCGTTCCGGTAATGTTTGGCGGATACATGTGTACAGTTGTTTACAAACATCAGGCTTGTCCACAGCACTTTGAGTTTACAATAAAAGCGCACGTGGCTGTCGGGGCACGCTGCCTGGATTAGCCTATTCCAATTTCATCCATGTTATTACCCTACTAGCCAGGGGAGCAGAGTGTGTTCACTGCAGCAGCTACTGAGCTTTCACAACTTTGGTCAAATAACCATCTTTGTATGTAGGCCTATTTAAGCCTATAGTTTTATTTATGAATGTCAGTAAGGCCATCGCATGCGCTGTCTGTCTGTCTGCATCACGGCACACAGCGTACATGCATGGCTATATGGAGTTGGACTCACCACAGAGAGCGGTTTGGTCATTAAATGTGCCGTCTATATTGTCGGGGAGCAGGTAGGCCTACATTAATCCACTCGTGTTACACAGAATATCTGCTAGAAGCTCGAGTCTTTGGAGCGGGGCGCGCGTTCAAACTTGGAAGATGTTTTTTCGCTTTCTATCGCCGTTAGTTAGTTCAGGGCAGGCCCGGCTCAAACATTTCACAATTGGGGGGGGGGGGGGGGGGGGGGGGGGAGGCGAAAACTGGATGCGACAATTGTCGTTGTAGTAAGGGCGTTAGGGGGGATTGCCCCCCGTGAATATGCTTATATATAGTCGTCCCTGAAGTGCATTCGATTGCAATTGCGACCAAAAAAAGAAATGAACGGAAGAAAGATGATGATCACAGGCGCTCTTCCCCGAGACGCAAGATGGATTATAATGTATATAATTTTATAGTTTATAGTGCATATACTTGTTTATAGTGCATATACTTGTTTATAAATATAACAGTCACGATCTGCGTGTTTATAAAAAATAAACTCAACTTTAACGCAACTATCCACGGAGATCAGATAGCTGTGTTACAAAGAGCACCTTTATTTATCATTGATTGAGAACGAAAAAAAAAAAACGTTATTAACCGGTTTTGTGGATTTCAGAATAGCGTTTCGTTCCGGAACAGTTGAAGACCATTTCGGTTCCGTTTTCGTTTTCGGTTCTTGAAAAATCCCCTAGAATTCCGTTCGTTTCGGTTTTCGGTTTTCGTTCTTTGAACCGGTTCAAAGCCCTGGCACGCACGCACGCGCGCACACGCACACGCACACACACACACACTCTTCTACAGAGCCAGCCAAGTAAGTTGCCCTTTGCCCATGGCAGGTCATGAGGCCCTTCCAGTGGTTCCTTCATATCCTTTATCAATGTTGGGGTCATTCTTACATGATCCATTTGTTGTGCAAATGCGTAGCTTATAGGTCCAAGAAAAAAAGAAAAGAGAGAAAAAAAGGAAAATAGATAATTTAGTGCATGAGAGATTTGTCTTGCTCTGTGGTTATGAGACATTAGAAAAACCAATGATGGTCTCTCATCTGCAACATCAGAGAGCATAATCCATGCATGCACTTGGATCACATCTCCAAAATTCAAATAGTGCTACTATTTTAGTGGCAGCTCAGAACACAGTGTGGAAAGCCAAGAAAACCATTTAAATATTGGACGGCAAATACAGGTATGTCTCTCTGTCTCTCTCTGTCTCTCTCTCGGGCATTCTCTCTCCAACCTCCTGCCCTATTATCTCTGCACACATGACACTTTACGTACACTCCACACACATACACAGAAAACAGGGGGGGAAACACTGTAATTGTTGCTCTTCTCGTGGGCCAGAGAGAAAGCCAGGGAAAAACCAGAGGGAGCAAAAAATATATTATTCAATCTCCATTCTCATCCATCTCTCTATATTCCCACGACTCCGCCCGAAAGTGTTTTCCTATTGGCAAATGTGGCAATGCTTCGGTAATAAATCATGAGCAAACGCTGCGGCCTCCAGCTCCGGCTGACATAATTCCCGACAATTGGATTTCTCTCTCTGCGCATACGTTTATCGTGGCTGGCAGGAGCACCGGGAACAACAGAGGTTCCACTCTGACTGATATCCACCAAAAAAAGGGGAGCAACCTTAACAGATAAACAAAACTCTTGCTATCCCCTCTGTCAGCTATACCATTCAACATGGTAATAGCAGTGATAGCACATTAATACTGTAATAGCAGTGAGATGTTGATGTGACATGCACAGACAGCGCTAGCAATATATTAGATCAACAAAAAGGTTGCATTATTTGATCTTGGCTTTCAGACTTTGCTGTATACTTATTACTCCCATTGTAGCGACCCTTGGCTGGTGAATGAGGTGGAAGCCCAACTGATGATTCAATCAATGTGAAAACTAAAAGCAAAAAGCACAAGCAAAAACAATAATCAATATAAGACAGACAACCCAAACACACAATTCCAGAATTATAAAAGTATAATAGAAAGCAGCAGCACCAATAAAAGTGTACATCAAAAGTTTCACCCATACAAAACCAATAATAAAATCAATGCCTTAAACCAAGATCTTTGCTCTGCCTTGTCGTGCCTTCAAGATTAAAGCTAAGGGAAGTGATTTCACTTTTGTCAGGTATCACCCAAAAAAAATTTTTTTCTGTTAAAATGCCCTATTCTAAGGTGCGCAGACCATATATGAAGTTTGCCCCTCCCCATGTTAGCAGAGGGGCTAATAAAAGCCTCCTTTTGGCCGCCACAACTTCTAGCCAATCAGGATCGAGCAGAGGCTGGGCGCGTGCTTGTGCCCAGGCTCGTAACCCAGTGTGCGTGTGCACATCATAACGATGGCGAAGCTCTTACGCTAGCGACAGAAACTTCCAATTCCAGTCGAAAAACAAGCAAAAAGAATCAAAATCGTGGAAGTAAAGAAAGCTGCTGTTGGAGAGAAGAAGGGACGCTTATAAAGAAAAGGTTTACATTGCGACTACATTACATTGGGAGCTTTTGGAGAAAAGAAGAGAAGAGAAGGAGGACGACGCAGACGTAGCATATTGTTCTAATGTTCTTCATGCATATTTCCAGTAAGTATCGTAATATCTGGTTATTGTATAGTTCATTTAGTAGCCGGTCCCCGGACCACCTGTTGAAAACCCTTGCCTTAGCGGTAACAGTCTGAGCCCCCCACCACACAGATAAAATCGCATTGTGGACCTTTTGCCCAACGCTATTGTTTTTCAACCAGGATCGTCCTTCACTAGTAGGCTACTAAGCTAACAATATTGCCAAGAGAATGTCTTCATATAGTTTTTTCGCCGGTGAAAAACAATCACGTTCTGCCCAAACAGTCTGTGTGGTGTGGTCAGTGTTTACACTGAGGACAACAGAGCCGGATATAGAGGGAGGCGTGGGTGGGCAGAGCCCAACCAAACGTTCGTCCTGCCCACTGTCTTTTCCCCCCAATATAAAAGCATCACAAAATATCTGTAAATTATCTTATCTGATTGGGCGGAAATCAATAATAGGGATAATATAGTGTCAATTGGGGGATACGTCATATGAAAAACATTCTTCCAGCCCACCCTAATATGGCTGGCTAAATCCGGGCCCTGAAGGACGGTAGTGTTTCTAATCACACAAGCCCTGTTTGTTTTGGTGCGCAGGCAAAACGTACTTTATATAATTCCAGAGTTTTTTTTTTTTTCTGAGTGTGGTTAGGTTATAAGCCTAGCTGCCTAACTGTAAAAAGTGACGTCTTGTCTTTCTTTTTTTTCTCTCTCCCCAGGCGCGGACAACAAAAACCCAGGCTTCTGAAAGACTACAGACTACAGAGGACATTTCTAAAAAAAAAAAAAAAAAAAAAAAAAGGCTATTGGAATTATCTGTTTTGGGCTGCAAACCCACGTTTGAATAATAATAATAATAATAATAAATAAATAAATGCTGCCCTCACGTGTGCTATATATCCATAAAAACATTAGGTTGCCCTGTGTAGTTTGTAATTTATCAACGGCACAACAAGCCAGCTTTGACTGCCAACAATAACTACAGTACATAATCGAACTATAGAAACTGGAGGCCTCATTCATCTTTGTTTTGTCTTTTCTCTATTGCCATGTAAAGATGCATTTTATGTCATGAAAGGTGGTGCAATACAAATAAAGCTTTATTATAACCCGACTACAGATATGCAGTCAAATGTATTCTACAGTACAATGCATAAGTGACAATTTCAATGAAGCTACCGGTAATATGGAAACATTTTGACACATTTTGTACCCTCTCAGTAAGGATATGTAGGCTACTTTTACCCCTGCACTTTCAATGATGTTATATGGAGCATTTAGTATCCCAAAACATTGATAATTGATCCATCCAACTTTTATCAAAATCATATAAAAGGGGGGAAAAAACGTCAAATTCTGTCTTGAATGCAGAAACACTTGGTGTTATGTAATGGAGTGAAATATAGAGTGAAAAATAAACATTGCCAATTCTGTAGACCAGTGGTTTTCAACAAGTTGTCTGAGGAGCGTAAACATGAAACCATTTCACCATCTGAATTATCCCAAGTCTACACAACTAGAGAATGTAGATTAATGGTCATTTTGATCTGATGTTTGCCTGTTTTGTTTCCCAAATCAAGCATGGTATTGTGGACAAAATACATTTTTGGGTCTGTGGGGCTAAAATGAATGGTGGTCCGTGGATCAAATGCTGAAGAAATAGTGGGCCCTGGTGCCAAAAAGGTTGAAAACCACTGCTTTGCATATGTCGCATTGATCACAGATCAAACAACGTATTCTAGCTGATGTATGGAAGTGTTTGGAAGAGACGATCGCCGTTTTGTTTTTTTCCATCCTGTTCACGTGTCTGGAAGTCCAGTGCAGTCCAACAACAGACAGACATCCTTTTCGTTCGGGGTTTGACCAGCGGCGGCCCGGAGCCGTGTAATACAGTATGTCAGCTAACGATCGTAGCTCCGTCGGACCGATCGGCTTCCTCAAATGGACACCAGACACGCAAACAAAGGGTGGACGGTGCTATGAGTAGAATCTGTGGTGGAGGATGAGAAGTGGAGTAGAGTCTTGTTGTTTTGGTTCCTTCACGGGGGCAGCCATGTTTTAGCTCTCTTTACTCTGCGCGTTCACGAGGGGTAGCTACTATTGGGGGCCCCTAGCGCAGCAGACTGGTACTACATGATGAATTTCAAATCACTTCCCTTAACTTTAAAGGCTCCTTCCTTCGTAACATTTCAGGGTCTGTTACACCCATCAGCACAATTACTGGTATAAGATATTTAAAAAGTAGTGAGACACATAGGGACATATAGCTCACAGGCTGTGTGTGTATGCAGGGTCGAACTGTCCATAGAGTGGTATCATTTATGTTGTTGTGTAAGAGTGGTGGTATTAGGGCTTTATTCTTTTGGTGTTCCCTGATGGCACGGGTGGTGGAGTTTCTGTTATCTGCACACAAATTTGCCCGCCTGGGGCGGGGAGATCACAGGGACCTGTTGTTTCATTCTCATAGCTGCTGACAGAGAGAAAACACTGTGTCCAGCATAATTTATTGAAATCTCCCTTTTACAGGTATAAAATGGGTATTTTGCTCAGGAATGACATGAATATGTTGTCATGATGTTGTATTTATAGTTTGAGAAACTTTGTGGCTGAATTTTTTGGAAGTACTATTTTGGTAGAATGGATTGTTTTGATCCAGTGCAAAATGCAGCTACAGTACATGGCCATGATGCATGCATTGTATAATTATGCTGGTGTGTGTGTGTGTGTGTGTGTGTGTGTGTGTGTGTGTGTGTGTGTGTGTGTGTGTGTGTGTGTGTGTGGTGTGTGTGTATAAATAAGAGAATAAGAGAAAATGTTTTGTCTTGTCAGTGTTTTTGCATATTAAGAGAGCTAAAAAACAAACAAAATAACAACAAAAAAAAACAAAATAATAGGTAAATCCATGTTTACATGACACAAGAAATGTTTGATATGTTATAGATAAAACTGAACAGTTAAGTGGAACATTACTGTAATTATTTCTGAACTACAGTGACTGTAAATTCATTCTCTTAGATGCTGAACACTGTGTCCAGCGTCATTATCGAAATTTCCCGTTTACAGGGTGCAACACTCACGACGCGCTGCTCCTCTAATTCAGTTCTAGAACGGTATGCATGCTGCAGCCTAATTATTAGGAGAGAGAACGGATGAGCAGCTGACAGGATCATGCAGAGCCATTGCTGCCAGTGCTAAAGCATGACTAATTAGGTGAAATTCAAGTTGAAAAATGAAAGTTAAAGGAGAATTCCACACCAAAACACATTGGGCATCAATCTACCTTGATTCCTGTGACATGATACATAATGTCCTTGATTTTTGTCACAGATGCCCCATTTTCTACATTTCACCATGAGGTCCCTATTCCAACGTCGACGTCGTTCCAACATGGCCGCAGGTTGTCTTTATTCTAATGCGGGTATTTCTATCTCCAAACTTATTATTTTTTTTCAAACATCACATCAAACCACACACTACAAGATAATTGGACCACTATATGAGTTTCAACCGGAGTGATTGGAGAGGAGAGTGGCAAAAGTGAGGGGAGGAGAGGAGGAGGAATAGATTACCTCTGGGATTACATGTAAATGCTGCCCCAGAGTGAAATAAAACTCAAGCATGTTTATCAGTATACTATTAAAATGTGTGTGAAAAAAGTTCAGTCCCTAGGGCAGCTGATGTCGGCCGTAAAATGAGATGGAAATGGTCTCCTGCCAACAGCATATTGTCGGCACGCGTGCTATCGACAGGTTGGGACATGGTTGCCGTTCACCAACTGGACTCCGAGAGCAGTACTCTAGATCACTGATCTCAGATTCTTTGAGCGAAGCAGGCGAACAGGTCTATGAAAACAAGTCCAAAATAAGCAACTGCTTTTACCATTTGAGCCTTATTACATCAGCAATTTTCAAAAATGTTCTTGAAAGCAAACTCAAAGCAACGAGTAAACTACAATTCAGAAAGTAGCCCAAACAAAAGCCTAAGCCTAACAAAAACTAAAACTAAACAAAAGGTAGGGGAAAAAACAAACCAACCACAATAAAATCAGTATTTTATTATACCATCTGTCCCCTCAGAAATGTTTTGCACTTTTCAAAGTCCATCTTTCAGTGTAGAATACATTCAGTAGCCTAGCTAAATTGGTTGATGGATTTGTCCCTCGTTCAAGCTCCATTAATTAACAAAGAAAGGCTATCATCTCTGTCAGGTAAAAACCCTGTATATCCAAAACAATAACTTTTCAGAATATTTAACAGAAAAAAAAAATCAGACAGTGAAAATACAAATCTATACAAGCTCACTTTGCGCCATGACGCAATGCGTAATTTGGAGATACAAAGTTTTTTCCCGATAGTGATGATAATACTAATATATCTGTGGTCAACAAACCATGCAAATAGCCACATGTTGCATATTTGCAGACAGTTCTGCCTGTGAAAGACTGGAGCATACATGAAAACTGGACTGGCGACCAAGAATGAACAGTTGCATCTGCCTGCTCTGTCCAGCAAATATGGAGTGTTCAGTGAGAGAGGCCAGGAAACAAACATGCAGATTAGGCCAGAGAAATTGGATTTGCACTGCACACAAAGGCATCCGGAAGACATGATGCGATGGGCTTCCCAGAACAGTTGGATAGCAACAAGGCTGTTTGGTGTGTGTGTGTGTGTGTGTGTGTGTGTGTGTGTGTGTGTGTGTGTGTGTGTGTGTGTGTGTGTGTGTGTGTGTGTGTGTGTGTGTGTGTGTGTGTGTGGGTGTGTGCGTGCGCGTGCGTGTAAGAGATAATGTCCCCGCAAGTGTACTACAGTTTCAGAGAGACATTTTGAGGACAATTGTCCTGGGCCAAATTAATATTTAATTGTTACATTATTTTTAGAGTTAGGATTACAAATTGGAAAGGATTCAGGTTGGGGTTAAGATCGCCATTAGAAGGAGCAAGCAGCAGTGTGTGTGCACGTGCGAGGCGAGCGTGCGTGTGAGAGAGAGAGATGGTATCAGGATAAGAGCCAAGAGAATTCATCAGAGTCAGCTAGTGATCCAAAGGACAGCAGAGTACTGGCCCACCATTACAGCCACAAAACCTGGAATGGATTCCTGAGCGGATGCTGTCACTTGCAGCTTGGCCTTGGCTGTGAATCCATATTTGTCACCAGCAGGGGTGTAGTGGAGGGGGGACGCGGGGGACAACTATGTTTTGCACTCCGTTTGTCCGTCTGTGTGTCCGTCCGTCTGTCACAGCTAATCTCCGGCACTGTTAATTCGGTCGATGCCAATCGATGAACCTCTGCCCCACATTACCCAGAATGCCTTGTTATAGCGCCACCATGAGGCAGATTGTCACATTTTTTTTTACCTATAACTGCACCAATCTGCATGAAAGTTGCAGTCACACCCAGTAGAGCTCAAGATGTATCATATATTCCTAATTGTCTATAATTGGCTTTCAAAGCTTTGGGGGCAGGATTTGCCTGTTTACAAAAAGCATCGAATCATAAACGCAACATGCAATTTACGTGAAAATGAAAATGCCTCAAATCATCCAATTACCATCAAAGGCATGAGAGGAAATGGCACCCTTTTCACATTGGCCTATAGCGCCACCAAGAGGACACAGCCTGACCTGGTGGAGAACTTCTGCCCACAAGGACACTTTTCTATTTCACATTCTGTGTTTATTTGGAGAATGATACCAAACTTTCTATTTCTTTTTTTACTGTATCCTATAGACCTGCGCAGTGACGTCACCGACCCTGTTCCCTCATAGACTTTTCGAAAATGGTTAATAAAAACACGATTGTGCCGCGGCCAAAGCCAACCCGGGTTGTGACAAATCATGACAACAAACACAATATCGTCATATAATATCTAATTAGCAAGAAGTAGAAAACGGTATGATACAAGACTTTTTGTTTCATTTTTCATCTTAGAAATTATTTGATTGTGTGTGCCATCATGATTCGTCACAACCTGATTTGGCTTTGTCCGTGGCATAATCAACTTTATATAAATTATTTTCAAAAAGCCTATCAGCTTGGTCATCCAAAGGAGCAGATGTAGCAGCTCACAGTGTGACTTGCTGTGCATCTGCTATTTATGAATATATATATATATATATATATATATATATATATATATATATAATATATATATATATATATATATATATATATATATATATATATATATATATATATATATATATATATATATATAATTTTACATTTTCCTATAACACAAATCATCCTTTCTTGTGGTCCCTGGCACAAAACATTTTCAAATGGGGCTACATGGACAAATACTCAATACCTTTGGGGGTCTTTAACAACATAAATGTTTGAGAACTATACTGCTTCAGAAGGATTTATGTGGAATCAGCCTCATGTCCTATGGGTTAAACATGCACAATAACAAACACACTGAAGATGCTCTGGGGCACTTTATTGTAGCCTTTGTTCAAGTGTACCCTCTTAAAATGTAACCCCTCACAGTGCACCCTCTTAATGACACGCTCTATAAAAGCATCCATCTTTCTGCCGCTAATAGGCCACTTCTGTGTATCAAAGCAGGCAGGGGAGGAGAAGGACATTAGACTTTGACTACATAATGAGTTTGCTAATCATAACATTGTCAGTTCAGCAGTGGGAAAGAGTGTACTTATGAGGGGCCATAGCCTGGGCCCAGCAGGGGCACTAGTTCAGTTCCCTGGGACGGGCCAAAAGGGTGAACTGAGAAATGTTACCTTGTACAACAATATCCTGTTGTGTCCTTATAAGCAATTAGGACTTAGGAGTACGGTAGTATTTGCATGACGAAACATCAGATTTCAATTGGGGCTGCAGAGTTTGTAAGCACTACAACCTACAGTATCACAACAGGCAGTGGTACTGTAGCTCATTAAGTTATCCAGGATGTAGCCTGAGCTAGCCGCACAATCTTATAAACCTGTCCGTCAGCCCCGGCCCCTCCTTCCCCCTCCATTGCTGTGCTACATCACATCATCAACCCGGAATGGTTCACTCCCTGCACTTTTATGCCATGACTGGACAAAACAGGGGTGGATCTAGGCATGGGCATGGGGCGGCAATGCCCCCCTAAATACCCAGTCTGCCCCCCCACACACGATGCCATGCAAAACAACCCAAGATATTTCAAATTAAAGTGCTTATATTTAAAATGATTTGAAACACTACTACTGCTACTAACTACAATTTTGGCACCACTAAACCAACAGCATTTCATCATTGAAAACAGAAAACTCTCTGAGTGAGACCTTTAGCTTTATGCATGCTGCGTAACTGTTGCAACTTCAACAACAACTGATGTTATTTTTGATGCTTTACTTGACTAATAAAAGTCCTGTAACCGAAAATGGTATGAGGGCGACTTCATCGCCCGTGGCGCGAAACGACACGGGCGATGAAGCCGCTCCCATACCATTTTTTCTTACCCCTCCAACATGTTCTCTTGCCCCCCCCCCAAATGGGACATGTTACATCCGCCCCTGGGACAAAAGTTACTCCTGGCCTTCACTTTTTGCAGAGCGCAGAGGAAAATGAAAGCCTGGGAATCGAGGCTAGCCAGGATACAGCGTCCTGTGTTAGATTTACAGTTGGAGTCACATTTCAAGAAGTGTGTTTATGGAGTTGTTTATGTCATTATTTGAATATGCAAAATAAGTTGGGTGATTGTTGTGGGTTTTATGTGTTGTGTCACAGTGTTCATTTGGTGATTTGTTGATATATGCGTGTTGGCCATGATGTTTGTTTCTGCTGATCACCCCTGGCCCTTTCCCATTGGCATCGAGTTGGTTTGTGTGGTGTGATGTGATGCACATTTGCCACAATAAAGACTGAATTGTGTGAACAGTCGTTGGCACGGCTCGTCGTTTGTGTCAGCAAAACTTGGGTCGTTGCAAATACAAAGATTCCTGCCAGTAGTCATAGTTTTTTGCTCTCTGCATGCAATGATAGTTGTGGCAAACCGCACGGCAAGTTGTGTCCTGTGTTAAGAGCCCTTTTTAAAGCTGTCTCCTTCCATTTCTTGTTGGGGACGCCTTGCCTTAGAAGGGGGTCCATAACATTATACATTATACTTAAGCGATTCATAAACAGACAATCTACTGTATAATGTCACATAGCTAAATTTGCAGCTTGTTGTGAACTTGAAAATTCATTATTTTCCAACAGGCTTGAGAACTAAATACTGTACTAAAATACTGTGCTTTTAAGTAGAATCAGTAACATCTTGAATTCAAGGATTTCACTTATTTCAGACACACACACACACACACACACACACACACACACACACACACACACACACACACACACACACACACACACACACACACACACACACAGTACTTCTTCCACAGCTGGTCACTGGGAATGTGATCGAAGCAAGGGCAGTAAAAAGCACTCACACACACTCTGGCGAACGCATGCGGCCCTCAGTGAAATCGATGTCATTCGTTTGGAGCCCCATGCCTCTGTGTGGACATAATTTCACACAGTGACCAACGTCGTAACACTGGCCCGGGTCCATTACAGGTCCATTCCAAGAGGAAAAACAATGCAGTAATGATGTATTTTTCATTGCTGTACACAGCTTCATGGGCACTTAACTGTGTAACCTTGTTTATCCAACATCCCTGTGGAGCTGGAGGTTGGGAGGTTGGGACTGGATCGATTGTGAGTGCAGGTGTGGGCGGATGTGGGTGGTTTGTGGGACGCCACGCCATTGAAATAAATACCTCCTGGCACACTGATTTTATGGATTGCAGCTTATACGGTGCCCATGTGCGCTTTATAGAGTTAGTATAGATGTACCATCACCGCCTGGTCAGTGGTTGTGTCCTTTGCGGTTACTGCCCTGCTGTTATTCCCTTGCAGGCCCCGGATTGGTTGAGGATGACCACTTGACAGTCGATCCATGTTTGCGTGACCTTCACGCATAGCGGTGAAAGCTAAGTACATTACCCTTTAAAAAAAATACATACCCCACGATTTTGTAAGATTTTTTTTCCCCCTCAGTGCAAATTACCTAATGTGATCTTGGGCACTACACACCTTCCACCAACCTGGAAAGGCAGGGAGAACATGCAAACCCCGTCTTGGGTACGAGCACTGATGACGCAGAGGAGACACGCGACAGCATCGCTAACAGGATTCAAACCCAGGACCTTCTAGCAACATTATCTCAAGTTAGAAATGGGCCCCTACAGGTCTAATTTGGAATTAGGTTTGCAAGGGTCTTTGAAATGAAAAAAGAGAACGTTTGAGAACCACATACTGTATAAAATATTGCTATGCAATATTTGAGTAATATATCATCATCGCCTTCACCACCTCATCACTGTCATCATGTATGTGAAGGGGTACAGTCATGTATCTTCATCACAAGGAGGTTTATATCAAATCTTAGATGAAAATGATCAGGTCATGGAGAATCTCTTGCATTCGTTTGTTAGTTATTTTAGAAGGAAAGGGGGTGGGGCTGGCCATAGCTGATGGGCAGAGAGGCTGTCTGGCAAGAAGGTCAGTGCCGTGGTTGACTTGCAGCCCAGCCCAGTAAATGCCTGTCCAAGTGTCCCTGAGTAAGCTGCCGAGCTCTGAGGACTCATCATTGAAACTGAATTAATAAGGTCTACAAATCAAAAGTTCTGGGTGAAAGACATGTGATTTTGAGTTAACTTCAACAAATCAGGCACTTTGTCACTGCTGAATGTTTTTTCTTAACATTTTCGATAGATTGATGCACATTAGGTTAACCAAAACAGGAAACAGTGAGACCACTAATTCTTAGTCATTAATTTACTGCAATGTGTTTGGTGAATAATAGCACTGCATTCCTTCAATGGGATTTAGGTTGTCATGATTAATGAATTATTTGTTTCTGGCATTGAACTTTGGAAGTCTTATGAAGGGGTGGGGGGGTCACAAATGTAACTGGATGTGCCATAGTGAATGGATGGGTGTTGTTATGTTAAGGCTTCATATTTACTATCCTATAGAAAAAATACAATTTTGGTTGTGTTTTGCCAAGTGCCAACAAACATTACACAGGGAAAATGTGTCAAATAACTGTATGCACAAGACATACTGAAATATAGGGCTGTGTTCAAAAAATCGATCCAGCGATCCGATATCGATTCACGCTCAAAAACACGACATCGATTAAAAAAATGTGTGGATCGATCTTCTCCAGGCGACTGGCACCATTTTCTTTTACACGGAGGCGCACTATAGAAAAGACAGACACTACTAAATGCGTCGCCGCCGCTGCCAAAAAAACACGTGCCAAAAAAAGCTCGTTTTGGACAGCATGAGGGCACATATATTCTGTGAAATCGTGCTCGATTCCTGCCGTGATTCCTGGGGGCACAACGAAGCACCTGCAGCCCTGGTAAGTGGCACTTCGCCACTTTGAAAACAGGCTTGGATGGGGTCACTCACACATGGTCAACTCACACATACAACCGAAGGACTGGATCGAACTGCTGCTATCCTATCCTATCCTATCTTGCACATGTATACCTCACCTCATAGTAAGCTATGTGTTGTTTGTTTAGTTGTTCTAGTTGTAGCTATGTAACCTCGTATATAGCTTTTGATTTTTTAGTTGTAGTTTTCTAGCTGTAGTATACTGTAGTCTCTAGTAGTAGTTTCTAGTAGTTGTATATACGTCCTGTCTGTTTTAGCTTCACACTACCGCCACTTTATCACCTGGTTAGCTAAGCACCTTCACCTCAAGTTAGGTGTACAGTTTGCACTTTACTGGTCTGCTGCACTACTGTTGTCTCGTCCATATATTGTCTCGACCTTGTCTTATTGCACTATTTGTCTCAACTTTGTCTTATTGCACTGTCTATTGTCTTGACTTTTGTCTTACTACACTGTCTTGTCTATTGCACTGTGGAAAATGGAAACGCTATTTCATCCCTGTATATGTCCTGACATACACTGGAGTGACAAATAAAAAACCTTGAACCTTGAACCTTGAACAAGCGGCGAGAAATCTTTCACCAAAACTGGTCGCATGCGGAAAGCAACTTTTTCTCAAGTCTGGCAGTGGGTCCTGACTGCGTGGAAAAGTGTCAAAACATCCATCCACGATCACGAACGGGTTTCGAAAGGCTGGGCTGCTGCGCGATCAGGACGAGGCGGCGAAAAAAGCCTAATAAAAGTCACATTGATGTCGCCTCGTTGAGCGCATTGAGAGGATTCCTGGTGGTCGCCAGCTAAATGATAGACAGTTGGTTAACCAGATGTACGGTAACTTTGGGGGAGTTAGGTGGTCTCCAGCACACATACTTTGGAAACACATGCGGCGCGACCTTGTGGATCAGCTATTTAAGCGAGCAAGCTTGTGGATCGCTTATTTACAGAGAATCGAGACCACAAAATGTACAGACCCAGGGTCGGAACGCTTCCTCGGTAACTTTTAATGAGTATTATATCCACTGCGCGTCGCAATGAAGGGGCTCGCACGTGCGAGTGTAAAGCGACTCGGGAAAACAAACAACTGTCTTCCAGTTTGAACGCACGGTCATTTCCCAAGCCTATACCCTCGGTCTGGATTCTGGACATATTGTAAAGTGTCCGTGTCGCTTCCTTCCCCGCGTAGAGTACATACAACAAGTGTAGGCCTATCCAAGGGCGGGTTGGCCATCTGGAGTACAGGGAGTTTTCCCGGTGGCCTGCGCCACCCCCCAGGGTGGCCTGGCAAAGGCAAAATTGTCCCGGTGGGAAAATATGTGCCAATCCGCGCCTGAGTGTATCTAGGCTACTACCGTGTGAATCAACGTTGCAGCCCTCAGCCAGCGTATGGCCAGAATGCCGTGCCATCCGTTAAATTAAAACTATAAATAGGCCTACATACACGGAGATGCAATGCTACTTATTGAACCAAAGTAATAATTACATACAGCACGTGCAGTTAAATGTTACACGTGTATGACTGAAACAATACAGTTCACGGCACAGTAGGCTACACGTTCTGTGCACTATAGATTAAAACACTTGAATGAGTTATAGCCTACAAATGCTTTTTTTTCCTTGAAGTCGTTTAAATAATAAAAAGGATGCTTCTCAAACACCATTTCGTTGCCGACAATCTCATCTGTGCAAGAAGTAAGAACCCTTACATATGGTAATTACCTTACTTATGGTAATTAATTAACAGTCCAGTGCGGCTTGTATATGTACACAATTGTTTTTTTTTTTTTTCGCTAAATTTGGCCGATGCGGCCTATATTCAGGTGCGCTTTATAATCCGGAAATTACAGTAGGGCCTACTTAATACTTGACTCTTCTCTCTCTGTGTCCCTCTTACACATACACAGATACAATCACCAACATATGGGGCCGTCTTGTCTATTGGACAGTATTTATTTCCATTATGTCTGTAAATAGATCGATATCGAATCGGATCGAATCGTGGATCGAATCGGATCGTGACCTTGTGAATCGAAATCGAATCGATCTAGGGAATTCGGATCGCTGTATTCACAGACATACTGAAATATAAAACATAAATTACTTGCAGTGACCTGTTGAAGTATTTCTGAACAAGACACTTAACGCCTAACTGGCCCTAAACTCGAGAACTCATCTTGAAACTGAATTTCCCCAGAGGGATTAATTATATGCAGGGGTAGTTGGCCTCAGCTAGACAGAGTGGTCTGTGTCAGCAATGGCCAGTTAACCAGGAGATGCGAAATCATTTTGCGACCGGGATCACTGGTCGCAACTAATTTATGTTTTTACAGAGATTATGTTTAGGGTTAGGGAGTAGGGTTAAGTTTAATAGTGACCGATGAAGAACGGTTGCGTCTAGTGGACCCAACAGTTGCGAGCGTAAAACGGCCGACCGGTATAACGGTCGCAACTATTTTTACTACTGGTCGTGACCGTTTTACTATCGGTCGCAACCACCAGTCGCCACCTTACTGCCCAGTATGGTGTGAGACTGCAGGGACACTGTCCTGGGGGTCACCCAGGACAGGGGTCCCAGGGGGTCACCCCGTGTTCATCCTCTACAGTCGTTCTCAAACTGTGGAACCCAAGAAGCCTGCAATTTTGTATTGTTTTGTTTTGGCCCCTTCAAAATTCATTGAAACTTTAAAGGTGTAACTTTCAAGGATTCATTTTAATTTGAGTTCTGTTGTACTTTTAATTTAAGCCTACGATTAAAATCCATTAACAGAGATTAAAACTTTAAACTCTGATTAATTCATGGTTTAAATTGTGTTGTGCATCCACCATCTTGCTTTTGCCCTGTAAACAAACAGCCTACATCCTAATGTTATTATTGATACTTTTTCATTCACATTTGAGATATTGGACATTTAAGGTGGTGATTCAGGGCTGGATCCAGGCAAAGGCATTAACATTTCTATGGTCGATCGGATTGAGACGTGTGAAAACATCAACATTAAAACATCAGAAAGCAGGCAGCCCATCTATTGCTTTCTAGTATAAGAGTTGCGACATTGAGGAGCACAGGTTGAGTTGCCCTGTAATCATAATCATAAAATTCAACACACATTAAACAGTCCTTTATTTTTCTATGAGGTGCTCTTTCGTTTCCTCTTTCATTTTCATGAATCCATCTGATGCACTATGTTTTACCATATACTGCTGGTTTATAATTAATCCCTTATTATTGCTACTTAAATGAAAGTTTAACGTTGTGGGGCAACACGTTTGAGATTAACCCAGGTTTACTGTGAAAATCAAAACCAAGATTAAGGTATAAATTAATAAAAGGGTGGTTTAAAACTAAACCAGATTAGTGAAAACTAGGTTTAAAGTTAATTAGATTAGGGCGTTATCCTACTTGGTTCAAATGGTACTAATTAGTGAGGCTGACCCCCATTCTTGCATACCCCTGCACTACTGGAGCATTTTGGGGGTTAAAGGGGAATTCCTCTCATTTTCAATTTTTTCCTGAGAGGATACAAATGTGAACCAAATGATGGACCATTTGGTTCCATTTGTACCCTCTCAGGAAAAAGGGCTCTGAAAGAAAAATCATTAACATGGTGAAATACATCTTGATGATGTCATCAGATGTATTTCACCATGTTAATGATTTTTTTCAGACCTCCATTTTTAGGAAATACAGAATTGGGGGAACTTTTTTATCATGTCCACACAACATCTCTGAGGTATATTAATGACATATTAAAATGTTGAAAATGGGTGGAGTTCCCTTTTAAGGAACTTGATCTGCGTCCAAACCAAGAATCTTTCTAACACAAGCACTCGGTACTCCTCTGACCTTTAGACAACCATTGCCCTCCCTGTTGCATCTTAATTTGTTTGGGTTTTCCCAATAATGGTTAACCAGGAATCAGGAAACTGTAAAACCACAAATTCTGGGTCAAATGAATTAACTGCAGTGCTTTTGGTCAATAACAACTTTGCATTTTCTCGATGTGGTTAAGGTTGTGTGACGATCGCTACATTTTAGCTGATTAATTTTCCTACAATAACTGCCATTAATTGCTTTTTTTGGCATTGAACATTCAAACATACATGTATAAACACAAACTATTTTTCTGCTAGGGCTGTCATATACAATTTTTGTTGATGATTAATTGTGATTTATTATTTTTAGCATTGAACATGGAAACATAACTACAAATTTTACAAAACCTTGCACATGCATATATGACAAATAATTTTAATCCATTACTGAAATGAACAAAGACATGACTGACATTGGGTGCAATTCTCCATCGCTGTGGTGTAGCCAGGTATGGTGTAAGTCTTTTCATTGGCTGCATGGCAGCAAATCAGCTTTGGGGCCGTGCTCATTGGCTGCATTGCAGCAAATTAGGTCTGGGGCTTTGAGGTAGGCCCAAAAGCCTTTACCACCAGGCCTGGGTCTGGGCCTACCAAATAATTTTCCATAATAATTAAAACCAGTCATCAAGAGCTTCAACTCATGATGAACAAAGCCAGGGAGTACAGTAACATTTTTAATTGGGGGGGTCAGGTGATTTCTGGACCTTTTCATTTGGTATGGTAAGCTCAGGCCCAGGGCTGGTGGTATAGGCTTTCGGCCTACCCCAAGGCCCCAGACCTGATTTGCTGCCATGCAGCCAATGAGAAGACTTACACCATACCTGCTACACCACAGCGATGGAGAATTGCACCCAATGACTGGTACCATCAATCAATATAGGATACATATAATAAAACGGGCCAATCCAAATACTTTTCTAATTCCGATTGGCTGGTCACCGTCACGGGACAGGTGTAAAATGCTGGATAATCCCATAATCCCATAATAAACAAGCAAGTGTGGCTCACTCTGGTGGACGCAAAACTCAGATATAGTGAAAGAGCCATACATCAGAGCATGACACCCTAAAAAACTACAACTCCCAGAGTGCACCAGCAAGATGGCCGCTCGTTTGACTGAGCTGGAACACCTGAAAAGGCTGGGAGCACACACTGTCACAAACAAAGACAAGAAGCAAGTCCTACTACTCAGAGTTCCAAGTCCAAGGAGGCCAATGGTCGGTGATGTTTTGGCTTTATTTTATTCCAGTTATGTTTAAGCCTTGAACATGTTAAAACCTTGTTTAAATGCTGTTTAGTGTTTAATATGGAATACTGCTACTTTTGATTAAGATTAGTATTTCTTTGAATCTAAAGTTTAAAAGTATACTTTACCAAACAATGATGTAAAATCAGAAATGCTAAAATTATTTACATTTATTAAGAATTTAAAAGACTTGCGGTCAGTTATCGATCTGATTTCATGATTGATGTTTAAAATGGTTTGGTGAAAATAGCTGATCTACAAGCTTGATTTTGTTTATTTAAAAATACTTAAGTGACTTGGATCAAAATGTTTAAAATATTACTTTAATAATTTACTCAAATGTTGACTTCAAGAGTTTAAAATGCTTAATTTAGCACTCTGTTTTAAAACATTTAACTTAAACATGTATTGTTAAAACACTATTGTTTAAGACATGATTTAAAATGTAATGTTTAAAAAACAAGAACTAAATTTTTTAGAAATAAGAACAATTGTTTAATGTTGTTGATTGGCAATGTTGTTAATCTTTGTCTCTTTTTGTTTTGAAGGTTTACAACCTAACTGACTGACTGACAAAGACCAACCAATCAACAAGAAGCCAACTGTGAATGAAAAAGTTGGATAAATAAAAAGTTGCATTGGGTTGGAAAACGGAGTTGTTTCCTTTCATGTCCCTTGGAGTGGAGCTTAAAGTAGAGAGAGAGAAGTAGAACTTAACAGTTGTAAACCAACTCCGAGCAGCCTGGAAGAAGATAAACGGCTTCAGTCCAGATACAAGCTGTTGACGCGGAGGGAATCAACATGGCAGAACAGAAGACTGTTAAGGACCTCAAGAAGGACAGGACTGCTGCAAAGAGCCGCTTCACCAAACAAGCAAACCATATTTCCAGGGGAGCAGATGGCATGCTGCAGAAGGAATTAATGGAGGAGTTCCAGAAACTCTCAGACTGTTTCAGAGCAGTCCTTGATTGCAATGATGATGTCAGGATCGGCTTGGAGGCTGAAATTAAAACTGAGGATGAAGAAGCAGAGCTCGATGAGCAGCAAGAGATTGACCTCAAAACCACTTTAAGAGAAGCCGAAACAAAGATGTCGGAAATCAAAGACATTGTTCAGACAACCCTGTGGTCGAAATATGGAAAAGATGAACTTAAAACTGCCATTATTGATGCAGAGAGAGCAAATGAGGCAGCAGACAAAGTACCGGTGAGAAGCGACACTTTGGAGTGCTATGAAGAGCACCTAACCCTCTCAGACCAGTTGAGAGACCAGGCCATCTCTGCAATGTCCACATGGGAGAGATGGATCCCCGTGGAATCCACGGATGAGATGACTGCGAGGCTCAAAGGACTAAAAGAATCCCTCATGAGGCTGAAATTGAAGAAACCTCAATTCGCAAATGCACGGAGGATTGCTGAGGAAGCCGCAGGACCAACAGCACCACCCCAGCTGGCAGCACCACCAGTGGTGAAAATCAAGCCAACCTCTCTACCCACCTTCACTGGAAGCAAGAGGGAATACTACAGATGGAGAAAGGATTGGGAAAGCCTGCAAAGGCAGGGAGAGCCAACCCGGTCACCCGAAGTCCTGAAAATTCAACTCTTGGAGAGTATAGATGACAAGATCTCAAAAGACCTCAGACTGTCAACCTACAACTCTGCCAGTGATGTGTTCAGGGTCCTAGACAACAGGTATGGCAACAAATCAACCATCACAGTAGAAATCCTAGAAGAGCTTGACAGGATACCACATGTTAAAGGGCACCAGCCAAGGAAGGTCATCGACCTCATACAGACTGTGGAGAAGGCTTTGGCAGATCTCACGGAGTTGGGGAATTCTGGAGCAATAGATAACCCACTCGTAATCAAGTCAATTGAAAGCAAGTTGCCAGACTTCATCAAAAGAGACTGGTTGATGTTCACAGTTGAGCCCAGCAACAATGTCACATCAGAAAACCATTTTGACATGCTTCTGAAGTTCTTGAAAGATCAAGAGGACATATTGGAGCGACTTGATCAACTCAGTACCACGGAGAAGACTGACAAGTCAGATCGTTCAGACAGTAGATATGGTAAAAAGTTCGCCTCAACAAGAACTACAAAGAAACGAGAGCTTGAAGTATGTGGTGTCTGTGGCGACAGTGGACACGGAAACAAAATCTACTTCTGCCGGAAGTTCAAGGCGCTGAAGATATCTGAAAAGACGGCTGCTATAAAGAAGTTGGGTGCATGCAGAAAATGTTTGGGATGCCATGATGAAACCGGATACTGCAGAGAGACTTTCCTATGCAGAAACGCAGACTGTAAAAAGGGAGGCAGTGCCGCAGACCACCATTACTTCCTCTGCCCGAAAGGAGAAGTTAAGCCACGGGATGAAGAGGGGAAAGGTGGAAGAAGTGGGACAAGCAGACTAACAGAGGAACAAGAGGAGTTCTTGTCTGAACTCTCCCCAGAGATGGCATACAGATGCAAGAAGGCTTTCACAAATAAGACATTGACACGCCAAATTAACAGACAAACAAGTCTAAACTACTACAAGAAAATGGGATCTCAGAACTTCCTGTAATCATGATGCTGATGCAAGTCACCGCAAATGCAGGTCAGAAGGTTGGGACATTGATTGACCTTGCATCAGACACAAATTACATTACCCATAAAGCTGCCAAAAGACTTAAGTTACAAAGTGAGAGCGTAACTTTAGTTGTGAATGGGGTTGGAGGAATGAACATGAAAGTGAAGACACGAAGATATCTCCTCAAAGTCAGAGTAAAAACTCCAAAAGGAACTGAGAGGGCCCATGAACTCGTCTGCTATGGCTTGAATGAAATTGCCAGAGTGCATCAAGTAATTGAACCCGCAAAACTCCACAAATTCTTCCCAGAGGTCCCGATTGAGGAGTTGGAGAGGCCAGAAGAGGTCGAGCTTCTCATTAGCCATCGGGAGGGAAGACTCGTTCCCCAGAGGGCAAAGGTCGTCGGAGACCTAGTCTTGTGGAAAGGCCCACTGGGCAAGACAGTGGGCGGGGCACATCCTGACTTGCTTGAAGAGGTGGAGATGGCAGCGTATGAGTCAAAAACACACTTTGCTCGCTCAATGAGGACAGTAGCTGTACCAAAATCAGCTGGAGAGGGTGCAGCCCATTCTAAGGAAAAGAAACTGGCCCCAAAAGAATCAAAGTGGGAGGCCCCAAAAGAATCACAGTGGGAGGCGACATCACCCAAGCAACCTGATGCACCTCTCCCTGTCTGGATCAAGAAGAGAATCAGACTCAGGAAAAGAACAAAAGTTAAAGGCATGAAGGATTTGTGACCTCTGTGTTTGGAAACCCAGGAGCTCAAGTGGGAGGTGTTGAGTCAAAACTCAGAATGAAGCAAGAGCCACATATCAGAGCATGACACCTTAGAAAACTACAACTCCCAGAGTGCACCAGCAAGATGGCCGCTCGTTTGACTGAGCTGGAACACCTGAAAAGGCTGGGAGCACACACTGTCACAAACAAAGACAAGAAGCAAGTCCTACTACTCAGAGTTCCAAGTCCAAGGAGGCCAATGGTCGGTGATGTTTTGGCTTTATTTTATTCCAGTTATGTTTAAGCCTTGAACATGTTAAAACCTTGTTTAAATGCTGTTTAGTGTTTAATATGGAATACTGCTACTTTTGATTAAGATTAGTATTTCTTTGAATCTAAAGTTTAAAAGTATACTTTACCAAACAATGATGTAAAATCAGAAATGCTAAAATTATTTACATTTATTAAGAATTTAAAAGACTTGCGGTCAGTTATCGATCTGATTTCATGATTGATGTTTAAAATGGTTTGGTGAAAATAGCTGATCTACAAGCTTGATTTTGTTTATTTAAAAATACTTAATTAACTTAGATCAAAATGTTTAAAATATTACTTTAATAATTTACTCAAATGTTGACTTTAAGAGTTTAAAATGCTTAATTTAGCACTCTGTTTTAAAACATTTAACTTAAACATGTATTGTTAAAACACTATTGTTTAAGACATGATTTATTCAAAATGTAATGTTTAAAAAACAAGAACTAAAATTTTTAGAAATAAGAACAATTGTTTAATGTTGTTGATTGGCAATGTTGTTAATCTTTGTCTCTTTTTGTTTTGAAGGTTTACAACCTAACTGACTGACTGACAAAGACCAACCAATCAACAAGAAGCCAACTGTGAATGAAAAAGTTGGATAAATAAAAAGTTGCATTGGGTTGGAAAACGGAGTTGTTTCCTTTCATGTCCCTTGGAGTGGAGCTTAAAGTAGAGAGAGAGAAGTAGAACTTAACACTCACTCTGGTGGACGCAAAGCGAAGCTAGTCTACGAGCTACTTTGGTAAATTTAGATTTATCATGGGGTTAATATTCCTATAGATGCTGGTTTAAAAAAAGCATTAAGTGATTTGAGGAGCAGGTTAGCTTGATCTTACCCCAGTGTCGAGAGGGGTAGAAGAACGTCTAAAGTTCTATCGAACTTTTAAATGAAACTGATTGTTGTCTTACTCGCTTTACTTTGTTTTCATTAATTTGTACCGTTCTGCATCACAACCCAAAACAAACAGTTTTACGGTTCGCTGTACTTTCTAACAAGGTGCATATCTACCAATCAAAGAACAAGTACCAACAAAACTACACAAGGCACGGCAAGTTTGTATAGCATAATTGCAATAAATAAAATATTGGAATGTATACAATTATACCAGCAAAATTAGAAAAATTATTATGTCAAGAAGAGAAAAAAAGGTTTACAATTATAGCACCCGAATGTCAGTTTGTTACAGTTAGCTAAGAAATTCGCATTTCCCATCAGTGTGCATGTTTAGTGACATTTGCCTCCATTTTCATTCTCCATTCTTCCATTCTCCATTCTCCATTATGGTCATTGCTTGTGACACATCACACCACCATATACTGTATAGCGAATATGGAAATCATGACACTGACCTCCTCCAACCCTGAATAACAATAAATGTCCTTTGGGTGAGGTCACTTCACACACCCGGGTGTCTTACTGGTGCATAGATAAAGGACAACTAACTGGTATATACGTGTAGACGGTAACACTGCCAACTTATTACCACCAGCAAACTCATCATCTACTCATCTGTCTGATGTCTTTGACATCTGTGATTTGTTACTGATTTTGTGTTCCTAGTATTCTGTCTTTGTTCTTGTTACAGTAAATAGCAAGACACAGTGTGTTGTGTAGTGTCTACATTTATTTATTTTTAATATACAGTATAGATTGATGCGATATTTCTCAATTAACACCCATACTATAACGTATAGGCGTTTGGGAAGCTTAGGGGTGAAGTGTCTTGCTCAAGGACAACTGGACACATGGCCGAGGCCTGGGTCTGAATCTGAGACCCAGGGGGGATCTATCATTCAATGTCCCTGTGGAGGGATTTGGGGCTGGCACTCGTGACATTATAACGAATAGCAAACACAGCTGATGCAGGCTAGTTCTAGCTATTTTATTAATTTATTTAAATTTTAATTAATCAAATATAATTAACTATTTTTTTATTTTATTTTATTTTTTTTTACAATCGAGCACTTTTGCCATACACTTTTGCATACAGATTTGCGCATTGGGCAGACAAAGCATTGCATTTCATGGTTTGCTGTACCAAAAACGTATTCCAATACAAGTGTCCAATTGACCTTAGCAAAGTGTTGATCTGCATCCTGCAGTGTCCGGCCCCTGCCCACACATACAGTATATAAAAGTGCAAGAACATTAACAACCTTTTTTCCACAAAAATAGCTGATGTACAAGCACAAGCATTGTGAGCTTGCAGCTTTCATGGTAAAATACCCCAAGTACAGAATCTGCATAACTTTCCTCTTCTACAATGGATGTGAACACAGTTTGAAAGAAAAAAAAAGTAATACCGTCAAAAAAATTACAGTGGAGCAAAAGATTGAGCTGAACTGGAGTAGTGAGTAGATTTAAGTCAGAATACCGCAATATAAAACCATAGTACCTAAGTAAATGTACTTAGTAAAATTTGTATGAAAAGAATACAATTATACATTCGATATATTTACCCCTACACAAGGTGAAATTAACGCAAGTTTCTCAGAATCAGCAAATGTCAACAATTAGGGGAGAATTATCCAATGGGCACATTTACTCATTACATACAGTACAGCTTTAAACACTGGGCTTCAGCTTAACTCTCTGTGACTTGAGAACAATTGTAATTGGAATCACTTTCTCATGTACTCCCTGTTTTCCGGCTGTTAGTCGGTGGTCCTTCCAGATTTTGCTCTTCACATTTAAGAGCCATCAAAGTTTACAGTCTTTTTATCACCTAAAATAGATAAATTAAATATTATAATATAATATCTATCAACTATGCACCATGTCGGGAAGAAAAATCCTCTGGTGTAATTGGCTGGCAGCAGCCCAGGAGCCAATAATTTCTAGATCTGCCTATGACAATTACTGTTTCTTATTATCCAAAAGCCTTATTTTTTGCTGAGGACAAAGACTGCAGCTTGTTTTTCCGTTCTACAAGATAATTGCATCCACTTGACATGGTCTACATTAGTCCCCAATTACGATCAAATAAATGCCTGAGTACTGGCTCCACTTGGATGCTGTGTTATCAGAGACAGGGAAATAATGAAGTAGTACTGGCAGTGGTTCCTTCCTTACAATTCAAACTAAAAGCCATCATCACCATCATCATGAAGGAGAGGAACACTGAAGAATACTTTTACTATACACTCAGCGAGTCAGTAGACTTTTAGTGATTCATAGCCTGGCTAAAGGCAGACCAAATCAGCTGTTGACAAAAAAAGTACCTGTCAGCAGGTCTGGAATACCATATGCAAATATATTTGAATACTGTGTTCTGATTGGCCACCATAATTTGCTGGAGTAGGATGGTGGTACAATTGAGCTATTGCAGACCTAACCTGAAATGAGGGGGCGGGGTGCCGTGAGATTTCCATGGCAGATGAGCTGATCTGATTTGATCTCACTAATGTGTCGTCATCCCCGGCCCCTCCCCGCCCGTCCACTGCTGTGCTACGCCACATCATTTGGAGTGTCGCCCACCCCGGAAGCTTGACTCCGCCCTCTAGGCCACTGTGGGTAACAAATTAGTCCAAGCTTTCCGTTTTCGTGCAAGGCGGACGAAAATGAAAGCCTGGGTATCAAGGCTATTCAAGGCCCATCTGCTGACAGGGACATTTTTGCCAACAGTTGATTTGGTCTGGCTTTAGCCAGGGTAAATGATTCAATCATTTGAAATTAATCAATTCCAAATTATTTTGTCTAAATTTATTAGAGCTGTAGAAGGAGAGAAGAAAGGAGGGATCTTTTTAAGCAGCATGTTATGCTACCATGAATTTCATCTTAAAAATAAGCTACTGTCTATGAGCTGCTATGCCAAGAAAACCTTAGAGTAAATGATTCCACGGGTAATAAAAAAAATGCCTCCCACAAAGAACTGCCTCTATCACAGAGTTCCATGATTAAAATGTGCATTTAAATTCCATTTAATCATGGTTAAATTACCTTGAGTATCTATCACTGGTGCTCTTCGTGATATTGGATTTTTGGTGGCGTCCAGCATAGACCGAGACACCACTTAATTTTTAATTTCCTCTCAAGGTTCATTGCTTATATTCCCTGAGACACTTGTCACAACTCATACAGTTCTTCTAGGTGACCCTGAACTGTCAACAATCTCCTCTTTCCTCTTAGATTCACAAATCCTAGAAAAAGCAGTTGTTTCACAGATCCATGCCCACCTCGGCAACAACGAGCTTCATGAACAGTCTGGTTTCTGCCACCGTCATGGTACAGAAACAGCCCTCATAAAAATCATTCATGACCTCCTGACTGCAGCCGACTCTCTGGACAAGTATCCATCCTCATCCTCCTCGACCTGACCGCAGCCTTTGACATCATTTCACAATAGACCCTCATTGACCGTCTAGCCTCCATTGGTATCACTGACACACCCCTTGACTGGTTCCGTTCTTCATTCAACCTCACCCCTCCATACCTGTATGAACTTGTTCAAGTGAACATTCCCACACGGTCTGTATCCTCCTCTCTGAAAGCCCCCCTGGTCCACATGTCTACAATGGGGTCAGGAGCATTTAGCCGCTCTGCCCCTCAACTCTGGAACTCCCTCCGTGCCCTCGTTTAAATGGATAGTTCAGATTTTTTGAAGTTAAGTTGTATGAAATACTTGCCAGTAATATAGTGGTGTCAACTGTATTAATTGTTTGCCAGAGCCCCGTGATGGGAGTTCTGCTGTGCTTTTGGTGAATATTAAGTAGTCCCGGTCCGGGACCATGCAGTAAAAGTAAATTAATCGAGAAAACAAATGTAATTTGTATTGTTGAATTATTTCTAAAATATTAGCACGTCCTTTGTTCAGTGTTCAAAAATGAACAATGAACAAAAATGACCCACTAATATTTTAGAAATGGGTCAACAATACAAATTATGTTTATTTTTTGGATTCATTTATTTACCTTTATTGCGTTGCCCCCAGTGACCCCCACAAAATGACCAGAACAACTTTGTATTTCACCCAAACCACAGCAGAATTTCCTCCACGGGACTCTGGACATCAATTAATACAGTTGAGACCACTATATTAATGGCAAGTATTTCATAAACTTCAAAAAATCTGAGCTATCCATTTAAGAAATAATAATAATAATAATTAGATCAAGTAGATCAGCACTCAGCATAGTACAAACTTACGTATTGCTGGACTCCAGAGCGGCAGGCACACTTTCAACAGCAGCTGGTGAATTTTGGTTGACTCATCTCTAAAATAAAATAAATAAAAGAGAACATTGTACAGCCCATTGTTATATATGAAGCATTTCTCGCTGGCTTTAGAAAGTCTTAGATCCTATCTCTAAATGGTTCTTTTCATAATTATCAGTGGTGTCCTGTCCATATGGGTGAATCTACAGAGGTCTGATCCGTGATGTGATCAACCTGATATCGTCTGCCGTCTACTGAATGAATCCTATTCTACCATAATAGGTTATTGTGTGTAAGCCAATTCATTGGCAGTGTAGCGCTGGCTTCTTTTTCATCTCTCTGCTGCCGTACAGTCTAATGAAATCTGCTTTATCTGAGACAACCATCAAACAAACCGGAATCAAAGATAGACTCAAGACAAAAGATGTCTGCTGCTTTCTTTTGGAAGGGGAAGCACAGAGCCAGGGGAGTTTGGTAGAGGTGTGTAAGCTTCTGTTTGAGTGGAAACTAAAACACAAGCACACAGCACACGCCGTGTTGTGAGCTTGTAGGTCGGCTCTTTAAAGTGTGTGCGTCATAATGCACACACTTGTAGTTGTATTCGATCACTGTTGCTGCTCATTCCCATCCCTGAAATATACATTAAATTTGTTTCTGATAAAATAGAACTAATGTGACCATTGTTACTGCTTAATGCTTGAGGTGGACAAGGACTTGGAAAAAAAAGCGGTTATAAACTTGATAATTGGTCTTTTTTAACAGATAAAAATATAACATTTATTCGTTATCAGTTAAGGGTTAGTAACTGACAAAGGTTGATTAATAAAATCTCTCAATTTGACCATCCCTATAATTAAGTACAAAATATGAGTACTTTTCCAATCTCTGATAGGCAGTTAATTAATGGCTGTACAGTATAAATGGTAAAAGGTGCATTTATATTGTGCCTTTATCCAAGGCTCTTTACACAGATTGAGCATCACATTCATCCATTCACACTCATACACCTATGGCAGCAAAAACATGCAAAGCACAAACAGCACATCAGGCGCAATTAGGGGTTCAGTGTCTTGCTCAGGGACACATTGACACTAACTCTGGGGGAGCCGAGGTTCAAACCGGTAAACCTTGTGGTTACCATCCAGCGACTCTACCCCTGAGCAACCACCAGTATGTTTTGCAATGGTAATACTCTACAATTCCAACTAGCGTAGTACAATAGGCCATGCTTCTATGCATATAGCTTATCTTTATTTGTTGCAAATAGTCTAAATAATCGAACTGCTTCTGTAGACTACTGCTGCTTTGGTGAAATATTGCACCAACAACTGCAAAGAGAGCAAACTTATTCTGACAATAAAAAAAGAATAGTGATGGTGATTGTTTTCACTAGAGCAGAGTACTCTCCACGTGTGCCTCTTCATGTGAGCCAGGAGAGGCTTCAGTTCAGGAGGCCCGCAGAGCTTACAAAGCAGGTTAGTGCCAGAGGAAACAAATGGAATTATTTATAGGAGTAAAATATTTATCTAGGATCTCTATGCACCCTCATTGCTATGTCATATCATAGCAGCAACCCAGGGCATAGGGGCACCACCCCGGCACACTAAAAACAGATTATTCTTCCCACATTCCACTGTGCTATTATCCACTCATTTAATTGATTGCGCAAGCATTCTGGTTGAGTTGGCAGCATAAAACTGCAAGCCATTAAAAATGAATATAACTTAACACCCGCGTAATGACTGTTCCGCTGCAGGTCTGACAACTTCTCCTCGGCAGCTGAGGAAATGGCAACGGCACGTGAATCAAGCAATATTGATTCCTCCCTCTGACATTTTGGGCTTAATAATGTAAAATGGCAAATATAATTGGATGAGAGTTAGCATAAAGGATGAAGGGAGGAAACACTTCCTGCGGTTGGAACACACATGATAGCACAATTTTTACAAATGTATACTGTGTGCAATAATGTTTATCCTATTCAAGGATACCTGTATACACTGTCAACTGTCAGCTACTGAATGCATGCTCCATTTTAGTTAACCACATGAACCCTCCTTACTATGGGTGGGAGGCAGACTACCGTCGGACATATCATAGGAACGACAGTTAGGTTGAGGCATCAACCCTGTGAGAGGGTTACGTTTATTTGGATCAGAGCAGGGATATTTCGGACAGAAATTCACAGAACGCATGCACCCATTATGGGTATTCCAACAGGCAAACATTCAGCTAAAATGAGAAGATACTCGAAGCACATGAATCTTGGTTTACATGTAGAAATAAATCAATTTGACTTAAGGGCTGTTCGTACTATCTCCAACCTCCGAACTTTTCGTCGGAAAGTTGCGATACAGCTACAAAAATCCTGAAAGGCATTCCTCCAAAATGTTCTTATGAAAGCTGCATGGTCGGATGATGTTACTCTCCGACCTCCACTTCAGAGGAACAGAGAATGTGATTGCCCACAATGCCCCCCCCCCCCCCCCCCCAAAACACACACACAGTATTTATAGTTGTTTGTTTTGGATCCGCAAAACAGAGCAACAATCAATGTGTGCATGAGCATTGCATATAGTGAGTTGGTCAGTGGAGCCATTTGAAGAGAGGTTAGCAGAGCAGTCACTCGGCAGGCGAGCTGCGTGATTGCTGCACTGTATCGGTGCATGTTGAAATACATGGGTTGATTCCACGCAGATCGTCAAGACTCAAAACGGCTCACAGACAGGATTTAAAGTGCCTCTCCTCATCTATATTCCTCATCGGCAGTATGAGGATGTTGTACAGCAGTGGTTCCCAAACTTTTTCATGTCAAGGACTCCCCAAATGACACTAATTAGCCTGTGCAGCCCCTAAGAGAAGATTAGTAGTACAACAGCTCTAGCAGTGGTTAACCAATCTGTCGACTTGAGACAGTGTCGCTTATTCTGAAGAACCGGCGAAGTATGGATGTCATCAGTGATGGTATGGTAGCTACAGTATTACAAATTAAAGAGTGTTATACAACTTACAGTTCACATTCAACTATTTGAAGCCAAACAGTTGAATGTGAACTATTACACTGATGATTTAACTACCCTATATTCCCTGCCCTCTTGACCAACTCCCACACAGTATCTTGCAATATAAAGTACATTTACTAAAGTACTGTACTCAAGTACAGTTTTTAGGGGGGGTTGTTTATCCAACATACCAAAAGTCTGACATGCGCAACTTACCCGTTCATCATGTGTTACATCTGCAACTTGTGGTTAGGGTTATGTTAGCATTTAGGTTACTTTACTTGAACAATTTAAAAAATAATTTATTAGTATTTCTCCTTCACGACGAATAAGGAAAATCACTTATTAGGACTCATATACCTTATTATAAGTAATATCAACAGTGAATTATTATTGTGTTGTATTTTCTAACTATATTCACCTAGTATTGTTGTCACAGGATCTTAGCATATAGAATGAATGGATTGTTCTAGAGAAAGGACATGAAGTAGCTTCTACATCTCAGGTGACAGTATATAGTGGTCCCTCTGGTGGAGATGGGATGCAACTAATGCACCTAAACCACATAATGAGACTATTCTTAGTAGCCCTATAGGCTATAATTCACATGGGTTACATTATTGTACTCTACTATGATAATAAAATCTTAGTTAGGAGTTGGTACTACAAAACCTAGTAGCACAACATTGCTTTGTGTGTGAGTGTGCGTGCGTGCGTGCGTGCACGCATGCATGCGTGTGTGTTTTGTGGTACATATTTTTACTATGGTATTGTTTGTATGTTTTAGTAGCCTACTTCGGCCAGAGAGTTCATTACAGCCTTTTCTTTGTTTTGGACATGATCCTGCCTATATGTAACCTTAGAGGATAACGGTAGCTTGCAGTAGTTCAATACACTTACAAATGACTCCTACAACCAATGTAATAAATCACTATCATGCCCCATGCCCTCCAGCCTCTCTCCACTGCATTGTTAATTACCGGTAGATCCTCATCCCAAATCCCAAATATCAGTGGTCTAGCTATTTTCACAATTTAATAAAACAACTATTAAAATTATGTCTTAGAGGATTAGCCATAAGGCATGAGATAGGACCCAAAACCCTTAATGCCTGATTTAATTTATAATTGATTGCATCTTGCACCAAGAATAGCAGATGTACAGTATGTGTGTGTGCTTGTATAGCAATCGGGTACTTTTGACACGAGACATCGCCTTACGACTATACATTTTAATCAGGTTTCAATGCCCCCGATGTGCGATGAGTCTTGAATGGGCATCTCTACCATTGGTGTATGAACCATGCATGTGTGAATTAACACACATTGTAAAGCAATTTGAATACATTAGGAAAAACAGGTACAGGCTACCATTTAACCATTTGCACCATGAAGAAAAATATAATAAAAGTGGGAAAATGGACAGTGGGTAGGTGGGTGTGGGCGGGAATGGGGATGGGGTTCGGGGACCCATTTATATTCAAAAAGTAATTCAAGCATGGTGAACAAGCCAGGTTGATAATTTGTCAAGATGACCTTTTTTTCCAGGACTGACTGCACACATTATAATTCCATGTCTCTCCCTCATGGGCTACTGTACATCATTAAAAGGACAGGCCTCACTGACAACCATTCATTATCAATTTCTGACATCCAGATTGACTGTTTCACTTTCATTAATAATGAAATTTCCCAATAGCACTGGGTGAATATGCCCATGCAGGCCTATATCTGGTGACGGTATCAATTCCTGTCATGTCAATTAGAATAAAATGTGGCAGATTACCCTGCAAAGTGGGTGTGCAGCCCTTTCCCTGGAATTAGCTCGCTGGATAACCCCAGTAGCAGAGAGCAAATAGGTAAAGAAAGAGTAGCATAGCATGTTTGTTTTGCATTATTATTATTATTATTATTATTATTATTATTATTATAATTATTATATCACATCGCCCCTCAACCCCACAACTGAATGAGAGAATTGAGAATTCCACCTCATTGATTTTTTCTTTTCTTTTTTTTTAAGTTGGGCAGTTATTCTGTGTAAAAAAAATCCTTATTGGCTCTTGCCTAGGGGTGGGGAAATAAAATCAATACACCAATACGAAGAAATTCTTAATGCCATGATATAAATATTATTACTATATAATATATAGTTTAGTATGTGTACCAGAAGTTGTCACGCTGTAATGCTGTAACTCTGTAACGCTTACCGCTACTGTGTGGTTTCTGCACGTACACATGCACACACACACACACACGCATGCACGCACGCATGCAATCCTCGAACAGTTTGGCTGGTTGGCCGCCTCATTTTAAGCCCTGTGTGAGCATGGCGCCGTGCTCACGGTTAAGGTTATGATTAGAGGAGGCTTGTCATTTTAGTAGATGTTGACCGAAACTCCAGCGACATGCCTGCGGTGCGGTTGGGGCGTGGGTGACATCTATCAACTCAGTCGGCTGGCAGCATGTGACAAGACGTGATTTTTGATAGAATCTGCTGCCACTGTTCCATGTCATGATGGAGCAGACACCTGTTGTAGTCAGTGCTGCCAACTTAGCAGAGTTGTCGCTAGCCTATTTTTAGCTATACTTTCTAGACCCCCCAGCAACGCAATTAGTGAAAAGCTTCTATTGACTTTTTTTTCTGGTTACTTGGGGACAAATCGTGGTGACAGGCGCCTGAGATAAAACAGTATTTTTTTCTTCATTTCCCTCATCTCTATTTGCTGCTGCCTGCCTGCTCCTCAGTGAGTCAGTGACACACACAAACATGCACGTCACCCAGTACAAGTGACGCAAAACGAAGAACCAACAACCAGCAACAACGGGAGGTAACATTATTCCTACCGCAACTAACGATGGGGCATCAAAAATTTGCATTAACAAATCGGCTGTGTATGTCGGTGGAACCCCTTGGCCAATTCTTCATGATGTGTATGATGTAGAGTGCTCCTCACTTCACATGGGTGGGGATTTTTAAAACAATGGTAGTGCACTCTCGGGTATAGCAATAGAAGGCTTGTATACAGTACCTTGGTGCACAATGGCATAATAGCTATCTAGCGGTATATCTATCTGCCATTAGTGACTCTCATGTCATTCAGTTATTTTAATAATATATTCATAATAAAAGTTGTCGTAAGAAGTGAAATTAACCTAACCCAAATGAAACCCAAAAGGTGCATCTGGTTTCACCGTCAGAGAATCACCGCCTGAAGTTGACTGGAGACACGCTTGGCACCGCCATACAAGTGTTCTGACATCACCTTCACTTGAATTGTAAATCCTTCCTCTCTTGCCTTGGTGGATTTACAATTCAAGTGAAGGTGATGTACCGTTTATTAGTTTGACATTAGTGAGCACAGGAGGTGAACTTTCAATTGTACAAACATACTCCTGAGTCCTACATGGTCAAATATTACTCAACTACTATTGAAAGTTGCTCATGTGCATCCAGACTCATCCTGGCTCTCACTCACCCAAGGCACTAAAAAACATCATTAGCAGGCAGGAGAAGGCCTACATCTCCCGCCGCCAGACCCTCACATAAAGGGTTTCTCATGCCGGTTTCCTGGCATTTCTCAAATGTCAGACAGAAGTGTCCCCAGGCTCTGTGTTGATTGTTAAACTAATCAAGACACGCAAAAATAGACCTCTAATGTAGTAAATTAACCAGCAACAATGGCTATTAATATACTGTGTACAGTATGCTGTTTGCTAACCAGACATTGTGCGGCCAAAGCAAGTATAGGGTGAGAACTGAGAAGAGCAGACCAGTGTCCAGCCATACGATTGGTGCTCAGAACTCAGTCTCAGCTGCCTGGTCTCACCAGCACCCAAAAATGAATTAACCACTTAAAAGAGCATTCAATGATTTGAGAAAAGGGGAAAAATGGGGGGGCTGGTAACAAAATGTGCACATGCACCCTCTACAATCCAACAGCATGTGCACTAAGGCCCACCCCTGCTCAATCAAGGCTCATGGCCTCTAGCCGAAAACGAAACCTACATTTTTGTTGTTGTTGTTGTTGTTTTTTTTTTAGCTGGGGGACAGGAAGAATGGCCAGCACACTCTGAGCATTATCCTATGGGAGTATCACACAAACAAATTATAAAATGTGATATTTGAATGAAGTGAAATCACTGAAGATACCCTTTTCGAATATTTGTTTTTGGCTTTTGTGCCTTCATTGATAGTTACAGACATAGACAGGACAGAGGGACACAGAGAAGGGCAGAGACATGCAGCAAAGGTCGTCATGAACAAGACTCGAACACGTGGCATGTTGTCAGGCGCGAGCCTATACAGTATTATGTGGCATGTGCCTGGACCATTATCTCAGCAGGTGCCCCCTACAATATAGTTATGATATTTTCAGAAAAATACCAGATGACCAATTGTATAATAATTATAGGCATACAGTAGTTCTTGAAAATGGCTGAAGTGGTGCTATCTATATTTTAAATTAAAGAGTGGGCATACCTACTGCAGTCTGCGGTATGTATCGTCCTGGAGGACGAAAAAAGACTGAAAGATGCAGCATTTTGTCTAGCATCACTGCCATTGATGACAGAAGAAGAAGGGAGGGATGAACACACCCTGTTTGTCACTGGGTCCTCTTCCTTCCTTCCTCTGCTCTGCTCTGACACCAACACAGTGACTGCGGTTTGGGGTTTAAGGAAAACAGGTAAAAAGAATGTGTTTGCTGACGTTGAGAAAAAACGATTTTCGGCATACAGCGGCATGTGACATACAGCAGCATGTGACAGATCTGTGTCTGCACTGCATGGTGGTGGTTGTTGAGAAGCTGTCACATCTGGCCACTAATTGGACTAATTGGTGTGTTGGCTCACCTTAGTTAATGAATGCACACAGGATTAGAGGAGCAAACTGATGGATGCAATTAACTGATTGGGAGAAATAATTGATAATTTTGTCAAAAATAATAATAAATAAATAAACTTTAAACGAGTCAACAATTGACTCATTGAGTCACAGGTAGTTGAAGCCCTACTCTCATGACCAAGTAGGTGACCAATTCTCAAATTCCTGTTTTTCTGCAAGACATTACTCTACTCTATATTGTTACCCAATTGAGCCTTATGACTGCATACTTGGAGTCTGCTGTAGAAGTCCCACGTGGGTGTGGCTCTGAATAAGATGCCAGTGTGTGCTTTGTTCTGCATGGTGGTCGTCACTGTCACAGTGTCCTGTAAGATATTCTACTGGCATACTGTCACTTTGTCACAGTGTAGAGGAGGCAGAGATTCATTCAGCAATTCAAGGATGCGGCTCATGTATTTTCACACTGTCCACAGATGTAATCAGTCATTGTCAAAATGTGCCGGAGTTTAAAGAAAAAAAGAGAAAGAAAAAATCCTACTTTGTATCAAGAGGACAAATATGCACTGCATTACGGTAGACAAGCTAAACATGCTTGTGTGTCAGACTCACAGCACTCAATGGAGGGAAGTCCTAGTGGCAATTTACTGTGTTGACAACTGTGTTGATGGAGCCTAATGTCCTTACACCACATAGGATAATAATAGATGATGTAAATGTGTTGTTACCTCTTTAACTGTTATATAGATGGCAGACAAGTTTACCTTCCCCTGAAATCAAGTAACCATTCACAATTCGAAAATCTGCCAACTCCACCACACAGATCCATATCCATAGTGATCTGTCCTGTCTTGTTAAACCCCACACCAAAAACCTGGGGATACTACGACTCAGTCTTCAAACTTGATAAACAGGTAAACTCAGTCGTTAAGTCACGCTTCTTTCACCTCCGCTCCATAGCAAAAACTAAACCATTCCTGTCCACTACCAACCTAGAAACCGTCATTCATGCCCTCACTACATCCCGACTAGACTACTGTAACTCACTCTTCATTGGAATCATTCAAATCAGCCCTATCCTGTCTTCAAATGGTGCAAAACGCAAGTTCTTAAACGGTACCAAGAAAAGAGAACATATCACTCCTGGCCACCATCCACTGGCTACCTGTATGATTTACAATTAATTTTAAGACATTTTTTATTTGTTTACAAAACCTTGAATGGATTAGCCCCTGCTTACATTGCAGACCTAGTAAAATATCCCCCCCCCCCTCCACATACCATCACCACTGGACATCTCAGATGTCCAGTGGTGGTGGTCTCAGTTGATCATGGGTAGCTGGAAATTCCAACTAAATTTAGGCTCAGGGGAGACCGGGATTTCTGTGTCACAGCCCCTAGGCTGTGGAACACCATCTCCTATTCTATTAGAACCTCCCCCTCCATTGACATTCTAAATCAAGGCTCAAAACCTTGCTTTAGTCCCAAGCTTTTGATAGTCCATGATGTATTCTGTCTGTACTTTGATTGTGCACCTGTCTCATGTGTTGAGATTTGCTGTACAGCACTTGGTACAATGAAAATTGCTTTTAATTGTGCTGTATAATTAAATGTGATTTCATTTGATACCATGGCAATAATAAAGTAGAGGCAGTGAAAATGGCTTCAGGCCACATAACATCACAGCAATAACTGACAGATGGGTGGGCTTTAGCTTCACACATTTCTCACCATAATTGACAGAATTAAGGATTTGAGATTAATGGATTCAAGTTTACCGGTATCTGAAAATACGAAGTATAAATAGGGCATAGTGAATCAGACTTTAGACAATCGTGAAAAAAAACAATAATGAAAATCATGACCATAGAGTCACAGAAAAACATGCAAAACCAGTCCCTCCCAACCCATCGTGTTCATGCATCATAACGCATCATACCACCATGTATTGTCGATGCTACAAAAATATGGTTGATGGTCCGTAGTGGGCCCATGACGTAGATCTGCATATATGGAGCCATTCAACCAACAAATCTACATCTGACCTCAACCGTGTCTCACCATGCTGGAACTTTAAGGTCCAGCCTTACCTGAGCTCTCATCAAACCCTGTATACTCAAGACACCACCGCCGCTGCCATGCTTAGATCACCACATGGAGCTGACCTGTTCTGTCTGACATTCCATACTGTATGCGTACTGGCCTCATCAATCAAGACACACTGCATATATGGCCAGCACAGAATTAATCCCGTATGTTGATCTGACTCACCATGCCACAGGTAGTTGAAGCCCTACTCTCATGACCAAGTAGGTGACCTCTTCTCAAATTCCTGTTTTTCTCCAAGACATTACTCTAGAAACCATATCTCAAAAACTGGTGGGTCAAACTGCACAACCAATATGCCAAATTGTAGCTATGATTCCCTGCATTCACATATGATGAAAACAAAAATGTGAATTCCCTCAAAGACTCAACTTGGGTCGTGCTGGGTCACATATCAGAATTCAGATGATCAGAATTGCACCAGGGATACCTTTAGTTGTACCATGCAGGTACAACTAAAGGTATCAAATTTGTCTTAGACAGGAGGAAAAAAGTTATGAAAGAAATTTGAGCAATAGCATTAGTTTACTGGTTTGTGCGATCACTGATGTTTAATTTTTCCCACCCTAGGAAATATTCTATATAGGACAGTATAAGCTATAGATTGACACTTTCCCCCTCTGCAAACTCTGCACTTTACAGTAAATGCACCTATACTGTGTGTGTAGGATTTGAGCTTTTGACAACACTAACACCAAATCTGTGCTGAGTCAAATCAGGATATGGCATGTGGCGCTTGAAAATGTACCTCAGAAGATGTGTGGCTGCAGTGAGAACACTTTAAAGTAGAATGTCACATTCAAGTGTTTGAAAAACTCCTTTCAAATATGGAACCACGTTTTAAGACTAAATCCAAGCGGATATCTCTTCGCACCAAAGCGCGTTATCGCCCAGCACGCCCCCCTCCCCACCACCACCACCAACGCACGCCCCGCATCTCCCTCCACCCCCAGCGCCATGTGCAGCGGCCCTGGAGTTTTAAACCGTGCAAAAAAAATGTAATAACGTATGAAAATGACTTGAGACATGATAACAGGCGGCGGCTGCATTATCTCCCAGCCACGTAGTGTTTTGTTTATCTGCCTCTTCAACCTATACCGTTTATCTGCGTGGACGGGAGTCCCCAGGTTAAGGCGACGGGGGCCCTGTGGCTTGCTGTGGATGCAGGTGGCCTGCAGGGAGCGTTCAGCGTTCTGGGGACGCTACAGGCTTATCATCGCCCTGCAGGAGTGCTCCGTCATGCCTTTGATCTCGTACTTTTTTTTTCTGTTCAAGCTGTTTTCACCCCTCCTGCTCCTCCTCCTCCGCCCCATAGCCCTTGACAAAGACCCCCACCCCAGTGGTTAGAGCCGGTTACACTTCATCTGCAGTTCTGTGACCTCGAATGAGAATCTTATCTTATGAGTGAGGAGGACTTGCCTTTTCTTTTCTTTTCGTTTTTTGTTTTTTCCTTGTTTTTATCAAGCAGTCCACAAAGTGGACTTGGTCCCTTCTTATTTTTGTAAAATTTTAAAGGGACCAAGCAGTCCATGAAGTGGACTTGGTCCCTTAATTGTTTTTGTCAATTTTTTTCTTCTCGTCCTCCTTCCTTCCACCAAAAATAGCTGTTCTAGCTGAACCGTGCAGACGGTTTTAGCGAAACTTGGTAATCTGGTAGAGAGCGATGCCAAACGGTGAGGAAGCGAAGCCCATGACTACTGGCCAAATGGTGGCGCTATAGCACACAACTGAAAATGCAAACTTTGAACGCTCATAACTCATGAACCGTTTGACTGCCAGAAATGTAACTTATATTCACTCATGCGTCTACTTATGCCGAACAACTTTTGTATTCTGACTTTTGACCTCTGACCTTTAGATGACCCTGAATCTGGAATTATATGAAAAACAGGTTAATCCTACTCCTCCTATAAACTTTGGTCAAAATGCATGAAAATGACCTGTACCTGAACTTTCGATATATATATATATATATATATTTTCCCTTCTTCTTCGTTTTAACAATATATATATACTGTATATTTAACAATACAAATAAATAGTAGACTTAATAATCAATAAACAACGCGTCATGATATGCATGCATGGCTCTACAAGTCTAATCTACAAAACAGAACACTGTCATTTCCACTCCTGATCTGAACATTTATTAAGTTATTTTTTTTTTTTTTTTTAATGTATTTATATTTGTTTGTTTAGTGAAATCCTTTGTGAGAATGGCAGATAGCAGTGCAGTTAGGCATTGTAGGGGAATGCCATAATGTCCTACAAGAGGAAGTGGGTTTAGTGTCCAGAGTGGCAGGCGATGGGCTGGGACTCGTCAAACTGCCCGCTGGTTGTAATGGGGGGAAACCAAGAGGGCCGCTCTGAGCCAGGGGCTTTGTGACTCCCTGCCTTACTGCTGGGCCAAACAAGGTCAAGTTTTCCCTGATCCTCAGAGGAACTTTACTGGGCTGCTGATGAGTCCTGCCACATAGTAAATGGGAAAATAGTGGAGACGCTAAACGGTTCCACTTCGCCACCTCTCCTCCTCCTCCAGTCCAAGAATCTTATCTTCTGTTCATTATTTAGCCTGCCTGTCATAAAAATGGTATGAAATGTCTGGAGAAAACCAAATCCAAAAATAATAAGAATCCAGTTATCCCTGTCACAAAGAAATTCAGTCACAGTATCAATAACCTTGACTTGTTATACCGCAGCATCCATAAATGCAAACAATAATACAGTATTGGCAGTATTGGGACAGTACTTCTATAATAAAGAAATGTTATGACGCCTATAGCAGAAACGTTATAATATGCTTATGGGCCATGGCTGGTGTGAGGGAGAAGCACCATCCCCTGCAAATGTCACTGGGAATTTATTACTATTTGTGCAAAGCAGTGAATCAGTCAATTTCATCTCAATTTCCCCCTCCTTCCTTTCTCCTATGCATCCCAATGAGCTTAACACAATATTAAAGTACGGCAGAGAGCTGGTGAGGATAAATGAGCATAATGCTCATCCCGACTATGGAGCTACTTCCGCTGTCTGTGCTCTGCAGGGTCCAAAACAGGCACATTCTCATCATGAAAGCTATATGGAAAGTGACAAGAAATCAAATAAATACCCCCACATAAACTTGCCCAGCCATATGATCTCTCTCTCCCTCTCTCTCTCTGAAAGGTCAAGTGTTCAAAGGAAATTGCTTTGTTCGTGTTAACGAGAGTGAATTGTTTATGAAGTATAGTACATTTACTTGAGTGCTAGATACTTAAGTAGGCCTCTTGTAGCCTACTTAAATATTATACTTTTGAGCCCACTGCAGTATGAATTAACTACAAATGCCATATTTAAAATACAGTAACTGCTGATAGTGCAGTGCATGCTCACTCCATGATGAAATATCTTGTGAGCTTTTAGATCTACTCTTTTCACTATTGTTGATATTCGTTGTACAGTATTCATACTGTACATTGACAATAAATTGAATCTCATCTCATCTCATTCCTTGAATATTTCTGTGCAAAATCTCTATTTTTAATTTTTTGAATAAACGATTTTTCCATATAGATCCATTGATAATGAAAAAGAGAAAGTAATTCTGAATACTTAAATGCTTACCCGAGTTAATTACTTGCAGAACATCTTCCTTAATAAACAATGATCATTGTTAATCCATGTGCTTAATCTGTTTTGACATACAGGGGATTTAATGAACTGAAATGGATATGAGGCACGTGTTGATATCATAGCTTGAAAAGTTTTTCGCTCTAGAGCACAAAGGCTCTGGGAAATTGAGTTCCATGGAAGTCTATGGTGGCTTCCACTGGTTCCCAGTAGCCATGACAGTTTGTAGTTCTTTTGGATTGCAATGGTATGGAACCATTTCCATCGGAAATATCATGTAAATACTTTAGACAGGGCTCCATTTTCGTTACACGCTAAACCCCTTATCCCAAACCCCTTATCCCTTTTTTTACTATTTTGAAAGACATTTTGGAATAGTTCAACGTGCCAATCTATTGACATGTTGTGAGCTTGTAGACTAGCCATTTTAAGTATTGAAAAATGTTTTTTTCATAGTTTAAAAAGGCAAAGATGATAAGGGGTTTAGCGGTAACAAAATCTACTGTTAAAAGGCAGTGCTTGTACTACTCAAGTAGCCTGCAGATTTGCTTGCAATTGAACAAGAGTTTCTCTATGTTGACTCAAGTAGGGGGTCCTTAGAATAGCCTACTTTCTACATCTGTAACAGCTAAAGCCTATAACCGAATCAGAGAAATCCCCTTTGCTTCCAAGTTAATATGATTCTGGACACGTTGCTTGTTTGATCCCTGGATAAGTCATGGATCTTGTTAAAACACAAGCGCATTACAGCTCACCTGGCATGTAGTGTAGCTAAGCAGAAAGTGCAAGACTCCACAAAATTGCCTCTGTCTGCTAAGAATCTGTTGCTACACTGATCAAAAGACGCAAAACACTAACAATCTTACCGCGAGGAAATCAGCATAATCACCACATAATGCCTGTTGAGAATACACCAGTTAGACAGTTGCTAAGAAGATATAGACATTCTCCCAACCCATCATGACAGGAGAAAGTCATGTGTTTTATGGGACCGTGTGTGTGTTCTGCAACACAGATGGAATGATGAAGCAAATGAGGGAAAGATGAGGGGAAAAAAGAGAAAGTATCATCCAAGTGACACAGAGGATTTGTTCCACAAGGCTTCACACAATCCAATCAAAAGGCTTTTCCAGTTGAGCTCCCAGGCGATTCCTGCTTCTCTCCAAAGGAAGTGCTCAATTCCTTTCTTAAGACTAAGGGGTGGCTTTTACTGTGATTAATTTGCCCAGTTTGTGTCTACACATATCCACACACAATGATCCAAAATTGCGGTGGCATTGGATCAGGCGGTAGAGCGGCCTGTATGAAATCAGAAGGCTATGGGATTGATTTTTTTGCTACCCCTGCATGGGCTGGTGCCAAAGTGTCCTTGAGCATGGCACTGACCCCCTGACTGCCCCAGATGTGCAGGTTAGTGTGAATGTAATCCTGCACGTCATCGTAAAGTGCTTTGGTGAAAGGCACAATATAAATACTTCATTTGCCATTTAGAACAAGGTTGCTCGTTGTGAATACGACCTACATTCCGCAGTTACAATACAGTTGCCATGGTTATCAAGCATGAGTCATCAACTGTATGAATAGTTTTCAACAATAACTGTCACTGATTTTCATATTTGTGCCTTGCACAGGTAATGCGTGTTAATTGAACTTTACCATTCATTCTAAGGTTTGCTGGGTGGCTCCCTGAGAAAGTTCAATAAAATGTGGGACCCTTTGTTTATACATTTTAATGAGCTCGGGCTAACTAATATTTCTGACTGATGCTTTACAGTTCGGTGGAGGATCAGATGACGGATCGACGAGCCGTCATCTCATCCGTCATCAAGACATCAAGACAAGTCACAGTCACATGAAAATGAGGAGGGAAAATGTCTACTTGGGTGGCTTGGGCCCAATTTGTACATTTTCAGTGAAGGGTGTACTCAGTTTTGTTGCCATCAGTTCAGAGCTTCAGACATTAATGGATGTGTTATTTTGATGAAAAAATGAATTTTTCCAAGCTGTACAGTGGCTACTTTTTATTGTACTGAAGTTTAATTTCGTCAAAGTTTTCCCAGGAATATATATATATATATATATATAGTTGAGTTCTAAATATACACCTTAAATGAGTGTTTTTCAAGAATATTCATATCAAGGCCAATTTTTTATTCTTCATTTGAGCCAAAGACCACCATTTGATGACATTTATTTAGACTTCCAGACCCAATTTAAAGAATTTGTCAACAATTTGATGTTGGTATCATTGGGAGCGAACATGCACATTTTGTAGAAAGTTTTCTACATACTCTAATTGTGTAAGTCTAATTGTAAAGTAACTTAACCGATGCAGATATTTAACAGTTATTCACCTGCATTTGGCAAAATTGAACCAAATAGACCCACTTGGCCTTTGGTTTTACTGTGAGTTAATCTCGCACTAAAAAAATCAATCGAGTTAACTCAAGGCTGAGTTAGCCTTAATATATGTGCGCACGCGCGCACACACACACACACACACACACACACACACACACACACACACACACACACACACACACACACACACACACACACACACACACACACACACACACACACACACAGTGTGGCTACCGCCACCCTGCGGAAGCCTTTCCCAACAGAGATTTAATTGCCATGCTCCAACATTGGACTCTTTTAAGGCCATCTTGAAAATGCACTTCTCTCAGGCCTGTGGAATTCAATGGTTGATGCTACATTCCGTCAAGCTATTAGTAGTAGTAGTAGTAGTGTAGTTGTAGTTAATCGTAGTAGTAAAGCAGCAGTAGCAGCAGCAGTATATAGTAGCAGAAATAATGTTTAAAATGTATAATTCAAAAATATTTAAAATGTATATTTAGTGAATGGAAATGACAAACCGATGACAGCTTCCATTCAGGGGATTGCAGACTCTGGTTAGCATTCAGAGATCGCAGGAATAATTGTCTGGCTCGTGAGAGACTAATGCAGTGTTTAAGTGGTTACATAATTTTGCCTTTGAACTGAATGGAAAGTGTCAGAGGAGACATGTGGCATTGTTGGTTTGTTTTGTCTGTTAGATCACACTCAAACCAGAGGTGCTATAATGTATTCAGCATGCTGAAGCCGTATGGGTCTCCAGTGACTTAGTGATCTGCATATGTTTTAGACTGCTGAAGGAATTGATGGAACATCTAATGGCGCAAAGATGGTATGCAGGTAAATGGGTTGTGTTATCTATTCCTTTTCCCCACACAAATTTCCTCCAACCCTCCGACCCGACAGATGTGTCTCCAGACAAATGCATTCCAATAGGAGATATTAGGCTATGGCTGCACTCTCGTCTGATTGCTTCTTCCACTGATGGAGGACAAGTGGTTTAGCAGTGCCCTTCACTGAGATGTTCAGTCCTTGAAGATGGCCACGGGAAGATTATTTACAATAGGCGGTACTGAATGTTCACCAAGGGGTGCTGCAAAATGCGCGTGCACGCAGAATCTGAATGTGTGTGCACATGCCTAGTGCACACACATTTACGTGCATTTTCACATGGAAAAGTGGCTTTTATCTTTAGATGCCTGTATAACCCCCCTGTCTGAGGGGGGTTATACAGTAGTAACAGTACCCTGTCGTTTACTAGCTTGTTTAAGCTAGTAGAGAAACTTTATACATAATGAGCTACATTAGTATGTTTTTGGGGGAACGGAAGGGCCTTTCAGAGTCAGGGTCGTTCTGCCATATCTGCCGGCACTCCACACCTCCAGTTTTGAAAGGAATCCTAGCACTTGTGTTAATATGGTGTTTCCCCTGTCTTCTGGTGCTTCCTATGATGTTTTGTTTGTTTTTTACCACCTAAAGCCTATACTTCTGTCGCAGTGTTATGAAATGACTAAACCACTAGTGAGGGATCCCCTGAACACATTGAGCAATTTGGTATGGGTCCAGAATGAAAGAACCAGAGGCTGATGCAACAAAGGTGTCAGTTTATGACACATGTACAAAAATGTATAGAGAAGGGAAGGGGGATTATTATAGCTGGATAATGCGGCCTTCAAAAGGGGTCTGAGCGCAAGAGTGAGGCCTTCAGGTCCTCTGAACTTATGTCCAAAAAACTAAACATACCAAATAAACCAATCAATACAATACAAAAGTAAAAGTACAAGTAAAAACACAATCTAATCCATGTACTGTTAATGTATGGCCCACTACAATGTACATCTATGTCCTTAACACTACTATGGTGCATGGTCCAATAAACAATCTTTTATGAAAACAGTGTCCAATGCCATATAGCATAGTAGGAAAAAGAGTGAAAGGCTGATGGCTAAAGAATCAATATTTGTTTGGGGTTCTATTACCAAGTAAATCAGGCTGCACACTTCAGGCCTCCATGTAGGTCCCCAGCATGTGCTGACTATAGTTCACATTAATAAACATGTTTCTGTTCCATTCACAGCTGAAGAGCCCCTTGAGAATAAGCGAGAGAGTGTTTTTAAACATACAGAGACCATGGCACTACTGATCTCTCTTGATGACGGGGCCCTGTGGGAGCTGCACGGTGCAGAGCCGCTTCCATCTCTCTCTCAGCAAGGAAGCCGTATATACACTGCTTGCCATTGAAATCTCCTCACAAAAGGTCACCACTAGTATACAAATATAACAAGTGAGACGCGTAAGCTTCTCTCAATTGAGCAGGAAGTGAATGAGCTTGTGAATTGCAATAACATTGCCATGCCCAAATACGGAGTCTGCCAGCTTGTCGAGTTCTGGGTCAAGGTGACCAAATGTGGTGTGTGTGTGACACACGGACGGACGGGCGGACGGACGGGCGGACGGGCGGACGGACGGGCGGGCGGGCGGACGGATAGACACACACATGCACAGCCATGGCTCCTGCCCACATCAACGAACATCCTTCAGCTTGCGCTGTAGCGCACTAGGTTTCTCAATGATTTGTACCTTCCTTTTAATTAAAAAGACACATAATTTATGAATGGCATGTCTTTCCTCGGGAACTGGAAAGGCATTCAAGCAGTCCGCTAATTTAATTAGGAGTTATCTAGCCATCTGACTTTATTTTTTGTCACAGACGGAAATGAGTGGTCAAGTACACAGAGACCGATCTCTAAATGTAGGCTATGCGACTAATGTGTCATCTATTACTATTCCAATATGCCGTACACTTTTAATTAGAAATATTATACTCCTGCATGAATTAGACTGGCAACTCTGGCAGATGGTCCAAGTCGGTGCTATGTTTGTGATTCAAATAGCTGTTTTTTTTTTCTCACTACAGGCAGTGCTTTCATCACACATTACATAAACGAATTAACAAATGCACTATAAAATATGCTGTTATGGGGAATCGGTGGATGTACAGTTGTTCCACCTTTGCAACCGCCCAGTAACTCTACATATTCTCTGTTATATTCTACATTGTATATTCTACATGTGTGCACACATGAAGACATACCATGCCAGATCGTTATCACTTGGCAGGTATATCTGTGAAAACAATAGCGCTTGTTTCTGTGTGGGGACTTCAACAAGGATTTTCTAAACAGCTGTGAAAAGTTACCTCTGGTCTGTTCTCATGAAAGAAAACATTGGTAACTAATTTATAAATGGCTGTGATTCTATAGGCAACTGAACAGCTGAAGTCTATTTGATAATGATTGTACTAATGAAACAAAACACTCTGTGTTGGTGACAGGATTATTATTTCATGTCAAGACATTAATTCAAGAAGATAACCCTAGTACAGTAAAGTTTATATAAACCGAAATGTAACCGTAATACGGCAAACGACAATAATAGCAATAAATAGCTTTTCTTGCACGCAGCATGCCCACCCTGAATCGCTCATGCCCACCCTGAATTGAGTTTCTGGCTACACCACTGACATGGACTAACTAACAACAATACAATTGATTAACTGCTGATTAGGCTGCTATTCAAACAAACACGTGTTTTACCGTCACACCACGACTTTTCACATGTTTGTTTATTCTGTTCGCAGTTCACCACGCGAAAAACATGTTTAAATATAACTTATCTCTTGAGAGCATAAAATGATACCAAATGGACCTGTAAAAGTCCATTTGGTATCAATTTGATTACGATTAATCGATTAATTGTTGCAGCCCTAATATCAAACATTTCTCCCTATTATGTGAGCCAGTGATCCTGTGAGTGCTCGCAGCTGAGAGAGAGGGAGGGAGGGAAGGAGGGGGCATGTCCTGTGTCGGTTTTCTGCTTGTATTAGAGGCACGGGCCACGGCATCACGCACATAAGATGTCAAAATGAATAGTGGAGTAAAAAACAAATGACATAGCCCTATCGGGTCGCATCTTGGTGGAGTCTTGCTGTGATGCCTAGTCGGCTACCAATCGTTTAGTGTGAAAGACACACACACAGACAGACATGACTGTGTGTTGATTTAAAAAATAAACTCCTGCAGTGTGAAATACATGACGATGGGTCACTTACCAACAACTTTAAAACATCTACTGTCTGTATGGGCCATTGTGGAAAAGAATACAGTCATCATTCCATTGCAAATTAACAGGAGGTCACAATCCAACTAGAAGAGAAGCAATGGAGACGTGGGTACTTTATTGGCCTATAGAAAATATAATATAAATGTGGGTACATTATTGGCCTATAGAAAATAATATAATGTGGGTACATTATTGGCCTTTGTGTCTTTTTGTATTTTTAAATGACTGAAGTCTATTTTTTTAGGAGTGAAATAGATCAATGTACAGTACGTTTGCTTTATTTTTTTAAATAAGTAAATAATTAATACAGGTGTGAGGTGCCATCAGCGCAACTGAGCATTGCAGGCATGGTTTGCAGTGTGTGGGTACATTGGGTACTGACTGAGCACCGGGGGTGCATGGGGTTTTCCCCCGGTTTACCCAGAGCTGGCTTGGCATGTGAAATCACATGTCACTGGCAACCGAGTTGCCAGTGACATTCAGAAGTTGAATGTTGCGATATTGAACTTCAATGTAGCAGCTTGTTCCTATTAGTGGTCTTTAATAATATAATACATTTCCAATTCCATTATATACAAAACTCAACATATTTGGTTAACCTCAAAACGTTAAAAGTTCCAGGGCTTTTTGTTAAACTGAGAACTGCATTTCTTTACATCAAGAAAATATTATTTAGCAGTAGATTATTTCTCGTCTGATCCTTTTCAGACTAGCTGCATGGGTGTTGGGTGGAAACACTACGATGGAAGGGCATTCGTTTATGGAAAAGATGAAAGAAAAATAAGATAGAAAACACATACAGTATATGTACAGTGCATAGATAAGAGGTTTCTGCCTTACACTAGCCTTTTACTATGCAGGTATACACAACATCTCACTGATAGAGGCTGCTCTGTAATTAAGAAGCAGGCCGCTTGATATGATTAGTTCATAGCTGGCCTGTTCCGCACCAGTTACTTGTAGTGTTAATCAAGGATCCATATAGGCCATTACTCTTGTATATGCATCTCTTAGTTTAGTGCTGCATTATTCATGCCCCTGTAGCACTAGCAGAGAGGCTGTGCGTGTGTGTGTGTGTGTGTGTGTGTGTGTGTGTGTGTGTGTGTGTGTGTGTGTGTGTGTGTGTGTGTGTGTGTGTGTGTGTGTGTGTGTGCGCGCGCACATGTGCTTAAGCAACGAACAAACAAGTCAGTGGTGCTGGAGATGTGTGTGAATCACAAGTTTCCTTGTTTGAGTCGAAGAACGTCCCATATACCATAAGGGAGAACTGTCAGTGCTTTGATGATTCATATCATATCCAACGTTTCTTTCCAGATTTGTATCTGTCTCTAATCTTTAACTGAAGAACTGTCTGTCTAAAGCCTGATTTCTACTACAACTTCAACACCACACCACCATGGCCGAGGGAACTATTTCACAGCAACAAGGGCTGAGCATGCAAGCAGGGTGGGCAAAAAAAAAAAAAAAAACGTGTGTGCACGGGTTCCATGCACTCACATTCTTGCATGTTAAAGTGCCCTTTAATTTCGCTCTCCACATGCAGCTTATATGACAAATTGATAGACAAGGTGCCTATACTGTGAAACAGCATACATATTAGGCCTGACCTACATAAATCACTTTTGTTTTAAACATATAGGCTACATAAACTTAATACAAAATCCTCATGCAGGGGATATATCACCACCAGAGCCATTTAGAGACAGAGTTATGCAATTTACGTTCACTTCATGGGGCCAGTCCAATGGCAGCCGCTCACACTCATTATTACATGGGGAAGGTTAAAAGTGACACTCTCCAAACCGGAAGTTGATAAATGAATACATTCTAATGTTGTCATAAACCACATCATAAACAAACATCTGTATTATTGTAATAATGTAGAAAATAATCAATCAATAATCAACGCTGTTACAGGTTATTTTCGGATACTTTCTTTGCATTATATTGACACCTTGAAAAAGCAGAATAGTAGCTTCTCCAATAGCAATTAAATTCAACGGAGCTTTATTGGCATGAGAAATAGCACCTCATTCACAAAGTGACATTTTTGTGAATGTCACTTTCGCAATATTCCCACGAGAATGTAGCTGGGTGCTGTTGGTAAGTAGGCAGAAATATATTGAACGTAGGCAACAGCCCAGCTTTAATGAATTTAAGTATTTTTAATAATAGCACATACACAAATTACACATTAGAGACTTGGTTAGTATTGCAAAATACTTTAAAATCGGTTGTCATTTGGCATACATACCATTAGGCCTATGTAAAATAGCTCGTATTTGCACTACTCTCGTTTAAAACCGTGTTTCAGACTCTCCACTATGGTTTGGCAGTATTCGGCTCTCCGTGACCACTAACCACGTGACTAATCCACATGCCTGCGTACCCATCACTCTAGTAACTCTACCCATCACTTGCGCAACTCACACATAGGCTATGCGCGCCCAACAGCAACACAAACTCAAACAACTGACAGTTCCAAACCCGTTATAAAAAGGGCATAGACCTATTTAGTCCACATGAGATCTGACAAGGCGCAAAACATATAAATTATAGGCCTATATGCAACAGAGAGGAGCTGAGCTCCAGGAGGCATATTTTTAAGTCCCAACAAGTTGACAGGCAGGGCGCGGTTAGGCTCGGCGACCCGTGTTCTCATCATCATCATCATCATGCATCACACAGCCCTCCCCGTCAGAACAGAACACAATACAGAATATCTCACTTTAAATTTCAGCAGCAGGTAGTAGTTCAGTTGGCACGGCGGCCAATGATAATTCCTTAATAGCCTACATTATTTCCCTATATTACTAAATATTCGTAAAGGCTTTAGCCTACCTTATACTCCTATGTGCTCTTGTACCGGGCTGACGGCGATGAATTCCCTCATCATGGCATTTATATCCAACAGGTTCGGAATGTTATTATGTACGAGCATGAGGGTAAGGTGGTTGAACCTTTCCTGGGCCATTGTGCGGCGCGTAAAGTCTTTCAGGCGCCGACGGATGGAGAAGGATCTCTCTGAGGATGCAACTGATATTGGCAGACTGAGGCACAGCTTTATTAGATTGAGATTGAGTGATTGTCCGAGCTTCTCGTGCTCCCTGAACTTTTCTGTTCGCCCAATTAGTGAAACCACCTTTAACAGACGTGCTGTCAAATACTTTCTCTCTCTCTTCACTTCACCTACTTCCAAAACGCCTCCTTAAGAAGTTGAAGTGCTTGGGCTGGAATAGTTGATCAGTCGCCTGGCCCTGGTTTCTAGTGCTGCTGCTGCTGCTGCTGCTGGACTCGAACTCGGCGTTGCACTCCCCTGCTGAACACTAGGGGCCTACTAGCCTACTGGTGGTGCTGCTGCTGTTATTGTTGTTGTCCACCTCATCCGACGAAAACTCCACAACAACGTCCACTTCAATCGTACACTGCCGTCTCGGACGCTACACCAGCCAGTGCCACTTATACAAGTCGTCCCTGCTGAACAACAGTGCTGCTGCTTCCGTTATCCACTTTCTCTCCCACAATTCCTCGACATTGCTATCCTTTTTCAACAACGCTAGCACTCCACTCCTCCCTTGTACACTGCTGCTGCTGCTGCTGCTGCTAGGATGTACGGGTTCTTGAACGACACTTCTTGGGCTTGGGCCCACTAAAGAAACCAGTAAATTCTCTTCTGAGCCATGCTGACAACAATGACAACAACACCACACTGTCAGGATCAGCTGAGCGGTGAATTCACATGGCGCGGCCCGTGTTAGAGCAGAGCCTTAGAAATAGACAGAGTTGCGCCAACTCCGTTCACTTAATGGGACCAGTCCAATGGCCGCTCGCTCCGCTATTGGACAGTGACAACAAATAGTGACAACCGGAAGTTAGTTCAAGTTACTGAATGCAATGGAATCTATGGGCTCGAGCGACTACATGAACCACGTGAACAGGCTATTTTCTGTCACCGGCTCAATGTCGCAACTCTGTCTATTTCTAAGGCTCTGGTGTAGAGGAAAGGTAACCGGAAATAGCGTCAGCAGCAGATCAGAGGTAATAATAAATACAAACCAAAAAGACATATTTTATCTGATTGTCCAACCAAGTCACTGTATTTATATGAATAATCATTGTCAGTGACATGTTTTATTATTAATTAATATTGTATTATGTTATGTTATTTTTCTCTTCCCATGCCATGCAAACCACATCACACTATACTAGCCTACTAGGCCTACACCACATGACCATTCAAATACTCCCACAGTACCCCAGTTAAGTAAGCAATTAGAAGTATTATGATTATGATAATACACTACTGTATTATCATAAGCAATACAGTATAGGGTGTCAAATGTATTGCCATGTTTTAGTGCTTAAATTCTAAATTTTAAGCCAAACTCAAGGCCCGGAGACCAAATCAGGCCCATGAATGAATTATTTTCGGCACACAGAATGATATACAGTAGAACTAGAACTACAACTGTCCCTCTGGTATTTGGCACACGCATACTAAATACTTATCAGTATTTAGTCATTTAGTATGAATGTTCTATTAGAATCATAGAACAGGAAAACTGAGCTTTAATAATGCATTTTCACTTTTTTAACACATGCAGTTTCATTTTGCCTTCATTTTACTAGTAAGGGACATTGATTTTTTACTTTTCCGCTGTTTGTCTGGGACATCCTCATAAACCGATGTCCGTGTGTTTGAAACACAGTCTTTAACTGAAGAGACCCGACTCTATATGCGTACTCTATATGACCGATGCCCTTATACATTATAAGGGCATCTCCTTGTAATTCATGTTATTGGTTCACAGTGTGTATGTGCATCAGTTTCAGTACTGCATGACAACACTAGGCTAGAAACTCAAGGCAACCATGGCATGCTGTAGAATGAAAACAAAATTTAAACAGGAATGTTTGTGACGTTTAATGTTAAACTGCTTGACATGTTTTGACTTTTTTTTCTCTTTTTCACACATCAGATACATCATTAATATTTACATCAAACATAACCAAGTAAAAAATACATGTTGAAATGCTTCACAGACGCTTTCCCTACTGCAGCAAGTGGCAACACACTGTTGTTCACTGTACTGTAGATAAACACTTTGTTCTTCCCACAAATATATAATACATCTTCAAAAATGAAATACACTGCATATATTAGAAATTTAAAAAACAATGAAACGAAAGTAAAGGATAAAGGGTAAAAACGATCTGACAAAAAAGAAAATACACAGCAGAAAATAGTAGGCTACTAATACAGAGGACTTTACCGTGCATGTGAGTGTAGTAAGCAGCAATTATTATCACTGATACATAATAATAATAATAATAATATAAAAGGAGGGGGATCATTCATATTAAATGTGTCACAAAAGGACAGTTGTGTTCCAGTGCTTTTTGTCTCCTTCTTACAGCAGGTACAGCGATAATAAAACACTTTGTTAAGCAGTTCAAACCAGCGACCAGACCAGTACTGGTTAAAGTAATGACCTACAGTAATACTAGCACACTATACAGTATGGAGCCATTAGCCTACAGTAATTACTAGCACACATACGGTATGGAGCCATCGCAAGACAACACACTGAGCACACAGGAGACAAGTTTCATGCCCTTTTTTTAAACCCCACCTCATGCTTTGTCGCAAAGACCAGTATCGCGTAACTGTCCCTACAACATCACAAGCTTGTGTGAGCTTGTGTCGGTCGTCACGTTTTCACTGACAGAGCATGAATTAGGCATTGTTTTTACACAGTAACATCTTCAGTGCTAAAGGAAAACATTGCATTTTTGTTTTTACACAAACCCTGTTTGTGATGACGAGATCGATGATGGCAAAATAGGATCTAAATAGGATGTCAAACACATCGATTTTCACATCATCATGCATGCAAACCTGATTCTGTAAAACAATGCATTTGATGTCGTTGCTTTGCAATGTTAGCATTATATTGAGAAATGCACAGGATTTTGGTTTAAAATGGCGAGAGGTTTCCTTCAATTTAATTTCTTTAATTTGTTTATTTTGTACACTGAGAGTGTATTAATGTAACCTACAAACGTTATCTACTCTCAGATATACAAATGAATGATGTAACACTGAAGTTGTCATGTTGTATACCAATAACCACCATTAAGATTAGTACACTACTTCACCTTCAACAACTTTTTCTTTCACATTAAGCACAAACACATTTTTTTGTTTAGTTTAGTTTTTTTCTTGTAGTTTAGTTATTTTTTTCCTGAACACGGAGAGGATATGTGAACTCTCGGTTTATGCTGAGTCGCTGTGTTGTAACTTGTTGGCGGAGTGATTTGCGTGTCGGTGGCAGTGCTATCCTCAAATTGGACCATCAAAACACGTTTAGCTTATGTTCTGTTTTACCATGAGCAGTCACAGTGTACAGTTGCGTTTAAAATAAGTGGAGCACTATACAGTAACAGTAGACTATAATATAACTGACCTCATTCTCTACAAAAATACAGTAACAAGCTATTCTCTGTGATAAGTTGTTGGCTTGCCGTTGCTTCGGCTCACAGTATGCAATCCATTTTTCAGAGTTAAAATCAACTCTGGATTTTTGCATCGAAGCGCTACACACATTGCTTTAACTCTACAAGTCAGACTAAAAAATATTTAAATATATGTTAAAGGTACAGGGCTGGCAGTCCCTGAATCGTCTCAAAAGTATATTCTCTAGTTGGCGTCAGAAGACATCAAAGGCATCCTTCTTGACCTTCTATCTCTTCTAGAAAATGCTAGTAAGTGATTGTCATATTTGTGTTGTTACCACTTAAGAAATGGTAACTGAGTTACACTCAAGTAGGCCTCTGGGGTGGGACTGTTGAAGTTTCCACATGCAGATTTACTGTATATCAAACAGCATATGGCAAAAACATGGCATAATTATGTAAACAAGGTATGTTAGCATGTTGCTAATTGCTTATACACTATGTATTTAGAAAAAAAAAACAATGTGATGATGAATGAACGAAACTCAGCAAATGAAAATCTACCCTGGTTGTCACATCAGATTAGTTTAGACCTGATGCTGTACACAGTAAAATCATCAGTGTTCATTTAAAGATGCTGTGGTCCTATATAAGTAATGCTATTTTTCCTTCTTCTTTTATTTATTTCATGTCTCACTACAATAAGTGTAAAATCATTAGATATTCTGATAGTGATCATTGCTTTCAAATGTTAGTTCAGTCACAGGTCTCTACCCTTCACTCCAACTTATCAGTACAGTTAAAGTTTACAAATTTGATCCAATGAGGAAAGAGAACTCATAAAATATTTGAAGATGATAAACAAGTGATACGTGATAAAGAAAATGACAGACACAATTGGAACTGAAACATGAGACTGATAAATCGGTTCTCATTCGGATTGGATGAAATTGGTGACTCATCTTTGAAAACATTTTCTGTTTACCAAAGAACTGGAGAGAAGAGGAGACCCCTGTTACTGAACATATAGGGCCCGATTTTGGTTACATTAGCCCTTACGCGCAATTAACGCACTTAGCATTGGGGAAGAGGCGTTCCCACACTAAAGTTGATAATTTCGTAACCATGCCATCTCCCTTAAACACCTCCTATACCCGTTAAATTATGCATAGGTGTGGTTTGGGCGTTTTTAGCTTTCATCCAATCCGTGTTGGTCTTGCCATTCCCTTTAATTCATCCCTTATCTATTTCCCTTATCCCTACTGCTATGTCTGACCCTCCTAAGCACGCAGCCTGGCTGGGCTTAGGACAGACACATGCATGAGTAGCCTATTCTCAAAGATTATAGCTCTCATTTTCAAACAATTATAGCTTGGTCAATTCTCAATCATTTCTTACCATTCAACATGTTATGTTGAAAAAACATGTTCCATGTTTTTTGCTGTATGTGGCGTGCATTTATCCCAAGTCTGCGAAATGTTATAAAGTAAATTCCAAAAAAAGTCGGGAATTTTGCGGCAAAAAAGACGTTTTTTGATCATTCATTTCTCGGTCAATTCTGGACCATTTTTTACATTTCAAAATGCAGCGTGATGGGAAAAAGCTCCTCTCTCAGATGCTGTATAGAATATGTGGGTAGGTCTTCTCTACGATGCGGGATCTAGCAAAATGTAAGTGTCGGGATTTCGGTGGAAACGTCCACCGAATCCCCGACAAGTTAATTAATGTATTTAATTATATTATATACTGTACATTACCTAAACACAAGGAAGTGACCGACAGCAGGCAATCTACAGCTGTTTATAGGACAATCCATAAATAAGGAGATGAATTGAACTGGCGCCTTTCCACGCGGAGTCGCGGACATCTCCAAAGGCGCACAGACGCCGCACTGTGCGCACGTGGCTCTGCCTTCTCTTATCGGTTAAGGGGTGGTCTCAGATGGCGTTATCTAGTTCCCAAATCTATTTGACGAAATTAGCAACTTAAGGGACGGCGCAACAAACACGCCCATGACCACACCTCCAGCCACAAATAACGGTGTCGGCATAAAGAATAGTGGCTAAGGGAAGAGAAAAGGTGACCAAAATAGCAATAAGGGAATTCGCTGCGGGTATCGGGTAACGTTAGGGACAACGGGTGGAACGAAAATCTCACCCATACTCTCTGAAATATCACTCACAGGACGTAGGCTGTAATACTGAGGGTGTACGAATATATCCAAAACGGACACCTAGGGGTCCGTTTTGTTACATTTTACAGCATCAGAGTTACAATACAAACATGTATTAACACTGAAGATTAGATATGTACACACTAGTCTAGTGTCTATAGTGTAGAAAGAGTACACTGCTAGGCAGCAAAGTTGAGAAAAACTAATTAAAATGTAATGTATGCTTTATTTCTTTGGTACTGTAACTCCCAGTAATTAATAGTAGATAGTAATGATGCCATTAATATGTATGGTGAAAACTAAGGAATTTGATATTGGATTCTTGAGTCTCTTTTTCATATTTAATGAGGATGTTGTTAAATGTTAAATTAATTTGATTTGAATAATCCAAAAATGCAATGCAATAAAACCCCATTAGTGATGTGGGATCTAGTGATCCAGTTGAGGGAACAGCAATGCCATTAAATTGGTAGGTGGGGACATTATACAATAATTATTGAAATTTTTACATTACAAACCTAATCACACATACGGTACATTACCGTTTTCTCAAAGAGGCAAGCATACAATTGATAAAGGTGACAGCAACAAAAGAAGCTATTGAAAAAGTCAATATCGACATGGGAAATGTAAAAAAAAAAAACAAACATAAAAGACGTACAGTAAATGATAGAGACACAGTGGTGCCTAACTGTACATGGTTAGACACTTGGCAAAACGAAAAGAAACTCCAATAGGCAAGGAAGCTCTCAAACAACACCCAGTTGAGGAGCAGAGGCAGGGTGGGTGACTATAGCTCTGGTCCATATAGCCTTAAGGAACTTTCCTGAAAATATACAGTATATATGTTTTTTGGAGTAACTAAACTTTTTTTTAATGAAAAAAGATAAAGATAAATAAAACGTCTGGCCAAAAGTGGTGTCCACCAGGAAAAGTAGGCCTTAAGGTTAAGGAGGCCTTGAGGAAAAGTCCTTAAGGCTATGGACCAGAGCTAGTGGGTGACTGGAGTCTAGCAGCACAATGTGGCTCCTACTGATGGCTACCAATGGTGGAAAATATCCAAGTACATTTACTCAACTTTTGTGCTTAAATACAATTATATGTTTGTATTATGTGAGGTATAGTGTTTAAAATTGTCATTACGTCTACTCCAATTTGACTGAAAACCCAAATTGTACTCTTTTAACACTCCACTATATGGACAAATGGTGCAGTCTAGTTACTACGTAGATTAAGAATAATACAAACAGTGATCATCCAATTAAGCCCTATATGAGACATTGTCTCTTAAAGTTTGAGTATATTTGTACTCAAGTAACATTCCAATATTGTAGTGTTGGTATTGTATTTTACTTGAGTAAGAAAATAATAAAGAGTACTTCCACCACTGATATGATGTAGCATCAGGCAGCGAGGGAGAGGAGTGGATGGGGTCACAATAACAGGATTTCAGGTCCACAAATCACTGACATTTTCATCATGGCAGGGGGGGGGGGGGGGGGGGGGGGGGTGCGCGTACTTATGCCCAGCCATGTATTAAGCATATTGAATAATAAACAGAAACGGACAAATGAATGCACATCCTCTAAGAGGATCTTTTTACGTCTAGAAGCATGGAAGCACGGGGGCCATGCGTGTTCACAGGAGATGTGGCCTCTTCTTACGTAATTAACAGGTGTTACGAATGATGCTAATTAAGACTCCGTTTAGTGTACAGCTGTCTTTCCAGTGAGCCAACATACACAATATCAGCAACCATGACACTGTCCGACCAGAATGGAACATAGCCATAATTAGTCATTGGTAATGGTAACACCTGCAAAGGAAGTAAGAAGTGGCAGAACAAAAGGTTTTCGACTGAAAGAAGCTCCGATGCATGTTGCTTCTTGCAGTCACAAAACATTTTATTATTCTTGTCTCATATGACACCCCCATCTGACGAAGTACAAGCGAGCTTTTCGAGGGTGGCACAATGACACATCACGCAGATTGTTCCTTGGGGAACAGAAACGACCCTGGCGGAGGGGGGTAGCCGGAGTTGGAGTACACAGGCTCCTCGGACGGTTGCTGAGCATAGGATTGTTGAGGCAGGAAAGTAACATGATGATGATGGGCTTGAGCGGGTTGCATGTCGCCTGGGCACTGGTCCACGTAGCTCACATATTCAGGCTGGGCGGAATACTCGTCTGGACCTCTCCCACAGTTCTGTGAGCAACAAAACAAAGAGAGCGGCGGAGAGGAGAGAATTAAGACAAGTAAGTACTTGCGTGCAGGAAGCGAACGCAGTTCATGCTCAAACATGGAGTGTGTGATCCACACCCAAATATGAGTGTGTGACGCCTGCATGGAGTGTGTGATGGATGCATGCGCAGACATGTTTGGCTTGGCTTTCATAGTAAGAGCTCACTGCGTTTGCAATAAAATGGGACATACCACAAACAAAGGTTCAGCCCATTGAGACAAAAATACTTTGTGAATTTATAACTTCCAACAATGATGAAAACAGTCAATCTAAAACCAATGCAATATGTCTAATCTGCAGCATAGAGGCATGTCTGTATGTCAGTATCATGATGGTTGACATCAAGTATAATATCCAACAGGGGCAAAAACAAACGAAATGGGAGCTTAATTCAACCAGCCAAAGATGTTGACAAGCCCCCCAAAACCGGACCCCCGATAGCCGGACGTCATTTCCTAGCTAGAAGGAAACGACAGATGGCCGTCGGCAGCCTCATATTTACCCACTCAGTAACCAGCAAAAGTGTGTTCTTACATCTTCCATATAAGCACTGGGTGAGTAATTGTTGCCATGACATTCTGCAACGCAGCACATATTGCTGCAGATGAATGAGCTTGTAGTAGGTAAAATACTGTATATATACGTAACTGCATAGAACCGTGTCAGAACTGTTCTAAATGGTCCACATTACCCAACAAACAACTACTGGCCTAATGCATACCAAACTTGTGAACCATGTGTGCTATAATGATCCAGAGCTCTGTTTGAGAAACACTGATGTCAGCATAAGTGCAGATTGATTGAATGCACAGAGGTGCCTGTTGGAATGCACTGTGGACTCTCAGCTCACACTGCATAATAATAAACAAGTTTGCAAATAAAATTTCTTCCGATTTACCAATTAACTTTTCAGTTCATGATTTTCCTCCACTGAAGTACCAAAAATAATTTCAATATGCTAACTTATGCAGCCAAACACTTCCTGGTTGTGCTGGCAGTAAGGGATCCTTCCTGTCGGCAGACTCCCATTCACTTTGCATGTATTGGTTGTGAATTTGTATGAATAAAGTTCACTTCCTTAAACCACACTATTTCATTTGATAATATCATTTCCTAGTTCTTCATAGTTTGTATTATTTGTGGTGTGCTATTGACATGATCACATGAGTAAGAAATGTCTAAAATCTTCAGTTAAAACCGGGAGTTTTTCATGGATTTATCCATGTGTTGCCATATCCACTTTTTATAAGCAAGCCTTTTCAGTAAAGTTGCTTGAAAATAATGGTAGTTACTAGCTGCATGTTTTATTTAAGCCTGTTCCCTAATGTTACTTAAACCTGTGATTCTCCTCAAACATTTTCATAAAGGATCCCATGTCCCTGGATCACAAACCCCAGATGAAAAACAAATCTCAAGTTCTCGTCTTAAAGAGCCTTAAAGAAAGTCTTAAAGAGTAATATAGTAGCTCATTTGGTTTTCATAGTCCAGGTCCAGGTATTTTCAATTGGTGTTCCATGGACCACTTGTGGTCCTGAAAGGTATTCAATTTTTTCTTCCATAAAACAGCACACTAAAGCTTTGTGCAATGTACAGTAAGCATGCCAACCTTGTCAGTTACTGAAAGTCTGATTGAGGATAAGAAAATCCACAGAAATGGGTGTTAGAATCTCAAGAAAGTTTGTCTGATTTTATCATAATTAGCCTACATCACTGTGGGAATAATAATGCCATATGTCTACACTATCATTAGGCTACTGTATATCGTTAGGTAGGCGTACTCTACTCAGAGTCCAACTCGTATTCTCAATGGCTGATGGGTGCAGATTCTTGCAGATCAATGTAGAGAGAAAATATCCGCACTCGCATATAGTTCATGAGTTTTATTTTATTTCATTTCTCTATGAAACTCTGAAATGAAATAATAAAAAAAAAAAAAACTTGTGAACTATATGTGAGTGCGGATATTTTCTCTCTAGGTTGAATGAAGTAACAGAAAGGATTTAGGGTAACTGTGGTGGTCCCCGTGTTGATTCTAAGTTAGGTTGGTGGTCCCTGGTTCACAATCAGTTGAAACCCCATGTCATAGACCATGGTTGCTTATTTCTCTCACACAATCTGGAACAATGCACTTGCTCCGGTGTTGCCAGATTGTGTGAGAGAGATAAGCAATCAGTCAATCATGAGCTATACATCTACTGTACATTACATACTATGCATTATACTCTAAGACTATATATTGGCAGCTACTTGAGAATAGCAGATCTGAAAGCTCAAAGTGTGCCACTGTGATCTGATAGATTTGATATTTTCCAAAATAATTCTTGTTTTATGCAGATGAAAAATAAAAACCTGGCTTGGCACAAAAAAATTACAGATGGGGATCTGTGTGCACAGATGCATGGAACATGGGGGCTCTTTGACTCATTGTTCATTTGAGCAGAATCACAGATATGGAACAAGCCTTAAAAATCTACCTAGTAAACTGTCATTACTTGCAAGCAGATTTACTGAAAAAGGTTGCTTATAAAAAGCGGACATGGCAACACTTGGAGAAATCCATGAAGTACTCATGATTTTAACTGAAGATTTTAGACATTTCTAACTCATGTGATCATGTCAATAGCACACCACAAATAAAACAAACTATGAAGAACTAGGAAATGGTATTATCAAATGAAATAGTGTGGTTTAAGGAAGTGAACTTTATTCATACAAAATCACAACCAATACATGCACAGTGAATGGGAGTCTGCCGACAGGAAGGATCCCTTACTGCCAGCACAATCAGGAAGTGTTTGGCTGCATAAAGGCCATTATGCAAACTGATGTTCAACCTGAGCAACCGTGTTAATGACAAAATTATTAAGGTTCTGACAAATTATGTCAGAACCATGTGCAAAAAATGTAGACCATGTGCAAAAAATAATTTAAAAATGTATTTGTTCGATATAAAAAGTGGGGTTAAAAAATAAAAAATATGAAATTGAAACTAAGGAAGCAAGCATAATGGGGACCATGTCTGAAGATATTTTGGTGTGTGAATAGTAAATATAACAATTTTAATCAAATCAAAGTCAAGTCAAATGTAATGTGAAAGCAGTGAATAATAGCTACAATTTGACTATATTGGTTGTGCAGTTTGACCCAACAGTTTTTGAGATATTTCGCCTATAAAGATGCAGTTCTTGGTCTGTGGCGCTGTTTCCTCTTCTTTGCTGAACAGTTTGGGCATGAGAATACCTACCCAACAATGTGGGGGCAATGTTGAGTCAGGGTGTTTGAATAATAGCCAAATATATTAGCTTAATGAATATAGTAATACATTTTGCCTTTTATAGGGCTATTTTTACTTCATAAGACTAATGCATATTAACCATTATACAAGTGTACTACTAATGTTTATTAACCATTATACAAGTGAACCTTACAGTCCAAAACGTTACACCATTTGGTTACACTCTATACCTACTGCGAATTCCAGTATTTTTTTCTTGAGATCAATGTACAAATTTGTAGCCTACACTCTCAGAAAAAAGGGTCTTAAAGAAAAAATATTAACATGTTGAAACACAACTCGATGATGTCATGAAGTTGTGTTTCACCATGTTAATGTTTTTTTCAGACCTCCATTTCTAGGAAACTCTAAGGTATATTGACAGTAAAATGTTGAAAATGGGTAGAATTCCCATGGGTAGAATATTTTACTGTGTACAACATACAATATACAGTATTGTGCAGTAGTTTTTAATACTGACAATACTTAGAAAGCTCAACAGGGTTTATCTTTGACATACATGTTCGGAAGCATTTAGGAGGAAATTTTGATTGTGCAACAATAATGATGAACTGCTGTGAAACAAATTGATTTACCGTATTTGAGTCTGAGATTTATTTTCATTAATGTGTACCAAAGGATCGAAGCAAGCAGTGCACTGTATGACTGTGCCAGTCAAGTGTGTGTTCAAAATTGCATTCCCAGAGAGGCACGAACAATGGACTTCATCAATACTGACTTGAGGGAAATAACAAAGAATGAATGAAATACGTCTCTGCAAGCTTTCCTTGTCTGAATGGGATACGTTGACATTGAAAGAGTTGTGTCAGTGCAGGATCGGAAACACTTCAGTCATGTGTTCATGTTTTGTGCGCGGTTCATCACAGTGCTTTACAAAGTAAACACTACAAACAATGTGTTTCATGCGCCAACCGTTCTTAAGATGTTCTTAAGAAGAAATTTGTTCTTAGGCACACTTAAGAAGCTTTTAAGAACATTTTGGGATCCCTCAATGTTTTCTTAGCTGTGATTTGTTCGTAGGTAAGAACAAAATCTACGCACACTGAGGAGGACTCTTAGGGTGCCTTTTTTGTTCTTAAATGCAGTCTGAAAAGAAAAGGGAAAACAGCGCCCTCTACAAGATGTGTAAAGTCTGGTCGAGGGACCTCAAGGGTCCATGAGGACATCCAGGCGGACCACAGCAAACATCTCACCACTCTTCTAATCCCATTTTATACTTTGAAAATAGCTCATCTACAAGGTCAAAGCACATTCCATTACTTTTGTAGATCAGATATTTGATAAATCTTCAAAACAAAAAATATTTTTGTGCCCCCCCATAACCCCCCCACTATACCCACCTCATACCCCCCCACCATACCCACCCCCATAACCCCCCCACCATACCCACCTCATAACCCCCCCACCATGCCCCCCATAACCCCCCTACCAAATGGACCCTTGCGGGTCCATTTGGTTTCATGTTTACACTCTCAAGAGTTAAAATATTCATCATCTGAATTAGCACTATTTAAATAGGAAGTCTACACTGTTTTGTTTGCAAAATCCAGCTTGGAATTGTCAAAACAATTCTTTAGTTTTAGGTCTTTGGGGCTAAAATGACGTCAAATGATGGTCCGTGGCTCAAATGCTGAATAAATGGTGGTCCCTGGTGTCAAAAAGGTTGAAAACCCCTGCTCTAGTAAGTGGAGCTACCTCGAATGGCCTTACTCTGTATCACACAGCAGCGGGGGGGGGGTTTGAGGTTGCGGTTCTGACTGACACATTGGTGAGATCCAATCAGGACAACCGACTATCTGAGTCGCTCCCCATCTCTCTTGGCCAAAATGGTTTCAGGTTAGCTTGGGCTAATCTCCTTTGAATACCAAACTTTTTTCCATCTTATTTCCGTCTTTTCCACTGTGACATCCTCATGCCCCCCCTCACCCCCCACCCCAAATCAAATCTAGGAAAAAATATGTTTATTTTTCAAAATAGGTGATCTGTATACGCCCCAATGCTTGCAGATCCTCCGAGCTATAGACTATGGCTCTGGTTACAGGGAAATACACAGCTATGTCTACATAAAACATACTGTATGTATGTATAATATGTTTATTTGGGGTCCCCAAGCACTCTATCTGGACTTTTATTTTCTTGAGCTGCAAGCCTCTTTGCCACATATTCCACTTCAAGTTTCCCCCATTCTGACAAAGAAAGCATGTACTGTAATTTGTATAGGGCATAGTTACAGAAAGTCATGGTTACAGAACAGAACTTGAAGAAGTGTCCCTTGGGGCACAGGCATCCACCAGGATAATAGCCTTTGTGATATTTGTACAAAATGTGTAGGAGTAATATATAAAATACTATATATAACACATAACAGTGTATTCATAATGTGTAGTAGTGCACATACAAAGCTAATTGGTGCAGGTGTAAACATTTAATTTGCATTTTGTCCTCTTCCTGGTGGAAATGTTTGGGCAGAAGTTTATCGTTGCCATCCCGGGAGTTTGTGTGTAAAGTTTGGTTGGCATCGACAGTGCCAAATTATCTGTACGCAGAGGGACGGATTGTACGGACAGACGGAGTGCAAAACATCCTCTCTCCCCAGGCCTTGGGTTGGAGACACCCTGTCCATCTTACAACTCAGAGGGCCAGGGGATCAGTTAGATAATGTATGACTACTAGGGTGACGTGGCCTTTGGCTGAGAACTAGAGTTGTGCAGTAGTGCTAAGGCAAACAAATAAAAAAAAAACATTGACAAAGACATTGAAATGCGGTCCCAAACCCCAGAATCCATATACAGCCAACTTCAGGCTTCAGGCATGATGGAAACATTTATTTAGACTTTCTCAAGAAACATTCTGGTAACCAAATCAAAACTGTGAAATTGGATGACTGTATTTTAAAATCTCTCAATCTCTGTGTGTGACTGAAGCAGTGCAGTTCACTCTGACATGCATTTTTTCACGCAATTAAAATGTATCCTATTTTTTATTTCTTTGTTTTTATTTTATTTTACTACTGGCTACTGGATCTTGCCCTTACTTGGCCAGATTGGAGATACCACCCCACCGGGTCATGGCTTTGTCAGTTCTACAAGCCCACAATGCATCTAGAACTGCTATTTAAGTTGAATGTTGCAACACTCAGGGGGCTGATGAATCAGCTATGATATTTGGTGTACAGGAAAAAAGAACTAATGATGTACAGAGTCAAAGGTCAAGTTTACTAAATGGAGACTGAGAGTGTTAAGTGATTAATAAAATTTGTATAGTGTTGGCAGAGGGCCTGAATTGCAAATTATTGCCAGTTATATTGCAATAATTGCTTGGAAAAAAAAATGCAAAGTTTTAAAAAGAGGGAAAAAATAGTATAATCCGGAGCATAAGCAATTCCAGTATTTCTGGGGTTAGCTGAGAAAAGCTGTCGCCACTGGGCATTCCGGTGTAACATAATAATGCAAAATATGAGGAAATAATGGTTAGATAAATGGTTGTGAAAATTCAAATGGGGTCTTTCAGAAATCCTTGGAGGTTAACATTAACGTCTGTGTTTTGTGGGATAACATATCTTTTTTAAAACTATGAATATAATAGAATGACCTGAGGTCGCTTTTCTCCTGGATAACTGTCCCCCTAACAGTAAATTCACAGAAGAAAGGCCCCAAAGTGGAATACATTTTCAAGCTTATAAGCTCAAAAGCCTTTGTTATAATATTTTTATTTATGTTCTAAGCTGATTTAAGCTCATCTAAGGAAGAATGCATAAGCAGAAATAATAAAGAAGATATTAATCTATATGAAAAGCTGGCCCACTATGACGTGCTTTGGGAATACACCAACATAATGACGACCTACAGTAAATAAACCTTCACATGACACTGCAAACGCTTTATCTGCAGTGGTGGAAAGTACTGTATTACAGTAAGATGAGAAAACAAAAAAAAACGAATTGTCTGCTTATACTGTACACATGTTTTGTACGAGATTTGCTTCTGGGGTCCCAGAAGACTCAGATTCTGCTAGCATGAATGCTCTGAAAATGTTGTCAGTAGGAATAAACACAAGCTCCTAGTAGGAAGTGCCTCTCACCTATACAAAAAGCCTGTTAATAAAGTATTCAGTCCATCAATAAATACTCTTTTCCAAGAGTCTGCAGTGTTTTCACAACTGAACGACTACTGAATGAGATGTGTGTATAAATTAAACATAGAATTGTTTTTTATTTTGTTTTGATTTTGGCTGGAGAAACACAATTAAATATTGTATATTATTTTGAAACCGCATTCTGATACCAATATGGCATTTTCATGGCCAATATGTCTATTCTCACTTTAAGCTACCAATCCCTATTTTTCCATGCATCAGAGCATGGCTGGGATTCAGACATGGAACATTATTTAAGCACTTACAGAAAACACCACAGAAATATACGTACAGAGCATTCGAAGTCAGGACTTGGGCAGTGAGTTGCCAAGTCCTGCATGCCAAATATGAGATGGGGAATGAGAATTAATCAATGCCTGTCTGCTGCAATGCATGACTTTAAAATAGGGTCCAATCATTTTAACTTACAGATGTATAACACACATATATTGTGTATACTTCACCACTTAAATCCTAAATGTAGTTGACCGCGGCTGTCCTATTCCATCTACCCTAATCAGCCAACCCCTTTTCCCTTTTTTTGGTGGGGGGGCTATATGCTATTTTGTTTGTCTATATACTGTATGTTCACATCTGATAAAATGCCTATGCAGTATAGAGCTTCTTTGATTGAATTCTGCAATACAGAGTGGGTCAGTTGTATCATTAGCACAGTAGCATGCATCATCTGTGCACTCTCACACAAAGGGCTCACTGACCTCCTGGACAGAACACTGATATCTAGTCTAAAGTCATAATGAGGACAACCCAAGGGTTGAACCATGCAGTACGAACAAGCACTCATTTGTTTTGCTTAAGTCAATACAGCAATGTAGGAATAACCTACGCAGTTACAGTCTTGAATTCAACATTAACTTGAGTAAGAGTGCAAAATGATTGGCATAAGAATGAAGTTTGTATTTGTAAAACACACACAGTCCCTTTTTCGAGTCCTGTGGAACCAGGACAACTATAGTGGGTTGTATATACTCGGCCTTTTGCATGAAATATCAGTCACTTTAATCCTGCAACAATGGCATTGGTATTGCCTGATAGCCACAAAATTTAATATCTCCACCGAGCCATGAGGATGTCTGTTTGGTCTAGTCACTTGGTTTAGAAGTTGGACTGTCAAGGGGCAGATCCAAGTTCAAATCACTGGTGTTACATATAGATATCAATTTATCATAGAATCTTACAATGGAACAATATTTATTCATTCTTCTGTAACCTACCTGAATAATGAATGAATTATGAATTTATTTTTTGGGTTATATGAGGGTGGTTAAATTTAACAATATAACTTATGCGCATATAATACTTTATGATCAATGACAATTATGTATTAATTATGACTAATTTGCGTGGGTTGCATGCTGTAAAAAGTAAATATCAATGTACAGTAGGTCTATTACCAACCACTATAATTACCATATAACACTATGATGAATAATTATGTAAGTAATTATGTATGTAATTATTTATGTATAAAGTAGAATGCTTTATAATGTATTGTGTAGTATTAGAGATTAATGGACATGTATTCCCCTCTCTCTATCTCTCTCTCACACACACACACCCACACACACACACACGCACGCATGCACACTGCTATGTCTCCAAGCATGAAGTATTAAAAAGTGGGATTTTTTTTAACAACATACCATTTTTATATAATTACCCTAAAGATCCAAATTGAGAACCATACCACTATTTACCGTGTTAACAATGGGTCAGAAACCTTTTTGGGGTCAGAGACATTTTTACGGGCCACAACCCAAGTAAAATATTGTAAGTTACTCGTCTGATGTCTAACTTTTCTTTTTGAGTGTCAACCTGAAATGTTTGGAACTGAACCTATAATAGCTGACGTATTATAGGTTCCCTTGGATCTGTTCTCTATTGGCCCTTTGTGCGTTTTTTCAAATCGAAGACAGGGACTCTTTTGAACATTGCAGGATTTAAAAGCTACAAGATGTCAGGAATGTGCAATGGAAGGCGGGGAAATAAAGATTAGTTGATCAATGACCTCAGCGCAGCCCCAATGCAGGCATCATTAATTCACTGGTATCGATTGACTGATAGTCTAAGGTTCTGGGGTTGGTGTCTCCATGGACCCTGAAACTGAGGGATGGTATAAGATTCTAGAGGTGAACAATTTCCATATACATCTTAACTCTTTCTCACCACCAATTTCCTGAAAATCTGTGTAACGTTTCACCTATTCTCTACCACTTGAGAGAGTAAGCATGAAACCAAATGGACCTGCAAGTCCATTTGGTTTCACCTTTATGCTTTCAACGAGTCACATCTGGTTAACACTAGCATGCCTGAAAAAGTTAGCATTGGCATTAGCTTTAATTCATATTTAGAATTATTTTTCAGATGTCCAACATTTCTGAGATGATAGAATAGATGATAGGATAGAGTTCTCTCAAAGGCAAAGGGACAAATAAAAGATAAATAGATATATTGGATGTAATTCATGGACATCACAAATGTCAAGGATTCTTTGTCCTACACACATTTTATGGTGCTGACAAGAGAAGAAATTTGTTGGCATCTCCAAAAAGACATGGGCCAATGCCTACCCAAGGCCTGATGATGATGGGACCTTGGCAAGTGTTGCCATTACCACTGAGCTTAACAGCAAGCGTCCATCACCATTGGAGTCATTGGAGCATTTTGCATGCCATGTTTCCAGTTCAAAGGGTCCAACAACCTTTGCCATTACTCAGATGGAAATTGCTGGTCACACATAAACTCTGTGCCAACTACGTCACAATGAGGAATAAGTCATACCTGACAAAGATATCACTTCTTAAGAAAGCATGGTGTTTCTTCCTGTGATATCTGCTACTAATCAGCTTGAACGATTACTAATTAAGATGTCTGCTCTTAAAACCTCACACCGTGATGATGTTTTATTTGCAGGAACAGGAAGAAAGATTACATTTGCAGGCAATCAAAAAGTGTGATCCTACGTTCTAACTTCATGGATTCTCGTTTAGTCAAGAATGTGAGAGGTGTCTCAAATGACGGGTGATAATTATCAGTCAAATGATTCAAGAATGCAGTTGTGGACTTAGTACGCAAGTACTATACTTAAGTACAATTTTATGCAGGTCTGTTATACTTCAACATCTGTACTGTAGGGGAATTAAAATACAATTTGTCTTTGAAATGCAGAGGAGTACAATTCTCACACAAAAAAAGAGTAAACCACATCAAACAGGGGTCCATGGCCTAATTCAAACTGGCATTACAGACTTCACTAGACCAAAGTAACCCACATGAATAGCAATGCCCATAGTGTTGGTATGGACTGCATGCAGCCTGTCAGCCAGTCATTACAGCTCTTAATCAGGGCCATTATTGCCATTCTTAATCCTGCTGCTAATGAATCCTGAAAGACCAAATTAAAGACAGGTGAGGATCATAAAGAGGTAATCCTGTCAGTGTGCCAGTGTTAGAGCGTGCTTGTGGGAAACACACGAGTAGTTAAAAACAATCAATGTAATCCTAAATTATTTTTGCATGCTTAATATGCCACGTTGCATCATTTTCGTACGTTGTATCTACACAGTAAAATCCTCAGTGTTAACTTGAACTCACAAAGTGTCACATCATCTCTATCTCGTGCTATTCTTTCCTGCTCTTACAGAAAACAGAGAGTGACTACGATACTATCGAATCAATGTCTTTACAAGATAATTTCAGGTTTCAGCAGGTGGAGGGAGGGAAAGACTACATAAACTGTTGTGTTTATATACTGCACTTCTCGTGAGTGGCAGCGAGTTGTTAAAGGGGGCGAGTTTGGTATACCTATGTATGCTACTTTATTATTTAATTTTAGCCTGGTTAGGCTAGCCTGGCTATACACCTTTAACGCGGGTGAGAAATACTTAATATCGCGACTGAGAAATAAAACTCTTAATAACATTTTTTCATTACTTCTCACCATGACTCAACCTGCCTTAGGAAACGCCAGAGAAGAAAAGCATTCTTAACAACCATGGCAACACGCTGATTTGAGACATCATTTGACAGCATCTTCATGCTGATGATTTCACGCAGCGCACAGGACTGTTTTTTTTATGTCAAAGGAGGAAATAAGACAGAATTCTATGCAGCTGTCCCCCCCGCTGTGACAAGAGCATGAAAAACCATCTTGCGGATGAGAGGTAATTCGCCTGACAAATCAGTCGCGCTCAAGTATCGATAATTCAAAAAAAGGGAGAAAAAAAAAACATTTCAGATGTCACACTTGTACAACATTTTACATTACCTGATATATATAGATATATACATAGTATATATAGTATATATAATATATGTCTATCTATGTATATTGTTGAACAATACTGCAGATCAGATTAGATCAGTCATGCAAAAGGCAGTCATGCAAATAAGGCTCTCCGGAATGATACTAGATTAATTGTCAGGGACGTTGGACGAGACATATGGTATATGCTACTCTATGTCAATACCAGTGGTGGAATGCATTCTATTCTATTGTAACAACGTAGGTTAAATGATGGTTTGATCATGCTACACAAATGCATTAAACGTAAGAGCAAAAGCAGCTCGAAATGTGGCGGAAGCTGCACATTTCAATCTTGTATACCTGCTTGTTAACCGGGCATCTGGGTTCAAATCTGAGGTATAACATCAGATTATACCTTAAAGTTGCATATTCATTGTGCAACTTTAAGCAATATTCTATACTTTGTATAGAATATATATACTTTTAATGTAAAATAGTGCATGTGTCAATACAATGTGGGACATTGCAACCCATTGTCAGCTTCTAGATCTGCTATTGACACTTTTGGAAAAGATGCAGTATACTTTCACTTTTGTATAATATACTGAGGCATAGTATGCTGATACAGTATACTTTCACTTTTGTATGGTATACTGAGGCTATTATTTAATTAAAATGTACTGAATCATGTTATTTTGTTATGATATAGTACTTTTAAGTAAGTAAACTCTCTGAGTTCTTCTTCCACCACTAGACAAGACAGGAAACAAAGCTACTGTGTGTCTACACACATTTTTAAACAATCATGCATGCATACAGAGACTGACTGACAAATGGAGGCTGGATTTCCCACACTAAATATTGTTGTTTCTATCGACGTTGATAACCATAATCAACAGTGAACTGAAATGCACAAGTGACAGTGTAAGAATTATTATATAATCCAGGTTAATAAACCGTGAGTCACATCTTGGATGTCATGTCAACGGGAGTCAATGTTGTTTCAGAAAATAAGGATCTCCACAGCACCATTATGCAAATTACACTAAATTACCATGAAATGTCGGGTTGAAATGACTGTTTACCTAATACAAAATGACTCATCTGTTCCTGTGTCCTGGGATCAAAATTGTTTGTTTAATGCCTACCTGTCATTTGTTGATGAATAATAATTCCTCAATCCAACTTTCTGGAGAGCAGTAATAGCAATAAATACAAATCTGATGAAAAACAAGTAAGGGGACAGGCTTTGGCAGGCTGGGTTAGTTACTCAGGCATTGGCCCAATGCCTGAGTAACTAACGGGGCGAAGTAGTATTTAAGATGCAACTTTTTTTTTCTGTCACTTGACTGCCAAAATCACTTAGGTAGATCATTTGTGGAGTCCCCTTGGGTGTAAGTGGAATCACCTTTGGCTCTGTGCCATTCAATGTGTGATTCAAATTTGTGGTTCAGTCAAACCATGCATTCAAAATGTTTGGAATGGACCTTTGGGATTAATAGTCAAATGGAATGGATCTGAAATATTCAATAAGTTCATGACATGCCTCCAGAGATACAGATGTAAGCTTTTGGTCAAAACCATAGGAATAGCAGCACAAGGTTATATTTTGACTGTACAGTCAGATAGTCAGTAACACTCAGTAACAGTTCAAGGGTTATCGATCAACATCGATCTGACGCTGATCATCAGTCCTGTGGTTTCCGAGATTAGCTGCGCACAGACAGACAAACAAACAGCCACATACCCAGCCTGGCGGAGATGATAACAATGACGAATGAACAAGATTCAGGTAGACATTAAGGGGATCACACAGAGTGGAGGGAGAAAAAAAACAAAAGGGGGCGTTGGTGGGTGGGGGTGGTGCATGTGAGAGGCACGGGGGTGCATCCGTATGTGTACCTTGAAGGGGGGGAAAGGCCTATGAACAGCATGCGCTAATGTGAGCTAGGCTGGATGGTTGCATACTCGACAAGGTCCGCGGTGGGAACAGAGTTCCGTGGGCTGGGAGACGAGGCCAAGGCCGCAGTGTCCAGCTCCGCATACTGGACATCACAGTCCACGTGTTGGCCAGAGTTCTGGAAGCAAGAGAGGTGAGAGGCGTGTGAAGGGTGAGAGGCAGCCGCAATGATACACAAATGAAGAGAGATTAGACAGCAACATGAGAGCGTGGAGATGTGGGCGGCGGATATGATTGAAGCCATACAGATTGACAGAGGTGAATACATTTTGATGAGAGGTCCGATGTAAGGAGGACATTAAACACCCAATCGTCAGCTTGTGCACTTGTGTCGGAGGTGTGACTTACATTCAGTTACAGCTCCAGGAACTTTGACTTTTGCTTTAAACTCAAAGTTAAACCTCTGGTGGAGGCCGCGCAGGCGCGCGCGCACGCACGCACACACGCACACACGCACACACACACACACACACACACACCACGACTTAAGTTATATGTAAACCAAAATGCAGTAGCCACTAGCCACCACTCCATAATAGCCAGCTCGCCCATATAGTCTCCACAGTCACAATGTTCTGGAGCTGTCCATGCTTATCAATTATTATCAATAATAATAGTAATCAGGTAATAATTCAATTCAATTCAATACAATGCATCGCAATGCATTCCATTTTTCTATATTACATGGAACATTTTTCATCAGTCATTTGCAATTTATTTTGAATTACATTATAAGGAGTATTATAATTATATTAAAATTATATATCATTATTGTATTGATTATGTCACGTTGCCACATAGAACTGTGCCTGGCCACATTGCGATGCAGTGCTGAATCGATTCTTTTTCACGCCACTAGTGAAGCATGGCATGTCATGCTGTGCAATGCCAGACCAAAGGCACACAGAAGGACCGAATGCAAATTCAGATATGAAATGGTAAGCAGGCGTACACAGACATGACATTGTTACACAAAATGTCACGCAGAACATAAATGAACATAAGAGACCTGACATCAAAGTGACAGGACCCAGTGACAGAAAGGTTGCCGACTACATTTACACACAGCAGGGTAATTAGCCTCATTAACAAATTAATGAATAAAGTGTTGTGTGCTGGGGTGGCACATTGCAGTCCTGATTATTCATGTGCCTGCTTCAGTGTCTCCTGTAGTGAGAGAAACAGACCCAACATGTCACAATACATATTTGCTTGTACACCAAATCATTTTACTCAATTAAGTTGTTGTACGAATGTATGAACCTGTGATGTGAAAAAGGTTCAAGGCAATTGTATGCACAAACGGTTTCCAATCCTTATACTTTATTTATCTTGAAAGCTTTCACAGCCCACCTGTCTGACCACAAAAAGCATGCATAGTTGCATCTGAAAGCAGATTGTTCACAAAGTTTGTCAGGAATGGTTTAACTTTCACAGACGTTTAATTTATAGACAGCATGTTACTCATCATATGGTCTGCTTACTTGCCATGCAGTTCAACTGCCTAATTCCCCCCCAGCAATAGATAGCTCTACAATGTTTGATTACGAGAAGTTCAGTCAGGAAAAAAATCAGAGCCCCTCTGAAAATTGGCAGATATGGGCCTTGGGCCTGGAGAAGAACCCATTAGCAACACAAACAATCAATAGAGGTCCTGCTCTGTTGGTGGGTGCAGGCTGTGATAACATATTCATGTCAAGAGCAGCCCTCATGATTGATTTTTTTGTAAGGAGTTATGATTTGCGGTGATGGATAAACCCCAGTACTTGAGTCAAACCATAGATCGCTACTCCTGAAAAATGGTATCCGACTGCAGGTGAAGGACAGTGTTTTTCTGTTACTTGAGTAAAATAAGTGCTTGCTTTAGAAAGGTTTATGATGTAAACTTTAACGTTACAATGAAGGCACTGCTGTAATTGAAATTTACCTCAATTCACAGACTTTCCAGAAATGTTCAAAAGGTACCATCATCTGCAACGAAGCCTTGGTGCCCCAACGACCTATCAGGCTTGCTTTGAGCATGGAATTAAAGATGATACTTTGATACCCTTGATAACCAACATAGAGAATTGATTATGTGCGGAGTAGAGTGATAGTAATTGAGTTATGCTTCACAGATCAATGAAAAAAAGCTTTAAAAAGCATGACAATCAATCTTAACCAGCAGCCGTCGCCTGTAGTGTGCATGATGAACGCCATCTCCAAGGCGAAAATGGTGTGTGTGTGTGTGTGTGTGTGTGTGTGTGTGTGTGTGTGTGTGTGGGGGGGGGGGGGGGGGGGGGGGGGTGTGTGTGTGTGTGTGTGTGTGTGTGTGTGTGTGTGTGTGTGTGTGTGTGTCTGCATGCGTGCGTGCGTGCGTGTGTGTGTGTGTGTGTGTGTGTGTGTGAGAGAGAACACGCGTGTGCACGCTGTCCATGCTAAGAAAGCAGAAAGTTCATATCAGTACACATCAGTGTGGTATTTAAAAACAGAGGCTGCAAAATTCACATGCTTACTCCTTGGACCTTCCCACATGCCATGCAGGGAACCACAAAGGCAGCACATTTCAAGTTTATTTTCACGTTGAGAAGCACTAGCTTTGGGCAGCCAGTCTTCTTCTGCCAGTACTGCAATGCAAGGCTAGCTTAAAACTCATTTTGAGAGTTTGCTCTCAAGCTACGCAATATTACACAACCTATCACATCACCAGGGGTGGAAATGGACTCACTTTTTCACATTTATTTGAAAACGTTAGGATCTTTCTCCTATCAGGCTCATCGTCTCTGGAATCATCATCATTCAACATTCGATAGTCCGGCGCAGTCAACATTCAAGAATAACCATTTTTGCATGAGATATTGCCAGGGTCGGACAAGTGCCTCTGGGCCGGTGATGTTTTTGGGGCCTCCTATAAGGCGGCACATGTGTGCAAAATATGATTGGACAATATGTGATGAACGATGACGATCACAATATGTAATAGGCTGTAGATAGACAACTACAACCACACAGTCACACATCCACAGGACTGCATCTTTTTGTTATTATTATTGTAATTATTGGTCTACTCCTAGTGAAGGTAGAGATGTTGGTTTCAGGGGACACACATTTTGACACTCTCAGAGTTGAATGGACAGGATTAGTGTAGATTGGGGTCCCAGAGGTGGAACGAATGCATGCATACTGTGAGGTGCATTGTTATTATAATAGCCGAGACAGAGAGTCATTCACATGCACAACTCAGGGGATATTATTGCTTTTGGAATTTCTGTTTATCTGGGAAGGAAGAGGAGGCAGGCATGATACAAGTGCAAATAAGTACAAGTAAATGCACGCGCAGGAGTACAAACACACGCGCACGCACACACATGCATGCGCCACTGCTGACAGATGTTCCTAACTGAGCAAGAAGATTGCACACAGAACTGCATGCACCGTAAGAAACTAATTCAACTCAAATTTGATTGATTCTGCAATCTGCTGTTATCTTTCATTCACTGATTGTTGTTGTTGTTGTTTATCACCGCTTCTACAAAGTCTGAGTAAACCAGAAAAAAGTACTCCACACAACACAAGATATAAGCCTATAGCGCTTTACATTTGCAGAACACATGTTTTGTGTTTACAAATGCTTCGACTCCTGGGCTCCAATGCATCATGATTTTGACTTTGCTAGGTGTAAAGCCCACAAACTAATATTTAAAATGAATGTATGAATTATGCTTTACAAATGATGAATTCTGCATAATTACTTTTAACTAATGCCAAATAAATACCTAATAGTGTTATAAAGTGCTACCGATGTAACAAAAAATAATTTTAAAAAGGTGGAAATATTCTGTTTTCTGTAATGGGAGGCTCTATGATAAACTAGAAGCAGCAAACGTTGACAGTCCTGTAATATCCTGCAATATTTTAAAAGTAGTACTCAAGTGTGTATACTGCAGTATATGGATTTCATAAATATTTAACCTATGAAAAGCATTACAACTTGTTAGTAAATAATAACATATAGGCTACACTGGATCCAGTGTTCACAGATTCTAATTTCAATTTAGAGTAACAGCTTTAGACAAGGCTTAAGCCAGACAGCGACAATACGCAGGAGTCACCTGCAATTCATCTGCACATGGTCATGGTAAAATGCAAACACAATTACAGAGGATTACGCAGCGCTTGGGGGACGGACGAGGTAAAGGACAGAGGAGTGTGGTGACGTGACTAAAGGTCAGAGCGTGAAATAATACACGTACGCACGAGTACACACTCTCCATCATGCGCACGGAGACACACACAAACAGCCAGGCAGACAGGACTTAGTCTGGGTCAGGTTTAGATGGGAGGTGAGTGGTGCAGATGCAAATGACGAGATAAGGAGCTTAGCGGGAGAGCCCGAGGGATTTACCGGTTGGCCTTTCACGTCTATCACATACATCGTCAGAGAATTAACCGCAATGAAAAAAAAAAAAATACTCTGTCCAAAAGCAAAGCTCCAAAATGTGTTTATACTGCAAACTGCAGTAACCCGCAGAACCCACTGTACCATAAAGTAGAATAAATAAGATAACAGCCCAAATCTCGACTTGTTTCATATTTTTCATCAAATCTTCATGCTACTAGTACAGTACAAGGAATGTGCTACTGTACAAAATAATGATTTTTAAATTGACAACAGAGAAAATCGCTTTTAAAATCTGGTATTATAGATCCTCCTTTTAAGCCCTATTCATACTTCGTAGTGCAACAGGGTGCGGGACTGGAGATCCACACTAGAGCAACACATCACATCCCCAGCAAGCTGTGACCTCGTAGATCAGCTATTCCTGGCCTGCACAACACATGGCGCGTGATGAACCATCACCACATCCAAGCTTTACTTGGACCCTCTCTTTCACTAGCCACGTTCAAACATTTATACTGAGCACAAAAGCACCGCTCCAACGCAACCGCTCCCGCATGCTAATACCACTGGCCGAAGGCTAGCTGGAGCCTTTATATGCCAGCTCAGAGTGACCCTGAGTGGTGCCGAGACCAGGGAGTCGGGCCTCTGCTTTTTTTATAAGGCCGGAGGCACTGTACGCTGTACTCACCGGCTGGGTCGGCTCGGAGGGCGCCATGTCGTAATAAGGAGGCTGCAGAGGAAGGGTCGCGATTTCCTCGTCCTTCTCCAGATGAACCACCTGTGAGAAACACCACCGATCAGAAGGTATGTGGCGCTCAGTCACAAGACCCCCCGTGCACATACCCAATTCAACCCACCCCAGTGGCACGGACATCAACGGGGGCTTCACCCACTGCACTGTGTTACCCGTCCGTAAAACAACTGCCCTTTCCAGAATGCAGCATTGCATGCAGCAAATGTAGTATTTGCTATGGTTAAAGAAATGCACATGCTGATTCCCCTCCTTTCCATGCCATACAGGATCAGCAACATTCAGTCTCCTGAACTTGAGCGCAGCAGCACTAGCACTGAGCAAATTTGTTTCGAAATCAATGCCGTACACCATATCTCCATTCGCTGCAGAGTGCTGAGTTATGCAACCAAAATAGCAGATCTGCAAACCATCAACACACCACTGCACGGCATGGTGTAAGCCAGATCTGTTATTTTTGCTATTTTTATTCAAAAGAGCCCTCTTATGAGAGGGCATACAAGCAAATACAAGCATACAAGCAAAGGCAGTGTTGAACCACGAATGGAAATACCCCCCCCTCCACAGTACTACCAATACTGTATTCAATCAGTCAATCAACTGGAGCGGAACTGGAATAGATAGCCTACCCTCACTGATGCATGGAGCGCTTGTGAGTCACAAAACTGTTTACTTTTTAGGGAAATGGAAAAAAAAAACATCCAATGGATTACATGTGTGTATTATTATAGTCACAAGCTTGTGTTAATTACATTTTACATTGGTTAAATATTTATAGAACCCACAGCTGGTGCCCCTGTTTTGGATGAAGATTCAAAATTGTTTTATTTGTGCTACTTTGCGCAGGCCACTGGCATATGTCAAATTATATAAGACAGAACTCTGATTTTTATATATAAAATATAAAAGGATGAAATATGAGGGTACAACATTTTGGCCCAACAGTGACAATATACTTGCCAAGGATAACGTGGTAATCTGTGTTTCACACAGAGAAAGAAAGAATTATGACATCATCATTATCTCATTGGCTGCTGTTTAACTCGTCAAAAGGAATTGATTTGCACACATCTGTTCCCAGTGGCAGTACACATGAATCAAGCAGAAAAGCAACTTGTGTTCATTTGACAGCTGCATGATTTTACTTTTTTCTTGTGGCAGCTGCCACACAGAGAATCCATGTATGCGTCAAAGCACATTTCCTCAAATTAATTACTGCAGTCGGCGTGTGGAGATGTGGTGCAAAGTTTTGCAATGCATGCAGACTTTGTTTTAAAGCTACAAAGAAAGCGCAACATTCACAGCCACCAAACGGATTGTGTTGCGCACAGAAGGCCGTACATTTCACATTGATAACAAAATTAGTTTTTCCAATTACACCACAGATTTACTGTGTTGGCTTCTGCTTCTCTTCCCGATTAAATTATCTCAGTCTTTCCATTGAACTGTGTCTTTCCTACTTTCCATTGAACTATGTTGCTTTTATTATTGGAAAGAAGAAAGAAGAAAACACTGAATCAATGAACTTCCTGCCTGAGCAGGAAGGGCCCGTGAGCTTGGCGGTTTCTTTCAGACATAATCCCCCAGCAAAGGGGCTTTTGAATAGAGATTTGCAACAATCATCCTTTGGCTTTCATCCTTCATGAGAGCATCATCTCTCCGGCATTGATGGATTTGTGACCGGACTGTAGCCACGGTAGTTTCAATTTGAGAGACCAAATGAGGTGTTTTCATTTGTCACAGGGTTTACACGGCCACAGGTATGGTAGGTAGGTACATCTCATTCTGTGAATGTTTGAAAACCTTTCAGCCGCTGCAAGAAACAACAGCATTTTCAAACCACAGACAGACACCCTTTCTCTTCAAACGGATTACGCGAGAATGAAAGATTGTGGCACTTCACGCTGGAATGAAAACGCGGCAAGTGGCGCTTCAAGGCGACAATAATAACAAAATGTGCCAACCAGTCAGGCTCTCTTGAGAGATGGTGGTGCTTTCCAGAGTTAACAGTAGGCACTCATGCATACTTGGCTTTCTGTAACAACTTTTAAATGTCCTCAGGTGAACCACCACTCTCATGTTTCAGAGTCAAGAGATATTTGTGAACTCAATTTGGTAAATGTCTATAGACACAAACGTCTATGGACACAAACTCGCATGACAAAGTGAAGACACTTCAGCAAACGTATTAGGAATGAATGAGGCACTCGGGCAGAGAGCAGGACACGTTGTGAAAAATAATGGCGTCTCGTTTTTAAATGGATAAACAGATACAGAAGTTGACCTGGAAAAATCACAAACATGCCTGAGAGCGCCTCGTGCTATATCGCAGCAAACTTGTTAGCTCGTTACCTTAGAAACCTGTGGCTGCTACTGCATATAGCTGTAACACCACATTTGCCAATTATAAAAGTGAATTCTCCAGAGGTGGAAAAGTACTCAACCCAAGCACTTTCCGAGTGTTAAAACGTATATGGGGGAAGCAAACATACATCCTGGCACTCAGGAGTAAAAAGAGGACCAGCTTTTATCAAAAGGCAACTGCCAATATGTTTCAACCTTGTAACGACGAAGAAAGAGTCATTATGGTTTACTGGAATATGATAATAGCAATGCAATTAGGCAATTAACAAGTGTCACTTGTCACAGTGAATCTACTACTGAGTCTTCTGACGGATGAGCTGGTTATCAAATTATGGGCTTATAGGAATGCAACAAAAACTAAACAAAACAGTGAAAACAAGACTTCCTACACGGTGTAATCATTAGAATATAAGGCCTTTTTTCAGTGAACTAGTCCTTCAAGTTGTTTAATCATAAGGTTCCTTCTGAATTGAATCCCTTCAGATAAGAACACAAAGGATAATGCTTTTAATGCAGGGGTCGACATTATAATTGGCCCATGGCCGAATGTTCTTTTAAAAATGGTTCAGACCACTAGATGGATCCTTACACTGGCCCGACTGGGCCAGTGAAAATGCCTTGAGAATGAAATAATAATAATATGTCTAATTTCCCAATACACTGTTGTAATATTTATGTGAAACAGTTTCCGTTATTATCACTAACTCAAAATCCGTGTGTGCTACCTGTATCAAGTGCCTGTATCAAGTGCCTGTTCACCAAGTTGCGGCTGCAGCACTGCTGCAAAAATGATCCCTGTCATCTGTCCTTTTCATTGTTTGAAATAAAATGCTCCTGAACTAGTCCCTGGCTCAAAGCTGGGCAAAAACAGACCGCCAGGCAGTCAGTGGAGTGGACAACTTAAGAGAGTTAGAAAGAGTATGGAAAAAAGAGGCAGCAAAAAATCCGAGCCACAAGACCGGCAGAATACTGGAATTGTTTATGAACAAAAGCGCGTGACAATGCATGGACGACATTGGACGTGATACTAAAAATATGTGGTTAAAAATGTGGTTATACAATGGCCCTTTGTATACGAAGATACTGTATGTCGCGCTTATGTCTTTACATTCTGTACCACTAGCCTCGGTCCCAAGGCTCGCATCTGCGCTGCGAAGCTGTACCAGAGCATAGCACTCTAGTAGAAGCGTTGCAACATTGAATGGTCAGAAACTGATCGCTCGAACGCTGTGCATTCAGCAAACAACAAACTGGAGTTGGAAATACATTGCTTTCAACGAGGGCGGCGCAAATAAGAGTTATTCTTGGAATGTGTTTATGTAGAAGTTCACTTTATTCGCGCAGCACAGACAAAATGAAAGCCTGGGTGTCGAGGCTAATGTAAAGAGGCACCATTAGACTGGCCCCATGAAGTGGATGGAGTTTGCATTACTCACATATTCACTGACTATATATAGGTGTGCGCGTGCAGCAATAACTCGCTGTAGAAACGTAGTGACTTCTCCAAAAGGAGACCTTATTATTAGTATTATTTTTATTTTTATTTTTTTTGTTTTAATGACAACAAGCCAATGAACCAATCAGCAGCGTTGCCAGTATTTGTCTAAATGTCTAATTAATTGATTGATTTATTTTGTTGGCAATAATTTAACTGGTTATTTTGCATATGTCTTCAACAAACTCATCATAAGATATCATGGCAATATCAGGCATGTCATGGCAAAGAAAAAAATCATGAATCCATGTTTATACAAGTTGAAAACAGCTACTGTAGCAGGGCACTACCAGGGGTTTATTGTTCTGACAACGTTGACTAATATATGTTCAGACTTTCGGTCAATGGATGATTGGTTGGTTGGTTCTCAATCTTGGGACTATAGGAGGTCCAACCATCCAATGGAACACTGAAACAGAACCAAATGAGTGCACTTGGTTCCATTGGTGCACATTCTGGTTCCATATCTATACTAGCTGTCAGAGTTGAGTTAACACTGATCATTTTTAATGTATTGCACTGCAGCCCCAATGATTACACATAATTTACATCATTGTTACAGACGTGCAAGGATCCATATTGGTGCCTGATTCTGACCGAAGATGAGTCATTTGGGCAAGACCCTGTTTGTGTGTGTGTATGTGTGTGTATGTGTGTGTGTGTGTGTGTGTGTGTGTGTGTGTGTGTGTGTGTGTGTGTGTGTGTGTGTGTGTGTGTGTGTGTGTGTGTATGTGTGTGTAGGGGTGTATGTGTGTGTGTGTGTGTGTGTGTGCGTGTGTGTGTGTGTGTGTGTGTGTGTGTGTGTGTGTGTGTGTGTGTGTGTGTGTGTGTGTGTGTGTGTGTGTGTTAGCATGTTCTCTTCCCTCCTGTTGTGACTGACTGACAGCGTGATTGGGTTCTTGTTATGCTGGTATGGTCCTCTTTGTCTTGTTCTATTTTTTCCTTTATTTTCCATTTCCTCAAAATGCACCCAAGCCAGTGTCCAGGGTGTTTTACATTACAGTGTAATTCACACACATTCACACACAGATTGCGGCGGAAGTCACACAAGACAACAACCAGCACACATTCAGGAACAATTTGATAGAGCTGCTCTACCGGTAGCTACACTACCTCCGGAGCAACAGTCGCCCATACATGGATTTGACATGTCCGATATGCGGTGACGTGGGCAATGTCCATATTAGGACTGATAACAAGGCATGAGACAGGGTTACTGCGTTCACAGGACATCACACATGTCGAGTCCATATATGGGCATGCAGCTACATCTTGAACTTTATGGGCGCGATTTTCCTTCCACCCGTTGTCCCTAACGTTACCCGATACCCGCAGCGAATTCCCTTATTGCTATTTTGGTCACCTTTTCTCTTCCCTTAGCCACTATTCTTTATGCCGACACCGTTATTTGTGGCTGGAGGTGTGGTCATGGGCGTGTTTGTTGCGCAGTCCCTTAAGTTGCTAATTTCGTCAAATAGATTTGGGAACTAGATAACGCCATCTGAGACCACCCCTTAACCGATCCGCGAAGGCAGAGCCACGTGCGCACGATGCGCGTCTGTGCGCCTTTGGAGATGTCCACAACTCCACGTGGAAAGGCGCCAGTTCAATTCATCTCCTTATTTATGGATTGTCCTATAAACAGCTGTAGATTGCCTGCTGTCGGTCACTTCCTTGTGTTTAGGTAATGTACAGTATATAATATAATTAAATACATTAATTAACTTGTGACGCAATGCTGTAAATTGCAAAAAACTCTGGAATTCGCGGCAAAAAACGTTTTTTTTGATCATTGATTTCTCGGTCAATTCTGGACCATTTTTTACATTTCAAAATACAGCGTGATGGGAAAAACCTCCTCTCTCAGATGCTGTATAGAATATGTGGGTAGGTCTTCTCTACGATCCCGCATCGAGCAAAATGTAAGTGTCGGGGATTTGGTGGACCGTTTCCACCAAAATCCCGACACTTACATTTTGCTAGATCCCGCATCGTAGAGAAGACCTACCCACATATACTATACAGCATCTGAGAGAGGGGTTTTTTCCCGTCACGCTGCACTTTGAAATGTAAAAAATGGTCCAGAATTGACCGAGAAATCAATGATAAAAAAAAACGTTTTTTGCCGCGAATTCCAGAGTTTTTTTGCAATTTACTTTATAACATTTCGCAGACTTGGGATAAATGCACGCCACATACAGCAAAAAAAACATGGAACATGTTTTTTCAACATAACATGTTGAATGGTAAGAAATGATTGAGAATTGACCGAGCTATAATTGTTTCAAAATGAGAGCATAATCTTTGAGAATAGGCTACTCATGCATGTGTGTCCTAAGCCCAGCCAGGCTGCGTGCTTAGGAGGGTCAGACATAGCAGTAGGGATAAGGGAAATAGATAAGGGATGAATTAAAGGGAATGGCAAGACCAACACGGATTGGATGAAAGCTAAAAACGCCCAAACCACACCTATGCATAATTTAACGGGTATAGGAGGTGTTTAAGGGAGATGGCATGGTTACGAAATTAGCGACTTTAGTGTGGGAACGCCTCTTCCCCAATGCTATGTGCGTTAATTGCGCATAAGGGCTGAAGTGACCAAAATCGTGCCCTATATATACTATAACGGGCTCAGCTTAACCAGACCCGTATAAGCCTTAAAGATCTTAAATCCTAAACGTTGTACAGGGTCCACCAGGGTTGTACACTAGGTCTTGGGTCTGCTGCTCAAACCGCAGTACAAATACAGTGTCCACAGAGCCTTGCGTGGTTGTCACAATGTCCTCCTCGATAGTGGCACTGATCGGATCGACCGCCCTAGGAGTCATGGCTGGTCTTTACATTGGGAGTAGTAATAAATCCACATATTCCATTATGGATTCCATCATGGATATATTCAGGAGACACTTTGGGGCAACGGACAATCCACTCATGCAATATGTCCTAAATCAATCAATGAGAGAACATCTAGCCCTGGAAAGACTCTGGTTGAGAACAAGGGGGAATCCCTCAAATTCCACGATGGTCACCCGTGACCAGTCACAGCTCATGGTTAATCTGGCAAAACTAATAGAAGCCAAGAAAGCAATAGAGATTGGCGTCTACACCGGTTACAATACCCTGAATGTGGCCCTGGCTCTGCCGGACGACGGAGTCCTGGTGGCCTGCGATGTCAATCAAACCAACATCGGCATACCACACTGGCAGGAGGCGGGAGTCTACCATAAAATCCGCCTGCGTGTACAACCAGTTTTGCAAACTCTGGACGAGCTCATAGCGTCTGGGGAATCCAGAACGTTTGACTTTGTCTTCATCAATGCAGACAAGGTCCACTATGATAAGTACTACGAGAAGTCTCTGCAGCTGGTGAGGACAGGAGGCATCATTGCCATCGGCAATGTGCTGTGCAGTGGGAGGGTAGTGAACCCCGAGGATCATGACCTGGAGGCCAAGGCCATAGACAGGCTCAACAAGAAGTTGCACCACGATGTTCGAATCAGACTCAACATGCTCACTGTGGGAGGTGGCCTTACGCTAGCGTTCAAACTGTAGATAAGTTCAGGTAAAGGACTACCAGAATATATATGTGGTACTGGCAGCAAGACCCCCTTACACTCCATCAATCCAAATTGGTCCAAAATGTTCTTGCCTGGCTCCAGCCCTGAATCACCACCTTAAAACGTATAGTAAGTGATTTGGGTAATTTGGAAAACTCTCCGGTCCCCTGGTAGCAAGATGTGCACATGCACACACTACAGTGAGGGGAAGTGCAACAGGCTAACATCATATACATCAAGGTCCTCCCCCACTCCATCCGAATTAGATGAGGGCCCCTGTCATGCTGATTGGACGAAAGGCTTTCATCCCAAAGTCCAAATTGAAACCAAGGTTTTTTGACCCCAGGGGCTCACTGGGTACAGGGAGGAACTCCTTATATAGTCAACACACTCTATAGTAGGGAGGATTAGCTAAAAAAAGAAAGAAAAAAATAACAATATATAAATGAAGTGAAATCACTTACTATACCTTTAATCATTTTCCCTGAGGATCATTAATAAAATAATAAAATTGAAACAATATGATAATTCAGACTGAGTTTCAGGTAAGAAATGTTCAGGATTTATAACAAAAAGAAAAATATATGTACAGTATAAGTAGCCTGGCTCAGCCCTGAATCAGCACCTTAAAATACTAGCTTATTTTTTCGCTGTGATTCAAGGACTGGCTTCCCTGCCTTTGGGGCCGTTTGTGCAGGTTGGAAATCCAATCCCAGCACCTGATTGGCCAACAGCCTGTTGTCTGCTTTCCCAATATTCTAATGGGTTCATATGAACCAATCAACGTGAAGAAATTAAGCTAAGCATAACATGGATTAGAGAAAATGTCCATCAATAGTTTTCCTATATGATAAAACATAAAAAAGAAATATCACATTTTCCCAGTTCCAGTTCTGTCAGACCTTTTGTTGACGGATGTCAGAAGAGATTTTGAAAGTCTCATTCCAAAAATGAACCAGTCTTTAATGCTGCGATTCTGAACGAATGGACCCAGCTGGAAAGCGTCCAAGTGGGAGCGTCTAAGTGGGAGAGGGCTTAGCTAAAGGTGAATTGTGCCTCAACCATTTTCTCAACAGGTCTCACCAATTATACTCATTAAGGCTCTGTCCCTTCCTGGTCAAACCGCATTGGGATGTTGATTTGATTATGTGCATGTTGGCTCACTGGAAAGCTTCAAACATTCTGCTACACCACTCTGTCTCAAAGTGGGGTTCCAGGTAACCTCATGGTTCCTTGGTGGGGTTCCAAATTAGCCTGGCTAATAAGCCAGACCGAATCGGCTGTTGGAAAGAAAAGAAAAGAAAAGAGAAGAGAAGAGAAGAGAAGAGAAGAGAAGAGAAGAGAAGAGAAGAGAAGAGAAGAGAAGAGAAGAGAAGAGAAGAGAAGAGAAGAGAAGAGAAGAGAAGAGAAGAGAAGAGAAGAGAAGAGAAGAGAAGAGAAGAGAAGAGAAGAGAAGAGAAGAGAAGAGAAGAGAAGAGGAAAGGAAAGGAAAGGAAAGGAAAGGAAAAAGAAAATGTCTGCCAGTGGATCATGTCGGTTGTGAGTCTGGATTTTTAGCCAGGCTAATTCCAAATCACCAGGTGTATAACAAGTGTATGAAGCGCTCAGATCAAATTATATGATGTATTGCCATGCTTTTAAGAGTGTCGAAATTGTAAATTGTATTTGTAACTCAGAGTGTGTAGAAATTGAAGATTAGGTTTCATTTGTATGCTCTCTTTTACCTCTTTTTTTTACCCACATTAGGTTTCATTTGTATGCTCTCTTTTACCTCTTTTTCTTTCTTTTTTACCAAGTTATGTATGTTATTTAAACAGAGCAATGACATGAGTTCTTTGAGCAATGACATGAATTTTCAGTGAGAAGTTCTGCCCCGACAATCTTAATTATTGTATTTTAACTAGGCTGAGCACTATCCCAGATTTGAACTGAATACCCCCCATCCACTGTACTGTCCATTCAATATGCCAGCAGCTATTGCTGGAAGCCACTTAATGCACTTATTTTAATTCTCTTCCTCTGTACAGTGCCACCGCACAGACGCCCAGGGGCTGAGTGGTCATATATGTTGATTAGAGGCTCCCAAATGCATATATGCAGACGGAGCCAACAAACTAGAGCAAACATATGCCTGGGCTGGGGGAAAAACGATGATGGCCTCCTGGATTTTTGTCACCGATTTGGCCATCATCCTGTCGCCACAACTCCACACATGCCCAGAGTGGAGGGAAGAACAAGGGCATGCCACCACGGGCAGATGCTCGTGCGAGGCTGCTCTGCCAACGCCGAAGGGGACAGCCATCATCGCTCAGTGTTCTGTTAGATCGTCCTCCAAACCGTTGGCAACCCGGTGAGCTCCGTATTTGGCCACCAACACCTAACGTTTCATTTGCAGAACAATTTGGAAGCACTTGCTATCATTCAAACATGAACAGCTATAAGGGAGTTGTGGATTCTCAAATTCAATCCACTTTGAGTGGCGACATAGCTTCTCCCATGCACAGCTTTGTGTGTATGCGTGTCTGTATGGTCACGGGATGTGCTCAACTGATGGGCTGAGCTCAGAATGTGATGTATGACGATGACAGTGACCCTCACTCCACCTGAGTGGATACCACTATGACCATGAAATGCATACTGTAAGTATGTTCAAAGTCAAATTCAGAATTCATTTGTCACCTTGTGGGCAAAATAGAACAATCTATGCGTTCACAGAATTTGTGCGCACATGCATGTGTGTGTGTGTGTGTGTGTGTGTGTGTGTGTGTGTGTGTGTGTGTGTGTGTGTGTGTGCGCGCGCGCATCTGTCTATTCCGGTCTTTCGGGCACCATCCTGCCAATTGACTGATAATTAGCATGCATTGCATGTGTATCCCAGATGACCACAATGATGTGCATCAGGCACATTGGAACATATTTAGTGCAGGAGGGCTAAAGTGGAGTCGGGGAGTTGGGGCACTGGATTTTTCGGGTATAATTTGCCTAATAATTACATTTTTAGTACGCACAAACACACATGCTGTTCCTATCGCAGGCACTCAGGCAAAACAGGTTAGCAGCATCAGCAATCATCATAGAACCAGTTAGCACATTTTAACTATTATTAACTATGGCAGGAATCATAGGATACAAGGATAGAAAGGATACAAATATTACAGCTACCCACTTTACTGTAATTATTTGATCTGCAATTATAGATGTCAAACCAGGGGCGGATGTAAAGTGTCCCATTAGGGGGGGCAATGAAGTTACAGGACTTTTATTACGCAATTAAGCATCAATAATAACATCAGTTGTTGAAGTTGCAACAGACACGCAGCATGCATAAAGCTAAAGGTCTCACTCAGAGTTTTCTGTTTTCAATGATGAAATGCTGTTGGTTTAGTGGTGACACAACTGTAGTTAGTTAGTAGCAGTAGTAGTGTTTCAAATCATTTTAAATATAAGCACTTTAATTTGAAATATCTTTGGTTGTTTTGCATGGCATCGTGTTTGGGGCGCAGACTGGGTATTTGCCCCCCCATGCCCATGCCTAGATCCGCCCCTGTGTCAAACTCTATGGCAGCAAATGCTTTCGCAAAGAAACACGAGCCACACACCTGAGGCTGCTACATACTATTAGTTAACTTATCACTCACTGTTATTTCCACCTCCGCAGCTCACCTCCACTCTATTGGCTCATGATGAATCTGCTGGAGACTGCTGTGCTGTGACTAAAACGCTGCCTCACTCCACACAACTCCCCTCACAATTAGCACCGCCTATCATGAGCCCGACAAATGTTTTGTTTTCATGATTTGTTGACAACAAACTTCTAGACCAGGGGTGGGCAATTATTTTCCCCAGAGGCCAAATGAGATATATAAAATGTTGTGGAGGGCCAAGACTAAAGTCTGCGTAATATTAATTTCATTTCACGATAAAAGTAAGGGTAAGGCCAACCATTTTGACACCACTCTCTATTTATTCAGTATTTCAGACACAGAGGACCACCATTTGATGACACTTTAGCCCCACAGACCACAAACAAAACACGATATTATAGATTAAAAAAATACATTTTACGTTCTGATTGTGTAGACTTTGGGCTAGTTCACATGATGAATATTTTAACTCTTGGAAGTGTAAACATGAAACCAAATGGGCCCGCAAGGCTCTCAAAGAGTTACATCAGGTTAACCAACTTTCCTGGTGGTCCCCGGGACAGTCAGAGTCAGCCAAAGGGCCGCATTTGGCCCCCGGGCCGCATAATGCCCTGGTATGTTCTAGACCGTTTGCAGGGAAACAGCTGCAGCTGTATCAAAGTAAAAGCAACGTAGAGGGGGAAAAGGCAAAAAATATACCTATATACTGTATCTATTTTCATCTTTGACTAAAAAGCGGCCTCTATTTCCTTTAAACCACTTGGTCCAGCTGAAAGAAAAAAATACAGTACATTTCTGCCGTCTCTCCATGTTGTCATGGATCTCTGGGAATTGAACCGTATGGATGTGTCATCCACATGTCATCACCCGTTTCTGATGACATGTTAGTGGGTATTGTATTGTGGGTACTCTGACAGGAGGTACAGCGGACATTGCATAAATGGGCGGGAAGTGCATTGATGCCTTCCCTACCACTTTATGCAACAATGCCTGATGTAATTGTTACGTTATCAAATAGGCCAGTGTCCCTGAACCTAGGCTTGTGTGTGCCCCTGTGGTGGTGGGTTCCACATTAACACCATGATGTATGGTAGCATTCAATAGGGTTGATTATTAATAGGGTCAATACCAATACCGAATACTGACCCGACCCCTATCTCCTGAACACTACCAGATAAATTATAATAGTGACAAGTGACAATGTGACCTTTTAAATTTAAAGCGTCGTCATCCCCCCTCAATAAAAGACAACAATGTGATCCCATTGGTGAGACCCATAGGTGTAGATAAAAGTAATACAATAAAAGTATATTTCATTAGCATTTTGCTTCATAGTAAAGTTCGAAGTCACTACTATGGTCTATTCACAGCTAAGCATAACATGGATTAGACAAAATGTCCATCAATAGTTTTCCTATATGATAAAACAAAAAAAGAAATATCACATTTTCCGAGTTCCAGTTTTGGCAGACCTTTTGTTGACGGATGTCGGAAGAGATTTTGAAAGTCTCATTCCAAAAATGAACCAGTCTTTAATGCTGCGATTCTGAACGAATGAACCCAGCTGGAAAGCATCCAAGTGGGAGCGTCTAAGTGGGAGAGGGCTTAGCTAAAGGTGAATTGTGCCTCAACCATTTTCTCAACAGGTCTCACCAATTATACTCGTTAAGGCTCTGTCCCTTCCTGGTCAAACCGCATTGGGATGTTGATTTGATTATGTGCATGTTGGCTCACTGTTGAGTGACCAACCTGACCCCTATCTGCTGAACACTACCAAATAAATTATAATAGTGACAAGTGACAATGTGACCTTTTAAATTTAAAGCGTTGTCATCCCCCCTCAATAAAAGACAACAATGTGATCCCTGCGACCTTTAAAAACACAAGTTTTAGTTACATCACCAGGGACGGTGATCCTTGATCGGCCAAGGGGTTCTACCATGCCTGTATGCATACAGATACATGCATATTAATGTAAATACTGTATACAGATTTTCTATTACCCACCCAACACCAAAAGATATTACGCCATCGGGTCTCTCGGGCGCCCGCATTTGAAACCGGGCGCCCGCGGGCGAGGTCGCTTTTGGATTTCGCTGGACCCCATCAGGTTCTGTGTTCCAGGGATAGTGTCATTGACATCGGTTTTGTTGTTGTCATGTTGATTGGTTGCAGAGGTTGTCTGTCACTACACTTCATGCATTGCAAGGGTCCAGGCTCCACGAAATTAATAGAATGGCAATCGCTATTTTGATGCCAAGTGTGGATGGAGCAGACGACCATCAATCAATTAATTCACTGGGTGATCTCAAGGTCAGAGGTCCTTTGACAAATGACTGCTTCAAATGAATGCTTCAGTTCTTGAACAATTCTCACAAACCTCTACCTTACAATAAACCTGCCAATAATTGCGGAACAAGTACCAGTCATTGAGTAGTCTGTGTCCCTTCGGCCTTGACCCGAATAGTAATAATTAATGACCATAATAATAAGGGTAATAATAATAATTAGCGTATTGATCAATGTGTGGCACAAGAAAGGCATAAAACAACACTAAAAGAAGGTACTTTAACTTCCTTTAAAAAGAGGCATATTTTGACAGCTCCAAACAGTAAAAGTCAGGCAGACATTCATGTGGAAATTACCTCATAAATTACCGTATAACTACATGACAAATTCATCTACAAATAGATTGGTTTCACAAGCAGTGCCATGCTAAACAATCTGACGTCTGTGTGAAACACAAAAAGTATTATTTGTAAGCTAAAAAATGCGCTAATGAACATTTCAGCGACTGTCATTTTGGGTACCTCTATGTATCTCAGTGGTTTTCAACCAGTGGTCCAGGGACCACCAGTGGTCCTTGAGATGGTTCCAGGTCCCTATAGCTAAGTTGGTTAACCAGATCAAAAGTTGGTTAACTAGGATCTAGTTAACCAACTTTTACCAACATCTAGTTACTAGATGTATCTCTTGAGAGCGTAAAAATGTAACCAAATGGACCCTTGCGGGTCCATTTGATTTCATGTTTACGCTCTCAAGAGTTAAAATATTCATCCTCTGAATTAGCCCAAGTCTACACAGCTAGAAGATTAATGGTCATTTTGATCTGTATGTTTTCCTGCTTTGTTTACCAAATCCAGATTGTGTACAAAAGCAAAAGAAATATTTCATTTTGGGGACTGTGGGGCTAAAAAGTCCTCAAATGGTGCTCCGTGGCTCAAATGCTGAATAAATAGTGGGCGCTGGTATCCAAAAGGTTGAAAACCCTTGCTCTATCTTGATAAGTAATTGTAAATAGGAAATCGGACTACAAAGTTTTATTCGCACGTGTGCGTGTGCGTGCGCGTATGCGTACCTGCGAGCGAGTGATCTGACCCTTACCTGTATGTCATCGGACGTCAGGTGGCCCTTGTCGTTGTTCTTCTTTTTGGGCGGGGGAGGAGCCGGCTTGTGGGCAGGTGGGAGGTCGGTCCTGTTATAGGGAGAGCAGAGAGGACAGAGAACATGACACGTGGCACGGCGACGCAGCGGCACATCATCTCTGCTCCTTTAAGTTCCCCTCTCACCTCCTACGGCACTCTATAATGAGAAGACCTGCCTGCCACTTGCCTTTTTCCACTCCCTCTTTCCTTGTGGTTTTGATAGACCTGGCGTTTCGTGGAGGGGGGGGCTTTTTGATGCGGCGGGCAGGCAGCCATCGGCCCCCCCACACCCCCATGCCCTTTCAACGGCTCTCGCTGGAGAGAGGGGAGAGAACTGTGCTAATGAGGTGCCCGGCTGTAATTGGACACTGAGGTGAAAGGAGGGTTATGGGAGGGAGGATCGGGGCGGTTGGGTGAGAGCTGGGAGGGATGCGGAGGGATGGGGTGGGGGGGCACACAAGTGAGAAGGGCAGTGTGTGATTAGAAGCGGAAGTCCTCGGCGAAACGGCGCTTCCCCGCAGTGCCACATGAAGTAATAGGTATACACACTGGGCCACTGCGGGCGCCACGCGGTGAAAGTTTGTCACGTATGATGCCTTGAGCCGTGAGTCAAGCCTTCCAACCCCTGCCACCCACTGCCACCCACCGCTACCCCCCTCGGTCATCATCGGCAGGCTGGAACCCACCCACACACACTCATGATGATCTCTGAATGTCCAGCACATAGGCGCCGGAGGACCGGTCGAAAGGGCCTGAATGTCCCTAGTATTATTGTGTGGTGCGATGCAGTTAAATGGGGTTGACTGGTCTATTTATTCATTTCCCCCCGACCGGCCAGAGGTCTATAGCACCCCACCGTGTGTGTTGCATTCTCTGCTTGCCTCTCCAGCAATGATCATGCTGTTGCTGGTTGTATAGCAGCTATGATTACTCCAGCAAGTTGCCAGACAGGCTTTGTATGCTGGCTGTGGATGTAAAATAACTTAATTATGTTAATTGTGCTGCTATAATGAAGTACTGCTGTAGACATACATGTTCTGAAAGGCGTCCCATGGCTGCAGGAAGCATATTTCCTCTAGGTGGACACAATATATTCTGCTGTGTAAACAGGCAGCTCTTCTACTACAGTGAATGTTAGACGAGACTGTTATGGTCTCCTTCCTTAGACATTATTTTACCTGCTTTTTACTAACACTAACATTCAACATTTGAACGTCAAACAGGATGTCAAAAAATACACCGTGGTGGCTGAGTAATGGTTGAGATGAAGCCGTGAAGTTCCTGAAAGATAAATAAAGTCAGTCTTACCAAATACCCAATCTGTGTGATGTACATGGCTACTATATACTCACACTAAGCATATGAAGTGCAGTATGAAGACTGACTATAACATCAGTCACTTTCCCATTCGATAGTAGAAAAGCTGAGCTCAGCTGAGTTTACACTGCAGATGTGTCGTATCCACCTACAGAAAATAGCTGTGACCATGAGACCAGTTTCTGAATAATTATGATTATGACTGACTGACCAGGGACCAGATTACTACAGCACAATAGCCTATACACCGGTGTATGGGATACAAAGTTGTCCGTCTATCAAAGTCAAAGTGAGAGCAGAGTGGAGAGCACACACACAAAATGCATCAAACAAATGTTCATGCAGGCTGTGAAACTGGTTCTGTATAGTCTTGGGCAATATACCGGTATTACCGTTTATCGTGATATTGGAAATCAATACCGAGTAATATCGTTGAGTCTATAAAAATATCAAATACCGTATAATCGTATATCATCAAATACTGACATTACACTGTATTCTATTAAAATCTGAGACCAGATGGCACTCCATTGCCATCTAGTGGTCAATACCGGTAATATCGAGCTAATTGAAAAATCAATACCGCCCAAGACTAGTTCTGTATAATAATGGGAGCTGTTGGGAATGGGATACATCTTTATTTGAACCCCTAGAGTTTGGTGTAAGATAAAATCTAATGTTTTAATATTGTGACTTTGTTAGTGATAGTGTTTATTGAAATGCAATTCGATGTTTCATGGAATTATTCTAGCTTTCACTATGAAGTATAGCCTAAGAAGAATTTCAGAATAGGAAGTCTGAAATTTAGCCTATACTATTATCATTCTTTATCCAGAGCTACTTAGTGTTTAGACTACTTAAGCTACTAGACTTTAGTAGCTAAAGTAGGCACACACACACACACACACACACACACACACACACACACACACACACACACACACACACACACACACACACACACACACACACACACACACACAAAGTTTCTTTTGCTTTATTTGGATAATACTGTAACAGGTTCAAAATATTGGAAGTGACAGCAAAAGATTTAAGGAAAAAAGTAATCTCTTTTTCCCCTGAAACCACAAACTGTTTGCCTTCTAATGTGGTAGATAGCCGCAAGCAAATAAACAAGATAAAACAGATGCCTGTCACGACAGAGATACAGTATCTGTGGGGATGAGTGACGTATCCTTTGTGTGTCAAAACAGGTGTGTAATCACACAGGCTAACATCTGGGTGTGACCACCAATTAGTTTGACGTGGGCCAGGTGTGACTCCTTAGAGCAGGGGTGTTCAACCTTTTTGACTCCAGGGACCACCATTTATTCAGCATTTGAGCCACGGACCACCATTTGATGACATTTTAGCCCCAAAGACCTAAAACTAAAGAATTCTTTTGGTTTTGTTCACAATTCCAGTTTGGATTTTGCAAACAAAACAGTGTAGACTTCTTAATTAAATAGTGCTAATTCAGATGATGAATATTTTAACTCTTGAGAGTGTGAAAATGAAACCAAATGGACCCGCAAGGGTCCATTTGGTTTCATTTTCACACTCTCAAGAGTTACATCTGGTTAACCAACTTTCCATCATTTAGCCTGGGGACCACCTGGAACCCTCTCAAGGACCACTGGTGGTCCCCGGACCACCTGTTGAAAACCCCTGCCTTAGAGCATATATGTCAAACTCATGACCTGGGGGCCAAATCAAACCTGTGAATGAATCTTAAGCCCCGGAATAATATTTAATTACTATCAGAACTGTCCCTCTGGTATATTACACGCACCATGATAACTGATAAGAAAGGAATGCAACTAACTGTTTTATTTTCTCAACTCAATTGATTTACTCTCCCATTTTACTGTGAAAGCAGTTCTTGGTGAGCATAATAGAAGAGGAAACCAAGCCTTAATAATGCAATTTCAGGTTTTAATGCGGGCAGTTTCATCTTTGCATTTATCTTGCTGTTAAGGGACATTGATTTTGGAAGGAAAATTACAAATTATAAAGTGGTACCTGGGTGTTGCAACACAATCCGGCGGCTCTGGCCTTCGACAGGTACTGATTTTTATATTTTGGCCCACTGTATACTTGAGTTTGACATCCCTGGCTTAGAGTAAATCAGCTAATCCCCACAGTTGTACAGACAGAAAGGCTAGATGGTTCCACGCACAGTCTCTGACATAGTTAACTTGCTATAGAGATGCGCAGTGACGTCACCGCCCCTGTTCCGGAAGTCTTTTCCCCATTCATTTTTCTCATAGACTTTTCGAAAATAATTTATATCAAGACGATTACGCCGCGGACAAAGCCAACTCGGGTCGTGACAAATCATGACAACAAACACAATATCATCATATAACATATTATTAGGAAGAAGTAGAAAACGGCATGATACAAGACTTTTTGTTTCGTTTTTCATCTTAGAAATTATTTTATTGTCCCAAAAGTTTGTGTGTGTCATCATGATTCGTCACGACTCGAGTTGGCTGTGTCCGCGGCGTAATCGTCTTGATATAAATTATTTTCGAAAAGTCTATGAGAAAAATGAATTGGGGAAAGACTCCCGGAACAGGGGCGGTGACGTCACTGCGCAGCTCTATAGTCCTTGCCATAGTCACATCGTAGCGTTGCTCTCCATTGGCCAGCAGCACAGGTGAGCCATCTTGCCTTTCTTAAATATCTATGGTTGTACATCCCTTCATTTGTGAATCCCACACAGGCTTTACTGATAGAACAACAAAGCTTACATGGACTATGTCTATAACAAACAGAGTTGCTGAAGCAAACTCATACTGTATTTCATCAAATCAACAACAAAGCGTCTACTTCATGTCCAATGACACGTTGGTACATGCAGTAGGAGGAAGCTGATAATGAAATGGTAAATGGTGTGTGTGTGTGTGTGTGTGTGTGTGTGTGTGTGTGTGTGTGTGTGTGTGTGTGTGTGTGTGTGTGTGTGTGTGTGTGTGTGTGTGTGTGTGTGTGTGTGTGTGTGTGTGTGTGTGTGTGTGCATATGGTAATCAAATGCTCATTGCAGAAATTGTTTGAAGAGCAAGCAGATAATTATTTCAGACAGGGAGGTAGAACGGCCGTTGCTGAGTAAATTCTTAACGGGGTGAAAAAAAAGAAAGCAAATCCCTTCCCGCAGATACGACTGACAGTCAGATGTCATCTGGCAAATGCTGACAGCAAATCAGGACTGATCAAAGATAATGAGTCGTTATCCGAGCTTGTGTACTGTATATTATCACACTGCTTCACGTTGTTAGGGAACAACGTGACCTTTCCCCAAAGATAAAGATCTTTATACACACTGGAAGCATGACGAACAAATCAATAAACAAACAAACAAAAAAATGAAGATGTTTTTTGGCTGCGGAACGGCACATCATATATGCGAAACCACACATCATACGACAAAAAAGTGTGAAAAAATAATAAAAAATCACATTTTTCAAATGTGTTTTCTTCAAAAATAGAGCAGCTAAACTTTAATGCTACATTAGCTCATGTAGCTGGCGACCTCCTGCATTCGACCTCAAGGGCCCATTTTGCCCTTCCAGTGCCTCATTCATACAGGTTGGTGCTTTTATTATTGCTCAATGTGGGTAGAACAGATTTATCTTTTTTGTCTATGTACAGAAAAGATTTTGCCTATCGTTTGCACAGGGACACAGAGTGCTAGTGAGCCACAAGGACACATAATGTATATACAGTATGGCATGATACTGTATATGTCAAACTCAAGGCCCGGGGGCCAAATCAGGCCTGTGAATACATTTTCTTCAGAACTATTAGAAATGGTCCTCTGGTATATTGCACAATGGAAATAATTGTATTAAAACATAGTCCAGCCAGTATCATCATAGCACCTGGAAGTGAATTTCCTGTTCACTTTCTTCATAGACTTTTCAAGAATCATTTATATGAAGATGTCTACGACATGGATAAAGCCAACTCGGGTTGTGAAAAATCATGAAAAAAAATCATCATACCGATTGAATAGTAAGAAAAAATAAATGGCATGATATAACCCTTTTTGTTTTGTTTTTCTTCTTCTAAATCATCTGTTTGGCTCAAACACTGTTTATTGTCATGATTTGTCACTACCTGAGTTGTCTTTGCTGGGCATAATCGTCTTTATATAAATCATTTTTTTTAAAGTCTATGAGAAAAATGAAACACTTTGAGGTGCAGGTTAGCACCAAACCGAAAGATAAACACTGTTGTGTACGGTAGCTTCCACCACAGATATCCTGATGTCCTTGATGAACCATACACTACATTAATTTATGGAGTTTTCTTGGTACTGGAATTGCACAGACTGTCTCACAAGTTAAACTTCGACCCTCAATTAGTTAGGCCTATACGGTATATGCGCATATACTGTAATACCTCTTATTTAACACTCCATCTGCTGTATGTTCAAACTTCTCTGTCTATACTACAGGGCCTGCAGTGATTCATTATGCATGCAGGATTACAATTATATGCTGATTACAATAATACAATGCACAATAAACATCTGAATTATCTACAGTTTCTTTGCCTTCTTTACTTCAATGCGGTGGTCTCACGGGGGTGTGAAGATGGCATGATTTAACTGATGTTTTAGCTGAAGGCCCAAAAGAGACATTTGATATCTCCACGGGACCCTACAGTATACTATATAGTGAAGGTAGTTGGGGGCTGTAAGGCATCATGATTGGAACCATGGGTGGGTATACTGTAGCTCATACGTGGGCATTATGCGGCCCGGGGGCCAAATGCGGCCCTTTGGCTGACTTTAACCGGCCCGGGGACCACCACTGGTCCTTGAGAGAGTTCCAGTTAAATATGGAATGTTAACCAGATGTAACTCTTTGAGAGCGTAAAAATGAACTCTTGAGAAAAAAAATAATTGTAATTTAATTGTAAACATGAAACCAAATGGACCCGCTAGGGTCCATTTGGTTTCATTTGGTATTCATCATCTGAATTAGCCCAAGTCTACACAAATAGAGAATGTAAAGACTTTTCAAGAATCATTTATATGAAGATGTTTACGACATGGATAAAGCCAACTCGGGTTGGCTGGTCATGAAAACAAAACACCATACTTTTTACCGATTGAATAGTAAGAAAAAATAAATGGCATGATATAATACTTTTTGTTTTGTTTTTCTTCTTCTAAATCATCTGTTTGGCTCAAAACATCATGATTTGTCACTACCTGAGTTGTCTTTGCTGGGCATAATCGTCTTTATATAAATCATTTTTTTTAAAGTCTATGAGAAAAATGAAACACTTTGAGGTGCAGGTTAGCACCAAACCGAAAGATAAACACTGTTGTGTACGGTAGCTTCCACCACAGATATCCTGATGTCCTTGATGAACCATACACTACATTAATTTATGGAGTTTTCTTGGTACTGGAATTGCACAGACTGTCTCACAAGTTAAACTTCGACCCTCAATTAGTTAGGCCTATACGGTATATGCGCATATACTGTATTAATACCTCTTATTTAACACTCCATCTGCTGTATGTTCAAACTTCTCTGTCTATACTACAGGGCCTGCAGTGATTCATTATGCATGCAGGATTACAATTATATGCTGATTACAATAATACAATGCACAATAAACATCTGAATTATCTACAGTTTCTTTGCCTTCTTTACTTCAATGCGGTGGTCTCACGGGGGTGTGAAGATGGCATGATTTAACTGATGTTTTAGCTGAAGGCCCAAAAGAGACATTTGATATCTCCACGGGACCCTACAGTATACTATATAGTGAAGGTAGTTGGGGGCTGTAAGGCATCATGATTGGAACCATGGGTGGGTATACTGTAGCTCATACGTGGGCATTATGCGGCCCGGGGGCCAAATGCGGCCCTTTGGCTGACTTTAACCGGCCCGGGGACCACCACTGGTCCTTGAGAGAGTTCCAGTTAAATATGGAATGTTAACCAGATGTAACTCTTTGAGAGCGTAAAAATGAACTCTTGAGAAAAAAAATAATTGTAATTTAATTGTAAACATGAAACCAAATGGACCCGCTAGGGTCCATTTGGTTTCATTTGGTATTCATCATCTGAATTAGCCCAAGTCTACACAAATAGAGAATGTAAAGACTTTTCAAGAATCATTTATATGAAGATGTTTACGACATGGATAAAGCCAACTCGGGTTGGCTGGTCATGAAAACAAAACACCATACTTTTTACCGATTGAATAGTAAGAAAAAATAAATGGCATGATATAATACTTTTTGTTTTGTTTTTCTTCTTCTAAATCATCTGTTTGGCTCAAAACATCATGATTTGTCACTACCTGAGTTGGCTTTGCTGGGCATAATCGTCTTTATATAAATCATTTGTCAGCCTGGTATTGTGGGCAAAAACAAAATAAATCTTTAGTTTTGGGGTCTGTGGGGCTAAAATATCATAAATAGTAGACCCTGGTGTCAAAATGGTTGGTCTTACTCTAACTTTTATCTTGAAATTAAGTTAATATTACGCAGTCTTTAGTTCAGCCTTTTGCCTTGGCCCTCCACAATATTTTATGCATCTCATTTAGCCCCTTGGGAAAAATAATTGCCCACCCCTGCTGTAGCTCTTGATTGGTCAACGCCATTATGTGTACGGCATAAACACGGCTAAGAGGTTATAGTATTTTCCTTAGTCCTTTTAGGAATTATTGATGGAAAACTGACTTTTCTCAAAAGGTTCTCTAGACTGCATTTTTCTTTTTCTTTGATGTTGATGAGTTAAAAATCCACCTGGATTTCTGCAGGCTAATGTTCATTAGTTTTCATTAATTTCATTCTTAGACACTATGCACGTTAGTTATGGACTCCAAGCAATGCCAAAGAATTTCAATTGTAACACACACTATACCATATCATACTGTACCATTATATGGAATATTTACATATGGTTGGTCAAAAGTATGTTCAATCAGCAGTCTTTCAATTACCGAAATTCTAAAATTGTTTTTATGTTTTTTGTGTAGCCTAATCTATGTATTTTCCTGTTGAACTGACTGAAATGCTCAAACTTGTACGCCCGGAAATATTTAATAATTTCTGTATGTTTGATACATTTTCTCACAGTATCCCATCCATGGTCTGAAAAAAAAAGGTTAAAGAGTTGCTTCAATGAAATATAATTGGCTTAAGATGAAAACAACATGGAAAACATAATGGCCTTTTTTAGTGTTGTTAGATTTATGGTGCATGCTGTTACAATTAATCCCATATGCGCAGCAAATGTAACACTGTAATAACTCCTGACCTCTTTCATCGATTAAAAATATTGAAGTGACAGCAGATGCGTAATTCCGTTGCCTGAAAATATCTATTCTGACAAAAGAATGAGTAAAATAGTCAAACATAAAATGTTACAGTTGTGACGGCGCTCCCCTACTGTAAATCTACAAGCTAATGATGGAGTGCAGAGCTTGTAGATCGTCTTCTCCAAACAACTATGTTATACAATTTATGGAATTTATGAATAAAATGTAAGTTTCAACAATAGCAGATCTACAAGCTCACAGCAAACTGTGTTTAGCACTTTTTGAATAGCGGAAGAATAAAAGGGGGCCAAATTGGGGTTAAAGGGGCTAAATTGTTCTTCAGTGCACTGCGGTACCTCAAGTACCTCTGGGGGACCCCACATTGAGAACCATTGCTATACAGAAGCAGCTGCTACAGATTGATTGTGTCCCATCATTTCAGGCTGCGTTGAGTGAACCCAGCGAACATTTCTAATGACATTCTGCATAACTAGAGCCCCCCTCTGGAGACGCAGAGAGCAGGGATGTGTCAGAAACGCTTTGACACAGTATGGTGGACAGAATGCACAGGGGCATCGAGCACGCGAGCTTGGCTCACTGATGTTTTATGAAGCAGAGTGCATGCCGCAGAGCGCACAAGCTGCAAAACATACTATGGCCTACAGCGTTGCATACTAATACACACACATGTGCAGCCATCTATACCAGAGTGCCTAAGTCGTTCAGTTGTCAATGACCTCCAAATTGATATGCATTAGGCTACGGTTGCCTCATTTGAAACGAATCAGTGCTTTATGAGAATAGTTTATTTATTAGATTAGATTAAGTACAGAATTCGACAACGGCCTATAACTGTGGGTGCCGAGAGACTATGATCTGAAATTATTATACAGTGCATTCTCTCATTGGACGATATTCTATAATACCTGGTGAAATTGTGGTCACCTGATGTCCATATTTTGTGCATGTCAGGCAAAATATTTCAACAACATCCAAAGATTATACATTTTGTATGTAGACCATCTCTCTTTAGGGCCCAAGTGGTCAAATTGTTCCTCATTTTGATGGGGACTGCCTGCAACACACTCAAAGACTCCAAATCAAGAACCACTGTATACCGGTACATGATAAAGTGTATTTAATGTAGTGGTCTGCAGATCATTTGACAGTTACTGTAACAGATCTTGACAACTTAATTAAATAAAAAGTATGTATAACAGCTTGGGTCTAAGGGCATTTCACATGGGCTGATATTAATAACCACTGCAACAGAAAATAAATCTCATTTTAACATACATTATATGCAGCAAGAGTCGTAAAAGGTTTAAGAGCATATAACTGTAATTGAGGGCTGAAGGTTAACTTGAGAGACAGTCTGACTGATTCCAGTCCCAGGAATTACAGAAATGGAGATGTACAGTATGCTTCAGCACGGAAGTACGGAGGATGACATCTACAGTGGCAGAGGCTACAGCCGCTATTATCTCACTGCCAAGTAATGCAACAGTGAAAACGTGGCAAAATACTTCACAGATTGTGCTTCTCTTCCTTTCATCGACGTCATTGTTTTCAAGCTAAATGGGCATTGTCTTTGATCTCAATTTCTTTTCTCGCATGCTTTGTTCCACATGAATTCTATTGATAAAGGGATGCTATACATCAGAGAGTACCCCCCCACACCCCTCTTCATCCACAAACATTATTCAGATAATATACAGTCCTGTACACAAATACAAATGAGTGAATGAGTGACAGTACTACATCGACCATACTAACAATAGTTCATCACTAGCATTTTAACAGAGACAGTATGCTGCAATGCACACTGCATTCCCCATTCCCAAATACCCCTCCTTCTACACTGTGAGTAGAATACACACAAAACAAATTCACAAATTCACTACACTGTGTAGTCTACTAAAGTGTGTCTGTATCGTAGTGAGTATTCACTATTTGCACTATTCGCGCATGCGCACACACACACACGCGTGCGCACACACACACGCACACACGCACACACACACACACACACACACCCCATCGTCACTATTCTGAAGTGAAGAGGGAAATGAGGAGACAAAAGACAGACTCCTGGGATCCCATAGGTAACTAAATATATTGAGTTTAAAGCAAGAATAAAGCCTATTATTCATATTCCGTATGAGGGTGTATAAGTGCTGAAAGCCAGTGACACGATGTGTGATGGAGTATTAACTCTAATGCTGGGATCACCACTATTAGCCGTTAGACGCGTTGATGGGTGTGTTGTAGCCCGCATTGTGACGTGTACCGCGCTCCGCTGTGTGTTTGCAGGGGTTAGACCAGGCGGCGTGCGGCCTGTGGACCACGCGGGGAGGAGGATAATGAAAGCCGACAAGCACCAGGAGCCCCGCGGGGCGCACAAAACATCAGCCAGGGAAGCACAAAGCATCGGTCATGCAGGGAGCTATAATATTAGCTATACCAGAGCAGGCTCCCTCTATACCCAGTATATCCACCTTCAAGACCTCTCGTTTTCCCGCTCTGTCGACCACAAAAGGCTCAGGGCAGCTTAACGGGAGATTTAAAGGGGATAGCACGGAGAAAACATAACTAATCCTTAAACTGAGAAGAGTAATCTGTGAGTTATTTTTTTACAGAGAAGAAAATGACTTTTTTTTGACACATAGACAAATAGAAAGGGGACAATTGAGAGAGATACAAAGAGAGGAATAGAGTGAAATATTCAAGGCCATCAGCCATCGTCCTTTGTTTGAACGATAGGAGACCTGTGCAAAATAGATTACCCCCACCCTGCCTCCGCTTGGCAGTACGCGCTCCATCCCTACATCCATATTTAATATATTTGTACAGGACTTTAAAAATTTGCAACTTTTCAAGCTTATCATGCATTTGGTATAAATGAAAACAAAAATAGCCAATTTACTGCCCAAGATTACGGAAACTAAAGGTCCGACAACCATCTTAAAAGAAGCTTGCAGAAAGAATCCATTCAGTATAAATTCTGTATGAAAGCCATTTGGAAGCAAAGACCCGGACATTGGAACATTGGGTAGGATCAGCCCAGTGTCTGGCCTGATCCTTTGGTTGCTTCCATTGATTCCAGTTGATTGCAATCTTATTTGGCAATTTAAATGCTAATGATACTTTTAATTACAAGATGGGATAAATGTGATCTGATCTTCGGGAGGCAATTACTTTCATGCTTTGTCTACCTGCAATCTTCTCACAAAGATGGACAACAATTACCTAGAGAGAGCATGTGGACACCCCCATCCACATCCTCCCAGCCCCGCTGCCGACCACAATCATCAAAGAATGAAACAAATGGAGCCCTGTTTTGTTTTCTAATAACTTTATCAGGTATGTTCTGTGTTCTGCCTAAGACGCATGTTCTGATTTCTTGTTTTTATTTACAGTAGAACCAGTAAATTTAGTACATTATTCAATGCCTATCATTTAATCTATGCCAGTTATTCCATTGGCATAGATTAAATACACTGTTATATCTTCCCTGTTGGGTAGAAACTGATTAAACTTTGAATCTCACAGTTGTGTGTCACACACAAGATACGCCATTGGATTTACTGTACAAGCTTAGCCTGGTGTAGAACTTTGGTGTAGAACAGCGGTTTTCAACCTTTTTCATACCAGGGCCCGCTATCATTTCTGCCTTTTAGCCAAGGACCACCATTTGATGTTGCGTTTAGTCTCTCAGACCCAAAACTAAAGATTGTCCTATTTACCACTCTTTTAAGCCAATCGCAATTTAGTATTTGAACATGTGACTTGAAAAAGTGGTAAAACCACTTTTTTGTCCACAATTTAGAAGAGTTAAAACATTGTTCAAAATAAGATTTCTTCTACATTTACTAATTAGATTCTTGAAAATGAAGTATGTCAGATGTTTAAATGTAATTTAACTCTTGAGAGCGTAAAATGAAACCGGACCACTGGTTGAAAACCACTGGTGTAGAAGATTTACAGTCGTTTATAAACAGATCACAGCAAAAATGCCTCACATTGAATAACTTTCGGGTGAACAAACTGTATTTCAAACTGAGGAGTGCCAGGGACGTTTTTTCTTCCCGATAGTTTCCAGGCTACTACAAACAGACGAGCCACTGAACAGTGTGGTTTCTGCCCAACACCGAGGATATAGGACATGGATATAAAGGCATCATTATTAAACAGATTCTGTACAAATAAATCAAAACACTGTAAAACATGATAACCACGACCAAGTCCTACTTACAACACATTAACAGTCTATTTGAGTTGACTACAACGCAAGGCTACTTTGGTCACAGCTTAAAGCTTGAAAATCTCCACAAATCGCTAACCATTTATTACATTTTCAAAGGTTTCGACAGAGTTGACTGATTTTTTTTTTTTTTTTTTTTTACATTATGGGTACATAATACAACAAACATCTCTCGGGAATGTTCACAAATAGCTGGCCTGGTGAAACCCGTACTAGCCCCATCATCCTTCATGTTGATTTATTAAAGCAAACATTCATGTCTATTGTACAATTACCCATTTCTTCATGGTCCATAACACTGAAAGCGTATCAGTTATGGTAGTTTAAATGTCCTCTAGATCGAGTCGTGTTAGAGTCCTGCAAACTGCCACAATTCCCATTGAAAAGGGCTTTCTTTTTTCATAAATTCCTGTGGGATGAGGATAAGTCTAAGATTCAGAGTGCGTAGAGCTTTGAAGATACATGCATCATGACATTGACATAAACATACATCCTCCAGAGCGTGTTTGCTTGCTGCATGTGATTCTCCACCGATAGCAGTGGGTCCACTTCAGGCTGATTTATGGCACGTGCTGTTTGCAACTCTCTTAATACCAGCCACGTGTCAGAAATGCTATTTGGCATGCCCAGATCGTCAGGAGCCGTAGCGGTACCGTTTCAGCATTTAGCATCATACATCATGTTGTGACAAAAGGCAAAAGGCGATGAACACATTATACTGCGAACCAGAGGCTTTGACAATGGCCATCCATTTTGATAAGTGCTTGACTGTTGCACCAAAGCTGCCCCTTGTGGGCAGATGATTTATTGGGGATTGACCAATTTCAAGTCCCGTTATGTGCCCCTTTGTGAGGGCAAAACACGAGCGTGACTGCTGGTGCAGTCAGCCATGTTATCTAGCCCAGGCTTGATTAACAGCTCATCACCATGCAATAATTAAACAGGCTCACTAAATGCTAGCCCCTCACCGGCCACCCAGGCAAAAAAAATGAAAGGATCTCCCACTTTGTTGTTGTTGCTTGCCGGCATTTAAATTTTCACGCCCCCAGCGGTTTGCCAGCATTTAGCGCAACAATTGAACATTTCATTAAATGAAAAAGCAAAAAATGTTTGTTCATAAGACACTGAACAGCTTTGATTACGACAGCGTTACAATAAATGGACACTCACACAATACACAATTCATCTGGACAATATTATAGTACAGCATTGAATCACAGTGTTCACCACATGACACAATGCATGCCCCAACAGACGACAACAGCCAGGACAGCTCGACCACAGCGACAGGACAGTTGTCATGCATGTGCACAAAAACAACAGGGACAGCGGCGAGAAGAAGAGGGGGAAGGCAACGATGGCAGCACACTGTCATTCTGATTCAGCAAGTGTGCAAATTCTTATTTCTATCAAATCCCCTAAGCCATTGAGCTCATGGCTTTCCCACCAGTAACAATATTTGGATAATAACTGGATGATTATTACATTTGCATGTTCCAGTTTTCAATCATTTTGGGCAGGCTTTCTGGGGTTAATTTAATTTAAATTGGTTTTGTCCCGTGCAAGCTCAAGAAACACGGATACTTTGGATATTTAAATGTTTCACATTCCTATTCCTGTCTGTCTGTCTGTCTGTCTGTCTGTCTGTCTGTCTGTCTGTCTGTCTGTCTGTCTGTCTGTCTGTCTGTCTGTCTGTCTGTCTGTCTGTCTTATAAAATAGATATGCTTGAAGAGCAATCAGATATTGCTTATAATTATAGGTTACACATAAAATCTCTGAATTTGTCTAACACCATTGAAAGAGAAGACAACGCAAGACTCGTGCAAGCGTCTAGTGTGTTGTATATTATGGGGTGAATGATGTCTTCCCTGCATGGACGCCCTTCGGGGGTGTTCACAGTGGTGTGCTCACGTACGTCACTTGCACACCACCGTTGCATGCGGGTAAAATAATAGAGGTTCCGGGGTTACAGCAGGAATCGGTGGAGGGGGACACTGACAGACTGGGGACAGGTGCCTCTACTTTCCTTGTGGGGGATTCGGGCTTCTCTGGAGCCTGTGTCACACAACTATCGGAGACAGCAGCGACGGCCACGCTGAAGGGAGGGTGGGGGGTAGCGGGAGACAGAGAGAAGTTAGTGACTGACCACCAGCCTCCGAGTGCACAGAGAGAGGAGAGAGAGAGAGATGGAGACAGTCAGAGACGGAGACAGAGACAGATTAGAGCAAGGAGGAAGCAAGAGACACAAGGCAACGGGACTGGAGGTGCTGAAAGATGTTTTTAATAATAATCACACCAGAGACCAGCTTTTAACCTCTATACACTTTCAGTCTGAAAGACGGTTATTTCAAGTGAAGCCTCGGGCTGTGAGCATGCACACGCACGTGTGTGTGTGTGTGTGTGTGTGTGTGTGTGTGTGTGTGTGTGTGTGTGTGTGTGTGTGTGTGTGTGTGTGTGTGTGTGTGTGTGTGTGTGTGTGTGTGTGTGTGTCACAGTTATTGGTATTTTGCCATTCAAAACCATTCCTGAGAGGTGAGTTTTGAGGTTTCCTATTGTCAGGCATTGTGACCTTTTGGACATTAAATGTGACTGCTTGGTTATTGTGACCTTTAACATACAATATAGGTTCTATGCAGCTGTCATATTGGAGAGATAGTGCTTCCTCCATATGTGCTTCATATGTGTTCTCAATGTGTTGATATTCTGCAGGTTGGCCAGCGAACTGAGGGAACTTGATGTATAGATTGAGTGTGGGTCCATTTGGTTCCATTTGTACTCTGAAATTTAAAGTTTGAGTTCCAGTGTGTTAGACTAAATGGAACAGAGACCTCATTAAAATAATTGGTAATACCTGTCATGGAAGGAAGTTTCTTTCCAATATATGGCTGCAACACATAAAAATGCAAAGATGCGGAAGTTCAACCTGTTTTGTGAAATTTCTCCATGAACATCAACATATCAAATATCGTGTCATGCTTATTCTATGTCCATGGGCCGGTATTAGCAGCTGTATCTTCCGTATTGGTCAAAAATAGCATTTTAATCCAATCGCTATAAATACATGCTCCAACTGATTATGAACATATATAGGTGAAAGCATGTCGCAAAAACTGTGCTGACCATACAATTAGTTCTTCCCTATCCCCAGTGAACCACATTCAACAAAACCCTAGTTTCAGATTGGGCTTTGGGTGGCAAAGACTTCAATCCAATCAGGATAGAGGGGAGCTTCCTCCAATCAGGATTGAGCTGGCGGGCCTTGGTGCATGTGCTGTTGTCCTCTTGCATGTTCCCCCATTGTAGAGCATGTCTATGTGCATATCTTGTTTGGGGTGGGGTCCCCCGTGCCCAAATCACTGAAAGATCCTTTAAAATCTATGTATAGGCCTAATGTTTTCCTAGTGCATCCATTGTAAATGGAGAAGGTGTCCAAAACAGGCTGAAGTTGCATCACGATATTTCACGCTTCAGGTCTACATAATTATGGTTAGCATCTCTGTGGTTAGCAACGGGCACCTTGAAAATAAAATCAATCACACGCTCCTGTGGGAGATGAATGCCTCCTAAATTAAGCATCGTAACCTCAGCACATGGGTTGATTAAAGGCTTTTATACGCGTCCTGAGAGGAAGTTATAGCCAACCCACTGTACACAGCGGCAGCAGCATCATTTCCCTCATGGGTATGTGCAGGGGCGGATGTAAAATGTCCCATTGGGGGGGGGGGGGGCAAGAGAACATGTTGGAGGGGCAAGAGAAAATGGTATGGGTGCGACACGGGCGATGAAGCCCGTGTCGCAGGACTTTTATTACGCAATTAAGCACCAATAATAACATCAGTTGTTGTTGAAGTTGCAGCAGACGCGCAGCTAGCATCAAGCTAAAGGTCTGACTCAGAGAGTTTTCTGTTTTCAATGATGAAATGCTGTTGTTTAGTGGTGACACAACTGCAGTTAGTTAGTAGCAGTAGTAGCGTTTCAAATCATTTTAAATATAAGCACTCTAATTTCTTGGGTTGTTTTGCCTGCCATCATGTTTGGTGGGGCAGTTAGGGCATTTAGGGGGGCATTGCCCCCCCCCCCCATGCCCATGCCTAGATCCGCCCCTGGGTGTGTGTGTGTGTGTGTGTGTGTGTGTGTGTGTGTGTGTGTGTGTGTGTGTGTGTGTGTGTGTGTGTGTGTGTGTGTGTAGGGGTGGGGGGGGTGCATTAGTTTACGCCCACCGCATCCGACAGGAGCACAGAAACCCATGGCAACCATCAGGCTCTCTCTGGAAGCCGCCAGGTGTTTTGGGGCGAGAGCAATTAACGGGATGCCACCTGAGTGACCCCTCCCCCGCATGCATCATGCAATCATGCACACACACACACACACACACACACACACACACACACACACACACACACACACACACACACACACACACACACACACACACACACACACACACACACACACACCACTCCCAACCTCTTAAACATAGAATCTCACAGCTCCTCCTTTTCCAGATGGCAAAGGAGGTTCGTTTATCACACTCATCGTCTAGAATATACAAGTAATTTACATATTTTGTCTCTCTCCCTCTCTCCCCCCCTCCAGGCCTACTCCCTGCAGGAACATCAGTGTCGATGATACAGTAGTGTCTCAGGTATCAGCCTCATGATGGTGTTGTAACAGTTATAACATCCTAGACCAGTGGTATTTCAATCTACTAGGGCCCCATTATTCATTCTACAACTAAACTGTGGCAAAATGTTGGTCAAAATAACAATTCTTCTTTGGGGACAACCTGGAATCCTCTACAGGGACCACTGGTTGAAAACCACTGTTCTAGACAATTTGGGAGGTGGAGTTCCGTTGTTGGCATCCAGAAAGTATTACAGTTTACCAGCACTGAGCCAACAGTGCTGGAGATTGGCTTTACAGACAGACCAAAGGACATTCATGCATTGATGGAAGGCAAAACGGACACAAAAACATGCTCTTCCTTTTGTCCTGGCGGAGACAGAAAAGGAAGGCTTTTGGACATGCTAGGTTTCTACCCGACAGCAACGACGGCATTATTTCTATCAAAAGTATCTATCAAAAAGTTGTTTGTGTATATTTGTAATTAATGGTTTCCTCAGAATTCATACTTTAATCAGTGAGCTGTGTCTCTCCCAGAAATGTGTCAGGGGTGGGGGATGTAATATCCTGCTCCCCTCGTGTGTGTGCCAGCAGCAGCTGGCTGGCAAACTTCTAAACTGTTGTCCTTGCCTTCGGTTTCTGTGTGTGTGTGTGTGTGTGTGTGTGTGTGTGTGTGTGTGTGTGTGTGTGTGTGTGTGTGTGTGTGTGTGTGTGTGTGTGTGTGTGTGTGTGTGTGTGTGTGTGTGTGTGTGCAGGGGACAGGGTTGACGCAGCAGAACCAAATCACCCGGACTAGCTCAGGGAAGACAGGTAAAGTAGGTTAAATGAAGGGTCCTGTCTGAGATCACTCTTTAATAGCCATCTGTCTGCACCATTGGAATGAATTATGCAGACGGGCCTATTCTGAAAGCATGTTATGTTCTTCTTTTTCATCCCACTACACGTTAAAATATGTGTTCATTTGACTCTCGGTAGGTTTGTCTAGCTGCGCACATGTGTGTGTGCGTGCACGCGTGCGTGTGTGTGTGTGTGTGTGTGTGTGTGTGTGTGTGTGTGTGTGTGTGTGTGTGTGTGTGTGTGTGTGTGTGTGTGTGTGTGTGTGTGTGTGTGTGTGTGAGCATAGTCTGTCTGAGTTACATAAACTCCTTGGGTTTGACTACTGCACACTGATCTGATTCGCTGTAATAAATACTCAGTACATTTTCTTCTGTAGTGTGTGTGTGTGTGTGTGTGTGTGTGTGTGTGTGTGTGTGTGTGTGTGTGTGTGTTGTGTGTGTATCAGTGTGTTGATCACATAAGCATGGACAACTGGGGGGGTGACACCGCGGCCACACCTCCTCGACAACAATAACCCTCTTCATCCACCATTACACAGTTAATAACACAGTGGACCACATTTTCCGGTTTCATGTCATTCAGTTGCAACACACGGCCACTCCTGAACAAGCAAAACCTCATTCACTCATTTAAAGCTCATTTCACAGAAGTGGCGTTAGACCACGATGTCAATGCAATCAGCAGAGATTAAAATGATTGCATTATTCCTTTTTTTCTGGTCAACACTGGAGTCAAGCTTGTATCGTGACATAGTCACACCGCGATGGCTATCACCCCTAGAGTGAAAAGACGCCTCTGTTGGAGACGCGGCAGCGGTGGGGTGTATACTCACAGATCATTGTCCGTCTCGCTGCGGCCAGGCTTCTGCTGCCTCCGGTGGACCATGTAAATGGTGACGGCCACGCCGATGATGAGCCCCACTGCGACCACGCATCCCAGGACCCCGATCACACCTCCTGGGGGACCCTGCGCCATGGGCTTCTCTGTGGAGGACAGAGAGAGAGAAAGACGTTAGTTATAAGTTAAGTTAGAATATCTGCCTAGTCCAAGCCAGGGGTATTCAACCATGTTCATTTCAAGTTCCATTATTGACTTAGCCTCCCATAGTATAATATAAGATCCCATCAAGATTCATAGTATTTTTTGGATGGTGAAACATATATTTTTGTAAGAATTTATAAGAATTATATATGGATGACGTTCAAAGCAATGCCATAGTATGTATTTGTGTAATGCTAAGTAATAAATCGATGTACTGTAGTGTTGCTGGGTTGAGATAAAAGAGCGATAGAGAGACAGAGAGAGAGAGAGAGAGACAGAGAGAGAGAGAGAGAGAGAGAGAGAGAAAGCTCAGAGAGAGAGAGAGAGAGACAGAGAGAGAGAGAGAGCGAGAGAGAGAATGCCCATGGGGCAGCTTTAATGCAGAGATGTGACAGCAAGAAATATATGCTGTGCCTCAAAAATGCCCCACCACCTCAAGCCATTTGCAACGACAAATACAAACAAAAATCACAACGATGGCCTTGGGCTGGAAATTATCAGCAGACACAAAGGAAGACTGTTAACTAGCACTATGAATCTACATAAAAGGCTTGGAAGAAAACCATTTATCAATGAAATACGCCACAATAGGCCACAAAGGGGGAAAAAAACAAAAAACAAAAACACAATTGATCTTTATACTAGTTTTATGCTTTCACAAGGCTTGAGTGTTATTCCTGGCATACACACTAAAATCCTGAGTGTTTGTTTTAGCAACAAATGCAAATCATCCCAAAAGGGTCCATTTGGACACTCTCAGAGTTACAACAAACACTCCGTAGTTTGCAGTGCAGAGAAACCATGCTCCACATAATATTTGGATGAGACTGGCACTGCAAGAATAATACCACAGTGTTGTGGTCATTCAGCAGCTGCTGGTGAATTTCTAGCCTGTCAAACCAACTGTCAAAGAAGGGGAAAAAAAGGAAAGTGTTGGCCTGATTTTGACAGTGAACCCAAATGACCTCTTTTACGGGTGTATGACAAGAGCTAATGCACTGTCAGTCCTTGCCAGCAGGGGGTGACGGTGAAAAAATATCACCCTCACCATGAAAGGAACCAAAATGGTGTTTAGAGGTCAGATAAGTATGGCTGCTGGACTGGTCCAGGGGCGGATCTAGGCATGGGCATGGGGGGGCAATGCCCCCCTAAATACCCAGTCTGCCCCCCCAAACACGATGCCATGCAAAACAACCCAAGATATTTAAAATTAAAGTGCTTGTATTTAAAATGATGGGAAACACTACTACTGCTACTAACTACAGTTGTATCACCACTAAACCAACAGCATTTCATCATTGAAAACAGAAAACTCTCTGAGTCAGACCTTTAGCTTTATGCATGCTGCGTGTCTGTTGCAACTTCAACAACAACTGCTGTTATTATTGATTGATGCTTATACTTGCCTAATACAAGTCCTGTAACTGAAAATGGTATGGGGGCGGAAGTCGCCCCCCATACCATTTTCTCTTGCCCCTCCAACATGTTCTCTTGCCCCCCCAAATGGGACATGTTATATCCGCCCCTGGACTGGTCTCTAACACAGCCTCTGTTTAGTTTGTTACCACTTAGCCTACAGACATGATAGCTCATGCTAGAATCACACATTTTGTCAATAAGCATAATTATATCTGTTAGTATTCGGCGGTTCCTGACTAATCATAGCACTTGTTTCATTCGCAGAGAATTGAAACTGATTTGAAAAGCATCAACATAATTTTCGGCGGTAATTACTACTTCCACCAATCCCGCAACTTCCGCTGTATAGACTATACAGCATAGGTCTCACATAGCATGAGTAATAGTAGGCCTATTAGTAATAGTAATGGTAGTAGTGTTAGTATTGCCTCTACCAAACGGCCTAAACTAAAGTAGTGGATAAAATGGTCTATCATGGACCCTGCCCAATTTCAATTTGGGGGCGTTAAAATGAAAATGCTTGAAAACCACTGAACATACAGTAGTTATTCGAGTGATACTGTATTATGCTCAAGTGATTTTGGAAGGAAAGACACAGAAGTGTGATTAAATGAAACGGTACATATCTCTCATCGTTTGCACTCGGTAAGTTATCATCAATCTTCCATAGGTTTAATCCCTTCAGCTTCTCAGTTTTGTGATGGAGCCAGAGCTATTACAGTATCTCTGTGAAAAGCACAGCAACCTGATCTGAACACTAACTTTAGTGTAATGAAACCATAAAAGACACGTTCCATAAAGTGCTACACTGTGCTATTTATTACCGCCTGGAACTCACTGACCTTGGGTTTTGGAAGAGCCTTTCAAATATCCTTGTGATGAATAGTGACTGAATATCATGGGCTTTTTCCTAAAATACATTCTGGGGGGAAAAAAAGCAATCAACAGTAGGCTATATAAGAATAGGACTACTTTAATGCCGGATATCTTAAGCAGACAGCAGTGGAACATCCAAAACCTTGTTTTGATGTCTATTCAGCAGATGATTGATTTTACAGAGTGAATGATCGGGACAGCCAATGACTATGATGACATTTTGATTGCAACCAGATTACGTCCATGTTGCATAAACAGTTCTAGACTACAAGTTCAGAAAAAAAATTGCAAATCATCCGTCATCTGTGCAGACTATATCATGCCATCTCTGTTGGCGTGGAAACCTCATATGTCCAAAAATGTTACATTACTATATTCTAAAATTGCAAATGTAGCAGATTTTGTAGTGCTGTATATGTAGTTACAGCACTAAAAGTTGTGAGAACTACTGTGGTAGTTCTCACTACCACAGGAAACCTCCACATAAACTGCAATACACTTAAAATCTTTTTTTTTTTTAATTAAATCTACCGATACCCCTACTGGACTTAGGACCAAACACAACATAGTTGTTTCATCATACATGAAATAGATTATTGTATAGAAAAAAAACGTTTGGCTGCAAAAGTGGTGAAATTGAAATATAAAGTTATACCCTCATCCAGATGTGCTAATAATAGCTATTTGGTCGGCATTTCTCTGCACATATTGGGTACATACGCCCGCCCGCCCGTCCTGCCCACCCGCGCGCACACACACGCGCGCACACACACACACACACACACACACACACACACACGAAGCAAATTGCCCTGCAAGAGGACCCTTTCACATGTAGACAGGAAGAGCCGCTGACCCACAAATCATTGGATGACCTGCTCTACCAGTACCTACTGAGCCGTAGTCACCTCCAGTGGGGGCGGAGCCTGCCATCGACCAAGCAGCCATTCTAGCTCCTGAGCAAGACACTAATAGTAGTTGGTTGTGTACTAAAAATCTACAAAGCAACTAGTAACCAGAGATGTCCAATAATTGTAGTGGAGAGCAATAAGCACAACAGTTGCCTCTGGGATGTAGTGGAATACTCAAGTAGCCTAAAAGTATATCAAAATGGTACCTATACACATACAGTACTTGATATCCCAGTGCTAGGTGGGAGGCAGTGCATAGTATACGTCTTCCCACGATGAAAGGAGAAGCCTTGGCCCGATGATGTGTCCATTGTTTTTGGGACCCGTCCCTCGTGGCGCTGACAAAGTCACGGCCTCGCTCCCGAGGGTTTTCAACCCAATAGTCCCTGCCTGCTTCACTGATTCAATGGCCACAATGAGGGACACACAGAGGGCTGTTTCATGTCGAGCCACACAATGCAACCGGCACACTACCCGCTCTGTGCCTGACACACGCACACACGCACCGCAGCCGAGTGAAGCCATTACTCGTCGCCTCCCCATCAGATTGCTGTGTCCTGCACGCACAAGCCATGGTTGATGTCCTTCTAATGTTCTGCTGTGGCGTATGTAGTTTAAAATAAATTGTGCCATATCATGTCTGGACACGGGATGTGAGAAAATAGGCTTTTGTGCAGGTGTAATGTGAAGGATACATCATACCCTCCCTTCAATTAAACACCTGAGGCGGTGGTTGGCAGGGGAGGATTATCCAACGGGCAGGTTGGGCCCAGGTCCAGGGGGTCCCTGAGCATGAGTGTCCACGTGATTGCTAAGAGGTTCAGGCTCAGGGCCCCCCTCAAAAAAGGGTTAGCAGTGCCATACTTGGTCCGTGTCACTGGTTATTTTGTGTCAATAAAAAACAAATGTCCCAAAGCATAATGGTACATTATCAGTTTGCATTAATTTGGTTTCGTTATCTTTGTTTATTTCTTTTAAGCAATCCCTTGCTTTAAATCCTGCAGAAATGCGGCTAAATAATGCAGGCCTATAATTGATATGTGTGTGTGCACACACTATGCGCCGTGTCAGGAAGAAAAATGGTCTGGTGCAGGAGGGGGGCTTTGGCTGGCGGCGGCCCAGGGGACCATCATTTCTAGATCTACCACTTTTTTCTGTAGACACAATTGTGGCCCACTTGTGCATTGTTGTCCAGCAATGGCACAAAAACAGGTTTATTTTTTGATTTTTACATCTAACCATTCTACAGATTACGGTCCTCAAAATTGTCCTCACAATTTTAAGGAATTTAATGAATATCCTGGGTGACCCACCATTGGGCCACAGCCCACAGGTTGGGAAATCGTTGGGAATGGCCTTGAAGGCAGAGCGTGAATGCGATCTTCTCGTAGCATGGCAACGGATAAGGCTGGCTTTAAATTTCATGGCCCTAATTCAAACGGCAGACACAACAATAGCCTGTTGTGTAACACAAAGAGGGAGCGGAGTGGATCAGAATGCAATTTTGCCAGTCGTGGAGCCCTGCTATGCACTCAATAGCACAGGTTTTGGGCTGTCACCTCTCGGCAATACATATGATACGTTTTGGCCTTATGATGAGCACATTTACATAACCTATTATGTCCAAAACCCTTCCTTTACAGGAAAGGGGGGAAAAGGAACCTGTGAGCCAATGGATCAAAGCAGTTATTATTAAGCCCTCTCATACTTTCATTGGTAATATATGTATAAAACCCTCAAACTAACTTTAAAGTCGAAACATAGTGCCCCTTTTTTTTAACAGATCCATTATACAGGCTCATAATTGCTTCAAGTACAAAAATGTAAAAGAAAATGCCCAACATTAATCATTTCATATCATATTTGTATTTAGTTATGTTGTTAATTTTCCATGCCTCAATTAAAGAGGTGTTGCGATGCTTGTCAAAGTAGAGAACAAATACAGGCATTAGTAAAGAAGAATGAGCAGAAAGAGTCCAGTATTGTAGGTGTAGTGTATTGATTGGCGAAGTTGAAACAGGTGATGATGAGAAGGAAAACACTGGGCTGTACATATGGCACTGGAGAGACAAACCATGACAAAATGATGTTTGTACAGCATGTCTATATTCTATTTTTATATCGATAGGTCGATATGTCAGGAGCTGTGAACATGCAATGACATTGACCATGCAGATAACCAGTGCCGGTGCCAGTAAACTCATCACGCTTTATGTCAGTGTTGTGAATGTTGAAACTGCTGAAATCACAAATATACGAGTGGACTAGACAGGTCAGACTGCTGCTATTAAAAGACACCACTCAGACCTCAAGCTGCATTTACCTCCTCTCCCTCCCTACCATCTCTCCCAGAAGGGATTGTTGATAGCGCATAAATGTGTCTAGAATTTCAAGAGGCTTGGCTTCAGGGGTGATGGAGACTCTGGAGGATATACTTGCTGAAGCCACACAACGAGGACAGAGGAAGTGGTGGAGAAGCCCAGACTTCCACCGGAGTCATTTATACGGAGAGTTAAGTGTCCAAGTGACAGCAGGACATCGAAAGCTCAAATTCCCAAGAGAGTCCCAATGATTTATTGACAAACACATTTAAGCCCTCTTGGCTGAGTGCTCGGGGGCACTTGAGGTTGACGCGCACGCAAATTAAATGTCATTATGTGTTAAGGGTAAAATCAACAGCGTTGTTGGGAAAATATCGAGATCAACCAAATTATGTTTTTTTTAGATGGGCCTGAAAGTAAAAATAACTGTTCCTGAACTGTCTGCTCCTTTACCGTTATACAATGTGGCCAGGACTCCACAAAAGACTTTCATCCGCGCAGAAGCGTCTCAGCATCTTGGATCAATAACGTCTGTGATCGATTTTAAACCTCAGCTGATGCATTGTATCACAGAAACAATAATCCCATGGTGCAGATTCTAGAGTTATATTGTATGGCATTTACACAGTATCATTTGACTGAATCAAGATTATCAATTTTCCAATACACAATACTAATTGCCATACCTGACAATATCACCTCGATCATTATCTCCATCTACAAAAATTCTGTTGTTTTGCAGCACTCCCACGAATATTATGTTACTGTTGGGAATCCAACATACAGTAATACAACATAACATTTTGCCAAGATGCCACAGGGTCAAAGGTTGTTGCTCAACTCTATCTTGTGGCAGCCACAGACAGATGGATATTGATTATCAATAAGCATAAAGCACACAGCCGCAGAGCGACTCTCACTGCGCTACCAACAGAAACCCCTCGGAGCTGACGGCCTTTATGAGACCTTGACCTTGAAGTTCTTACTGTGCATTTAGTATATGCCACGGTACATACAGTCTACTGTCTCCTTTAACACACCAAGGCTGAACTCTACAGTATATACTGTACTGTATATCACAAGTTCATGGCCCCGTATGCCTCCTCCACGGTTCGCTCCACGGTTGAGATCACAAAATGTACAGTATGCACGCAGCATTAAAGGCAAGGCTACTCTCCACTACTTTTAGTACTTTCAGGGTTATACTGAGGCCCATCCTGCTGCGCTATTATGAAGGACATCTTTGATGGTATACCTGTCTAGATGGTAAAAACAAAATAGTGGAAAAAATCACTATCCAACTGCAGGCATGATCACCCCATAGCTGACCTTAGCCTTTAAATCAGTCATTTCCCTGGTAGATACACTGCAGTGGAAATCCTGCTTGAACATAACACCTATACATCATTTATGAAGCAGACCATCTGTGGGGTGCTGTTTGACTCTCTCGCTTTGTTTGATTAAAATGCAGGGATCGGGGCTGCACGGTTAGCTGTTTTCAGTTGTACCCAGCAGAATCACCCGCCCACTCCTAGGTGTTGGTGGGAACTGAGCCTCGCTGCGTGTCTCATGCATTCTGTTGTGGTCGGTGAGCCGTGCCAGACAGGGACGTGCAAAGAGTGTTAGAGAGGCAGGGATTGGAATCCCGTAAGAAGGCGTTTTTTGGACAAGCAGCAAAAATAGCAAATCTATAAGCTTACCAAGCGTCACACTGCGACTGTGTTGAGAGAGCTTGTAGTACAAATTCAGGAGACTTTGGGGGCGGGGGGGAAAGGCAATTCTCCTGATTGAAAAGAGTGGCAGTAAATACTGCATTTGTGGTCTGAACATTGGGCAGCTGTTTTACAGCCAGGTAAAAGGGCAGGGGGGCAAAGCCCCCCCGGTCAGAGTCCATTTGTGCATGTCCCTGACGCCAGATGCCCATATTATTGGTAGGTTCTGTTGCAGCTCCACAGCGTTGCATACATGCATTCATAATGCAGAGTCACGGATTGTGCTGCCATAGTCAGGTTAGTGGAATTGTGTCCAGCTGCTATTGGTAACCCGCGGAGAATCACATTGCCCCGGTGATCCATCAATGGAGGCCTGATCGATGCAACTGTTGCCCCGGCGGGTCTTTGGGTTCCACTGCAGAGTGCAGACGGTCATGCAGCCGGCAAAGAGGTCCCAGAGAGATGAGGACGGTGGGGGGGTAGCTTTGCATGTTGCACTGCTCATGGCTTATTTTATTTACCTTCAGATTTCCCTGCTTTCACAGCTGGAGTGGCAGTGGTGTGGGGAGGAGGTGGGGTGGGGTGTCTAATGCCTGCTAGTGGAGATTAGACAACATTTTTATGGTATTCCCAGAGATGGCCGTGGATGGCAGGAACTGTGGGTGCAAGAAATGTATTAGTTTGTCACTTATGCACGTAAAGGGAAAAATATTTCCCTATGTGTGTGTGTGTGTGTGTGTGTGTGTGTGTGTGTGTGTGTGTGTGTGTGTGTGTGTGTGTGTGTGTGTGTGTGTGTGTGTGTGTGTGTGTGTGTGTGTGTGCGTGTGGCGGCGGTGATATATGAATTACCGTGACATGCCCAATCCACGGCCCCGCAAGGCCGAGGTCCTTCAGAGAAGTGTGAGCATGGAAGGCAAGGAGGAATAATCTCAGAGCTGCAGCTGAGCCCCCAATAAGCAGAACTTGTGGGCTCTCGTATTTCCCTGTCTTCTAAGAGAGTGTGTTAGTCACACATACCACAGGACTGGGAGTCCAGGTGAGAGGTTAAAGGGGCTGAGAAACGTTCTCCAGCTGGAGACGGCGTTAAAACTCCACCGCCGTACCCAATGCGTCCCAGACGCCGTCCACGCAGGGATTTAAACGCTCCTCCACGGGACCTCGTCCCGCCTCGTTCTCGCCGCCATCTGCCCCACCGGGGCCTTTTCTCCGTGACTCTCGCCAGACATTGGCACAAGGTCAATCCGTTCACCACTTAATGGCCGACCCTTCCCCGCTTGCGTGTGTGTGTGTGTGGTGTGTGTGTGTGTGTGTGTGTGTGTGTGTGTGTGTGTGTGTGTGTGTACCGACAGCGCTGGCGCTCTGACAGGGACGTAATGAAAAGGAAATGCACCGGGTGCCAGAAAACACTGGACGTCACACTGACATGCTTAATGGAATATGGGCGCTAGTGGCAGGCTGAGATGCTCCTGTCAGCATTCTGATCATAGTCCAAGAAAAGATGCTCTCTCTCTCTCTCTCTCTCTCTCTCTCTCTCTCTCTCTCTCATAAGTGCCATTTTCTCCACAGGGGCAATAATAAGTTCCAACAATATTCGGGGGTCTGGGGTTTCTCAGCGGGGGCGCATGCGGACAGATTGCCGAAGCCTGGCTGCTAAACCGATGTCGGCTCGATCCGACCAGAATCCCCGGTCCCACGCGTCACGCGGCCACCTGTTCACAAGTCGGCGTCAATCTGCAAGGCTAGGCGGGGGCGGTGGGAGAGGAGGGGGGGTTGGTCCAGTCGTCTACGACGTCTCTGTTCAGTACTGTGTGTGTGCAGCTCACCAGAAGCAACCAGTGAACCTGCACTACAGCCTGTCAACAATTTATCCGAAGGAGACAGGAGAGGGTTTTTTTTTTATTATACCTCACTCTCTCTCTCTCTCTCTCGGTCTTTATTTATTTATTTTATCCTTGTCTGGTAAATACTGCAGGCTCCCAATAAAGGAACAGAAATGTGGTTTAATGGAGTTCATAAATCTGTATTTCATGCTGCCAACTCAGAGCGGCACACTGTTTCCTCTCCCGCCCCTGTCTCCTCCTCCTCCCTCTCTCTCTCTCTCTCTCTCTCTCTCTCTCGCTCTCTCTCTCTCTCTCTCTCTGTTGGTAATCTTGTTAAAGTTGTGTGTTTCCTGAGCTGCCTCCTGTGGGAACGGAGCACTCCTGATGTCATCCTTCTCCAAGGTAGCACAGGGTGTTATTTACGCACGCACACACGCACACACGCACACACGCACACACGCACAGGAGAGGATGGAACATGTCATGTTTCACCTGGATTCACTCCAATGACTCTACCCACTGCTGCCCCCCGGCTGTTGGCTTCGGAACTGACACTGCCTGGGGCCTGGGGGTTAAGGGACGGAGGAGGGTTGGGGGGGTGCAGTGTGGAGGTACGACGGCGCATCGATTGTGTCTGATTGTTGTTCTACATCACTCCGCAGAGGGCGGCACTTCATTAGCTACAAATTGCCGGCACCTGGAATGCGTTTATTAAGATAAAACAGAGCCCATTATGGACTTAATTCTCTGGAAACCGCTGGGATGCCTTGAAGAACACCTGCGGTTTACGCGTCTCTGCATATGCTCTTTAAATCTATATGCACTGTAGGACCCCAAAACTGAACACCATCGCTGCCATGGCCCCACAGGCTCCCCTTGCTGGTGATGCAAACGCATATGGATGGATGGATGCTCGCCTTTAGTTAGTATTAGAGCAAAATCTACTGCGTAGCTGAGTTAATATCTCAAGAGGCTGTTACTCTATAGCTGCTGCTGCTGCTGCTGCTACCTGCTGCTGCATTGCGTAAACATCTTATGAATCAAAGCTAACGCGAGTCGATCCTGGGCTATAATGCAAACACACTCCCATGTAATTATTTTCTTCACTACAGGGAAGGAAAGCCCTGTAATATTGAAGACAGGGCGAAAGCAAGCCCAGCAAGCATGAGATTGCTATGTAGCCATGCATACACGGCAGCCTACATCATGCAGCCATTATTGGCGTCTGGCGCACTGCAGAGCCACTGGGGATGAGATGAAGTGACTATATACCAGTAGCACCAAAGCCCTCGTCAATGAATATGAGATTGCAGTCTGTCAGGCGGTTGCTGTCAGGAGGTATTACCTCTCGTGACAGCCAAGTAACAACAGTTCTAATTAAAGAATGATTGGAATGGGTGGAGCGCTGCCTCCTAATAGGGGAATAAACATTTCAGCATTGCTCCAAGACGTGAAATGTGCTCATTTATTACATCGAACAACCCGCTAGCTTCTGTCAGGAGGATTTAATAGTTTATTTGGGGGCTAACTTTCCATCCATTTTGATGCCTTCTGGCCTTATTCAGCTATAGTTACTATAGTTGCAAAACAACCCCAAAATCCCAGACACTAAACCACCAGGCACCATGACAGTGAGATAGAGAGAATTCGCGAGGAAGTATGTGTCCGTGCAGAGCTGCATGTTCTTGCAGGTAGCCTATGTGTGACAGTTCTCTTAATGCTAGTCTTTAATGCTGCGGAAAATAGCTCCCAGAGTATGCAACTGTGATACCGTGTTGCATACCCAGACAGCCTCAACAAGCAGACTGCCTTTCAAGGCCCATGCTTGAACCCCTCTGTGCACACTGAATGTTAATTTGGCAGTCTATGGCGAGGCGGCCCCAACAATCAGACAGATTTGTTCCCTGCCCTCCTCCTCCTCCTCTCTACAGTACCTTGCATTCTCTCTCTCTTGCTGTCTTTCCTCCGTCTGTACGTGAAATTACTTCAGAGAACGGTGAGTGTCTTTCTAGCGGGCAGCGAGGTCACCGATGTAATTTCCTTGAATTGGTAAAAAGCTGTCAGAAGGTTAGAGACCTAAAGAAGACACGCTCAGTGAGCATTTTTCACTTTGCTAACACTTTACAAGGTGTCTGCAGAACATCTCTCCTCCAACTCTCCTCGTCCACAGCACTTTCATTCCCCTGTTGCTAAGCCACTGTAAGCCAGTGTCTCGTACGTGCACACTCACGCACACGCACGCACAGATGCACGCATGCGCATGCACAGATACACGCACGCACACACAGATGCACGGGCGCATAGATGCATGCATCCACGGGTGTGCACACACACACACACACACACACACACACACACACACACACACACACACACACACACACACACACACACACACACACACACCAGGGGCGGATGTAACATTTCCCAATTGGGGGGCAGAAGGAAATGGTAAGGGGGCAGCTTTATGAAGCCGCCCCATACCATTTTCAGTAGTGTTTCAAATACTATTAAATATAAGCACTGAAATATCTTGGGTTGTTTTGCATGCCATCATGTTTGGTAGGGCAGACTGGGCATTTAGGGGGCATCCCCCCCCCATGCCTATGCCTAGATCCGCCCCTGACACACACACACACACACACACACACACACACACACACACACACACACACACACACACACACACACACACACACACACACACACACACACACACACACACACACACACACACACACACAAGCATTGACATAACCTCCCTATCTGATACAGTGTTTTTGTATTTGTTTGTATATGTATATATTCCTCACAATCGTGTTCCCACTGGAAAATTGCCATTGATTCTTTGGTGCATAGTCTACTTGCCGGTCCTATACATACGGGTACAGTATGCCTATTTCAACGGTGAAGGAATATAAATTCATGCCTCAATATTCAATTACAGTGTGGAGCACATCTCCCATGCTCGGGCGTTTTGATTCAATAATTCTTCGCTGTTGACTCCCCATATCTACCATATCTGACCTCCTCATGTGAAAAAAAGCCTCCTATAAGTGCTATTCGCCCCCCACTAACCATATTCACAGATGGGGTGTTTTAAGGTCATTCCACCTGATATAGCACAGCCATTTGTGTAGTATAAACACGGATGACAGCCATGAGTGTCTCTGAAATGGCAGTGAACACATGCTATGCTCACCGAGATGACTTTGAACTCAGGGTTATATTCATAACAGATGATAAAAAAAATACTGTTCTGCTTCACAGAAGTTTACGGCACATAAATCAACACTCATTCTGTCCCTCTTGTCACCTCCTACTGTCTGAACTGAGGTTCTACCAAGAGCCAATTTGCCATTACAGTTTGAGTTGGTAGACATTTTAACCAGAAATATATATCAAAACTAGGGATGTCCCGATGCCACTTTTTCATTTCTGATCCGACACCACAATTTTTGTTAGCCAATGCCGATACCAGAGAAGAATACCGGTATATATAATAACATACAAAAGAAAAAATACCTTTTATATGAAGTCACCAACTGGGAATGACATACTTCTCTCTCAAATGTGCACTTGGGAAACTCCAAAGCAAACTCCACATGACCCAACATTTTATTAACTGCCATGGTGTCAACCCCTTACCCCTGTGTCTGATCACTGATTAGGCATATTTGCCAATATGTGACCCGATAAAGTCAAATAACCAATACTGATACTTTTCCAATACCTACATTCAGTATCTGCCGATACCGATATGACAAAAAAGGGACAAAAAGACCTGATCCGATACTTTGGTATCGGTATCGGGACATCACTGATCAAAACGAATGACTGACAACTTGCAAGTAGGTTAATCGAATAATCAAGAATCACAAATGTTATTCTTCGTGTTGATACAATGTTTCTATGGACTAGATTTGAGACAGTGGTGTGCGTGTTATACAGTATTAATTGGCCAAAACAGTCACTTCAGCATCACAAAATACAAGTACACTTGGAATAGGCACTAATAAATCATATTATTGAGAAATCTAGTAAGAACTAAGCCAATCCACCACTAAAAACCTGAAAATGTGGTACAAGAACAGTGTTTTAAGTCAATCTCTGTTACACTGCACGCCTTGTTTCACTTCATTAGGCAATCGCTGATTTTGGTGTAAAGTTCAAGGCTCATGTGGCTTAACCTAGTTTGACTTTCTTCATCAGAGCCAACCAAACCCATTAAGCAGCGTAAGCATAATGATTGAAGTCCTACAGTTTCTGGCCTCAACTTGTGGAAACAGTAAAAGAAAAAAAAAAACAGCAGCTACGATAAAAAATAAAAACCTCATCATTGTTTGGCAAAATACAGTTTCCTGACTACGTACCTACCTCACCGTCTGGTTTTCCTGTGCTCCTATACTTGTGGTTGTTGGGTGGAATCCTTGTATGTCCAAAATATCTTTTGCTACTTTTGCAGGACATTTTTACATGATAAATTAGGGCAAAATATAACATGAATAACTATGTAGAAATGTGGAGATACAAGGTTTCTGCCCAACAAACGGCCACACTCTCCAAGGCTGTAGGGCCTGTAGGATGGCTGGCTGTCAGCTTTTCCATTAGCGCAGCACGGGAAGTCTCTGTGGACACCACATACTCTGTCTATCACCTCTATAAAAAATCTGCCATGGTGGAGATGGTAGGAGACCATTGGTTAGCTGTTGCTGCCTGCGCAGTAAACCGACCGCAAAGCTTAATGCTGCTGCTATCAACCTCCTAAACGAGCAGACGCACAGCATGCCCCCTATATATCCCCTAGCTATTTACCTCTGTTAACTTACTGCACTAGATTTATCTCGCATCACGCGCCTCAGCCGCATGCAGTCTCTGTTCTGTAAATTCTCCTAGCGTTTTCCACTGTTGCCGCACTGCATTAGGGCTGTCCTGCCTCCTCGGCTATTAATCACATGCCTCTGCTGCCTACTGCAGCTGCAGCTCTGCACCTTCCAAATGCAACGTTTCTGCCATGCACAGTATTCATCGGTCACGACTGTTGTTCACAGGGATACTGCATGTGGAACATTTTACATCAACTACAACCAATTTCAACCAACAGTGTTGTCTTCACCTGGGATACCTAAAACCCAGCTGAGCTGAGCGGAACTTTTGTTTTTGTTTTGTTTTTTTGCTGTGTTTTAACTTACACTTACAAACTTGTCTGTAACTTCAAATTCAATTCAAACACCCGTCCTTCGTTCTAATGCATGAGGGGGATGTTTGTTGTTGTTGATGTTGTTTCGTTTTTTCATTTATTTATTTTGCTTATTTTATTTTATTTGAAAGTCCTATATACAAGATTGACTTAAATCAAGACATGACACAGGAAAGAACAGACCTGCACACACCTGCAGGTCTTAATTTAAGTCATAGGGTGCTTGAGGTGAGAAATATGCAGTAATAAAATGTGATTCAATGCTGCATTTTTGCAGTGTGTGATACACTCACAGTGCATCACGTGTGTCTACTCTGCTGTTACATGTTCTATAGCTTCTATAGCTTTTTCATCCCAGGGCCCACCATTTATTCAGCATTTGAGCAATGGACCACCATTTGAGGACATTTTAGCCCCACAGACCCCCCAAACTAAACATTTCCTTTGCTTCTGTCCATGACCATTAATCTTCTAGTTGTGCATTTGGACTGATTCACATGATGTATATTTTAACTCTTGAGAGTGTAAACATGAAACCAAATGGACCCGCCAGGGTCCATTTGGTTTCTCAAGAGTTGCATCTGGTTAAACAACTTCACTGGGGACCACCTGAAACCCTCTCAAGGACCACTGGAGGTCAGTTGAAAACCTCTGTTCTATACTTGTGGAATGCATCTTAATCCCCGAGTAGGGATTCTAGGGTGATCAGATCATGTTGTTAAACTACTTAAAACAACCGCGTCAGCCATGTCGTGTCAAACAAATAGACCTTATTCGTGTTAGCCGGTGTATTGCTAAAAACTGTGACTTGACTTGACTCTAAGTCCTTCCTTGGGGTTCGAGATGACAGCCAGGTCATGTATTGATGGCCCTGGTTTCAATTAGTGGCTGATTTTAATAGACATCTGGACGGAAAGCCAGCCAGTAAAGACTGCAGCCAAAAACTGCTGCATTCTAACAGCCATTGTGGCGAAAGATAATGGTCTCACTTATCACAAGAAAGCCACACAAGGCCATGACTTCTGCCAGCTCTTCTGCAAACAAGATAGATAAAGCTCTGTGCAAAAGCACCCAAGAGATGACAATTTGGTCTGCTTCTGTGGTCTTCGAGACACATACAGCACAGAGAAAGCTTCGTATTCACGCCCAGCACACTTGAGAAAATGCTTCGTAAAACATTGACTTTAATTGCAGATGTGAAAGGCATTAAAATATCAGAATACACGAAACAACATAGGCCTGGAGCATTTACCTGCAAAGCAAACCATTAATGTTTCTCCAATCGATTCATGAAATATTCAGAAAGTGAATCGCCTCATACTGGGCTAAGCCACAGAAGTCTGTTTTTTTTCCTTAATATTTTCCTCAGTACATGGCATGCCCTTGCTAAACATAAAGTCTCATGATGATATGCATATCATATAGCAAAGACACACATCCTCTACCCTGGTTGCAGATAAATACTCTCTGGTAGCCAAACCATCCTCTGCGGTCATGGAGAGGTTCCATTTATGCCCTATTTATACTTTATACAAAAACTGCAGAAATCACAGCTGCGTTGTAAGCTAGTACAATTGTAGGCTATTTGCATTTGCCTTTTTAACGACATACCATACCAATTTTATGAGATAGCAGTTGGAGATTGTCTATTCAGACTAGTCTTGGGCAATATACCGGTATTACCGTTTATCGCGATATTGGAAATCAATACCGAGTAATATCGTTGGGTCTGTGAAAAATATCGAATACCGAATATCGTCAAATACCGACATTACACTGTATTCTAGGGGTGGACGGTTCACTTATCCCACGGTTCGGTTTGGACCTCGGTATGGGAGCCACGGTTTCGGTTCGGTTTCGGTACGTTTCGCTTTTTAAAAACAAAAATTAAAAATGTTCTTTTATTTCACTTATAAGCACATTGAATGTGAAGATAAAAAATAAATCAAGATTTTCAAAACATTAAACAACCTTGTATTATAAACTTAAATGTTAAGGTATTAGACTAAAAATAATCCCTATTCAGACATATTCCAATAGGCCTGTCTTCTTCCTTTTCATTATTTACAGAAGAAAAAATGTATATTGCTATTTGTGCCTCATTATTAGGCTATTGTCAAGGGAAATATAAAATACCTAGGTTAATAAAATGACTACACGTTTCAGTTAAGTATCAGGCAGGTAGCATGCAGAAGCATTGTAGACAGACAAAGTTAAATTAGTTTAGTTTACAATATCTGCTTTATTAATAAGGATATTATTATCCATACTAGAATTAAGGAAATGCGTCTGTCTGTCTGACAGACAGATGACCTATACATGCCCAAAGTCCCCTAAATGTAATATTATGATTATAATTAGGCTGGACTGTAGATGAAAAATGTAGCTCTGGTCCATAGCTGTACAACAGTGGTTGACATGTGGTCTCACTGTGGTCACAAGGGGTTAAGTTTTCTCAGAGTTGAGAGTTGTCTAAATCGCCCCACCGACAGCTGTTCAGCCAAAACCAGTGTTGCCAACTTGGCGCAAAAATGAAACCAAATGGACCCTTGCGGGTCCATTTGGTTTCATTTTTACACTCTCAAGAGTTAAAAAATATTCATCATGTGGATTATCCCAAGTCTACACACCTTCCAGGCAAGCATCTAGCGCATTCTAGTGCATTTGGAAGTGCCACTAGTGCATTTTGGATTTTGGCAGTTGGCAACACTGGCCAAAACACAAGGAACTACCCAGGCATGCTTTGCGTCTTGGAGTTACTTCGCTAGTATTTCCAAATGCAACAGAATGAAGTGAATTCAACATCAATCTGGCTATCGATTGTCACATTATCAGTGTTGGGGAAGTTACTTTTAAAAAGTAAGGGCATTATAGTTATAGTTACTTCCCTAAAAAAGTAACTAGTTACTTTATTCCTTACTAAATTATGAAAGTAAGGGCGTTACTTTACTTTACTTTACTTTTTTTTAAAAAAACATACAAAAAAGGGGTGTTTTTCTGTAGTATTTGTGCTTACAAGTTTAAAGTGAAATTCTTCCCATTTTCAACATTTTACTGACATTAATATGCCTTAGAGATGTTGCGTGGACAAGACAAAGATCTCCCCATTCTGTGTTTACTAGAAATGGAGGTTGTGTTTCGCCATGTTAATGATTTTTCTTTTAGGACCTTTTTTTTAAAAAAACGGGTTGGAATTCCCCTTTAATTTCTTTGCTGAGGACAATGCTTGCTGTTTACACTTCACCTCAATGTTTTTGTTTTCGTCCACATCCTATTCCACAGTCGTTTTCAACCTTTTTCATACCAGGGCCCACTGTTTATTCTGCATTTAGCCACGGACCACCATTTGAGGACATTTTGGCCTCACAGACCCCAAAACTAAAGATTTATTTTCTTTTTTCCACAATATCAGGCTGGATTTAAAAAAACAAAACAGTCAAACATACAGATATAAAGAACCATTAAACTTCTACATTCTCTACTTGTGTAGACTTGGGCTAATTCAGATGATGATTATTTTAACTCTTGTAAACATGAAACCAAATGCGTTTGGTTTCATGTTTACACTCTCAAAGAATTGCATCTGGTTAACCAACTTTCCATCATTTAGTGTGAGGACCACCTGGAATCCTCCCCGGACCACCTGTTGAAAACCCCTGCTTTACCAGCAAGAATGTAAAATAGTGTTTATATTTCCGCGCTGCAAAGGCTCCATTCACGCTGTCGTCCTTGTATCATTGCGTCTGAGAGCGTATTTTACCGCAGCTCAAATGCTAGTGTGTGTGCGCAGCAACACTCCTGGTTGTGTCTGTTTCCTTACAAGAGGCCAGAGCCTTTAGTTACACGAAAACCCTGTTCACTTCATGGCGCCACTTCAATGGCGGCTCATCTATATACACTTCTGTTGAATTGGGACAACCGAGGTTACCGATGCATTTAAGTCTATGGGATCATAAGCATTTTTTTCGCCCCCTCAATGTCACAGCTGTTCTACTAGATGGCTCTGCTCTGCTCAACGAATAAGACTGGCTCTGATTGGCTTATACTTATCACGTGACACACATAGATATATTAAAACTAGATCAGGCATCCGGAGGAAACAATGCAAGTGGACGAAGGGGAACTTTCCTTCGTGTCTTCTCTATTCAATATACTCTATGTTAGACAGTGAAGAAGCGAGCTGAAGAAGACAGACAGCACACAGTGCAGCGAGTCCTGCCGCCGCCGTGAAGTAATGATAGTAACGATGCTACAATAATCATAATGCCGTTATGAATTTGAGAAATGTAAGGAGTTACGTTAGAAGTTACTGAAAAAAGTAATCCCTTACTGTAAGGGCGTTACTTGTAAGGGCGTTATTCACAACACTGCACATTATGCGCACATATGGACCTAAATACCACGGGCATGCACGTATGCACGTGCACACCCGTGACTTGGACTTTATTAGTGAACGATCCCAGAGTAAGCCGAAAATGCTAATTTGGTGCTAAAGTAGTCGTTTCAAGCATCGGAGACCACCTAAGTCCCCCAAACGCCGTGTGTGTGTGTGTGTGTGTGTGTGTGTGTGTGTGTGTGTGTGTGTGTGTGTGTGTGTGTGTTCATTGATTGCAGCCGTGTGGTGCTACACTATGCAGTACAACGGCGTGTGACAGAGTGCTACTACACTGCGCCGTACGGCGGTGTGTGACCGAGAAATACATTCTCTGCATCTGAATGATGCGAACCGAAGTATTGCGGTTCATTAGCGCGTATTGAACCGTGGACCCCGTACCGAACGGTTCGGTTTTTTTCGGTGAACCGTCGCACCCTTACTGTATTCTATTAAAATATGAGCAATGAGACTTAATTGTAACTATACAAACAATTTTCATGTTACACACATGCCTAAACTAGCCCTTATTTGGGCTAGGCTTTTTGGAAACAATGTATTTCCAACTCCAGTTTTTCCCTATTTAGGCTGCTTTAACAGCAGAGCGCTCAGTTTCTGACCCCTCAAAGTCGCAAATTCTGAGAACTAGGTGACTGGTGGAGCGTTCCAACTCTGATTGCCGTCAATACCGGTAATATCGAATATCGAGCTAATTAAGACATTATCAATACCGATATTAAAAAATCAATACCGCCCAAGACTAATTCAGACCATAGAGTTCACAGCCTCAACTTAGAAAATGACTTGGATCGATATAGCCTTAAGCTGCAGTCTTTCGCTGGGCAGATTTGTTTACAGACTCATGTTGGTTGAAAATATAGGGTTTCCAGGGGAAGTACATGCTTGTTATTAAGTCCCACTATACCAGGGCAGCCCAAAAGGTAGATTGTGATCTACCAGTAGATCACACAGGCCATGCAAGTAGATCACATGACAGTCCCCAAAAATAAACAGCATAGGCGATTTAACTCTTATAATATATATATAACTTATTATATAAGTTAAATTATATTTAAACATCTGAATTACGCAATTTTCAAGAGTCCAGACAATTAGAAAATGGAGAATAATTGTTATTTTGACCGACGTTTTGCCAGTTCTCTTTCCCAATTGTGGACAAAAAAAGTGAAAGTTCTTTTTTCGGTGCAAGAGACTAAACCCAACAACACAAACTGTCAACTCAAACCTAAAATACTGTTTTCAAACGTCAGTAGTATCATATACAAGAAAGCCTTCCAATTCCCCCCCTCTATTTTTCATTATAAGTGCATTATTCTTAAACACTAACAGTAAGTAACACCATCACCACTATTTCAAAGCTCAAACTTTCAAGGGGGCCTTGAAATGGATGTCTTTTGATGTGTACATCTTGTTGAATCGGTCATTTTGAAAGTAGCTCTCAAGTCAAAAAAGTGTGGACACCTCTGCGCTATACAGACTTCAGGGGTCTTCAACACGGTGTTCCAGGACCACTACAAACTTACTACAGAGGAGCCATCAGAATTGTGTTATAATAGCCAATGTGCTAGGCTGCTGGCTCAATATGCAGTTGTGAGCTTGTAGGGGAAACAAGACAAGTACATTTTGTGATTGTTGTACTGTATTTGTCTAAATGAAAATAAACCTGAAGTGAACATCAATCAGGTTTAATCTACAACACAATTTCATAAAATATAGTGGGGGTCCTTGCTTAATTTCTCTCAGTTATAGGGGGTACTTGGCCTGATGAATGTATAATACCCCTGCTTAAGGTTATTTCTCCTTGTGAGTGTCTACTTGGCTGAGATCAAAGTTATCTGAGTTCTGACTTCTTAGAGTTTTCACACAGACACGAATTCATGCATGCCCGCACGCACACGCACACACACACACACACACACACACACACCCACAGAGATGAGGTCTAAATCAAAAGGTTTCCATTTAGATCTGCAGCTTCTCCAGCTCTTGTCTTTTAGTGTCGATGAATGAATGCACGGCTGCCTCAGTCAGTGAGACTGAGAGGCTGCATGTTGTAAATGCTTTAGAAAGAAAGTGTCATCTATGTCTGGAGCATTTTGTTCGCATGATGTTCTGTATTAGAAGAAGTATTACACCAAAAAGTAGCAATAAGACAATGTGAAAATACAAATACAGTTGATGTACTGTATTTGTATTTTCACATTGTCTTATTGTAATAACATGGTAGAGTTTGGCAATGAAGTACATTCATAAATCTGCCTACCTTTTTCAAAAATAGACAAATTCTGAAGTATAGGGACACAAAAGGAACAATACAGCATAGAATTGTGGACAGAATCTTATCCAACAATAACAAAATATTCTTTAGCTAATAAAATTGTGGTCTGTGGCTCAAATGCTGAATAAATGACCAGGCCTTGATTTGAAAAGGGTTGAAAACCAGTGAGCTATAGATGAATAAACCATGACATTCTGCAAAGGGAGAGAGAGATAGAGGTGGGTTTCGTTCTTTAACCATGTCCTGGGATGCATCGCTAAAAAATAGCAGATCTACTGTACAAGGCCACAACGCATTGCAAGCTTGTAGATCTTTTATTATTGGTGAAGGAATTTTGTCTAGATGGGAAAACGCAGTTCAGTACAGTCTTAAAGGTATAGTCAGTGATTTCACTTAATTCAAATATCAGTTATTCTTTTCTTTTTTGTGATCATCCCCCCTACTATAAGTGCTACTATGGAGTATCTCCCTGTTCCTAGTGAACCGCAGGGGTAAAAAAAAATAGTTTCAGTTTGGGAGACAAAGCCTTTATCCAATCAGGAAAGAGGAGGGCTTACTCCAATCAGGATTGATGGGCCTGAGTGAACATGCCGTTGGGCGGGTGCATGTTCCCCCACTGTGCACACTGCATGTGCGTAACCTTGTTACCGGGGTATACTGGGCAGGGGCGGATTTAGGCATGGACATGGGCAGGGGCAATGCCCCCCTAAATGCCATGACTGCCCCGCCAAACATGGTGGCAACCCAAATTTCAAAGATAATTCAAATTAAAGTGCTTATAATTAAAATGATTTGAAACACTAATACTGCTGCTAAATAACTACAATTGTGGCACCACTAAACCAACACCATTTCACCATTCAAAAAACATAAGACTCTCATAAGAGTCAGAGCTTTAGCTGCCGCAGCCTGTCTGTTGCAACTTCAACAACAACTGATGTTATTATTGATGCTTACTTGTCAAACAAAAGTCCTGTAACAGAAAATGCTATGGGTGCGACTCCCTCAGGGATGGGCGAGGGATACCATTTTCACCTGCCCGCCCCCAATTGGAAATGTTATATCCGATACCGGGCGCCCAAATCACTGAATGCTCCTTTAATTCAGCTCGGCTTCATTAAGACTAGAGTGTATAAGTGGTAAACGAAGGGGGGCTGTGAAATTCCCTGCTGGGAGTGAGGATAATTATTGCACGATACTAGCCAGGGCTCAGCCTCTCAAACTACTGGGAGTGGAATGCAGATTCCCCAGACTGGCAGTAAAATGTGGCTGATTGTGGTTTATGGAATAACCCGCGCGCTCTAATGACTCCACAGCCGTCTGCTTCCACCACTTGAAATTTCAGGCAAAAACACTTCAATAAATTACATGAATGCAGCTATTGCGGAGAAGTGTCCATAATATTATTTTTTAAAGTTAATTCCACACAATAATCTTCACTATTAAAAAAACAACTATATATTGGCATCAAAACTACTATAATGTAGCAACGTGTTAAAGTAAAAAGTGTGTAGAATGTCTCATTTTAATTTCAGCTAAAAAAAACTAAACAAATTAAAACAAAAAACTTTAACATCTACAAGCTCACAAACCACATCAAAGGATCGGGTCAGGAGAAAAAAAATTGCAACTCGAGGAGATGAAATGGTGAGGTTTACCTTAAAAACCCTACGCTTTGGTGTATAGTTTGTGCTCTTAGTTTAGCAGTAAATGTAGTGGAGTCAAAAGTCAAACATTTGGAGTAGAAGTGTCCCAAAAGGAAAGGAAACTATTACATGAATAGTTACTGTCCACAACAGAAGAGAACATCTTTCACCCAAACGCCTCCGCTGAGGGGAAAGTTAAACATGCTGCTATGCATAATACTAACGTTTATTTTCCTTCTTTCCTTTCTTTTGTCCTTTTGCTTTTCTTGCACAAGACATAAATAGACCCCAGGATTCTCTCAGCAGGCTTTCTCAAGAACCCCGAACAATGCAAAAAACGGTATCTCTCCGATCTAGTGTTCTGTCAGAAGCCAGATGGCACAGCACACTCAGTAATTCTGTATACTGTAGTTCACATTCAGAGTTTTTGTAGAAGGGAAGACGAACAGCGGTATACGATACGTTATGCAATATACCATAATCCCCCATTGTTGGGGGAGCATGTGGATGCAAAGCAAAGATACGTAACAACAGAGTATACGTTGCAGCGTTTCAATAGCTATAGTGACCGGGGGGATTCGCCGACAGCACACACTCACTACATACATGAGCGCACGTGGCCACTGTAACATTAATACGTTCACTGTCAACAAAGACTTATTGTACTGAGGAGATTTGTACAACGAAGGTCAGCCAAACCTTGTGCAACCTCAAGAAAAGGTTCACATTACCCGCATTGTTTGAATTGAAAGGCCGGCCAACAGAGGAAGGGAACCAGTGCCTGGTCTCCCTTTTCTATAACCTCAAAAGTGAGAGAAATGGGCCAAAGAAGACACAAGACATTAGATGCAGGAGTACTTGTAGATTAGAAAAAACATACCAGAGGGACATAAAGAAGGCTATATAGTGCTATGTGTACAATATGGGTGGCCGTAGCTTAGCGTTTAGAGAGGTTGTCGGCTAATCAAATGGTTCACCTCGCAGCTCTCACGATAACCATCATGGCTGCCATAATCTGGGTGAAACTGAATATCTTTTCTGTTGGGCAAAAACATTGTACATCCATGTTCCAAATGTACCTAAAATGTAACCCTAAAATTATGTCTATTGATTGACTTGATTGATATAAAAAAGAAGCTGCGAGTGGATCAGAATTCTGAAGACTTGTACAAAAAAACGCCAAGTGATGTTGACTAGGTTAAAGTATTGCTAATAACGTTAAATTCAAAGGTCCAGAACACTTTAAAAAACACTTTCTGATTTCTTTTGTGCCATTTCCAACATTTCAGCCCTGTTAAGATACAATTCCCAACAATGCCCTCTAATTTCTCTAACTGGTTGCGGTTGGAGTTGAGGTGGAGGTAGAGAGAGAATAATAATCTTTGTAAATAATGTCATCATTTCACACACAAACTTTCCCCTGCTGGGTATAATTCAAAATGGTGGAAAGTCTAAAGACCAGAGTTCATAAACATAAGTTATAGGCTACCTGTTCAGAGTATGTTGCTTGAAATACCATAAACTCTATTTTGGTAGGATTATTTGTGAATCGGGCATTAAGCGGTTAATAACCAAAATGCTCAAGGCATATGTCACTGGGCACCCTCGGATGAAACCACCTTCAGCCAAACATCAGACTCTGGCTCCAGGACTACAGTAGTAGATCTGAGCTGATCATTTTGAAAGATGCTCACAAGTCAAAAAATGTGGGCACCCCTGGCCTAGGCCTTTTTGCATGCAGAATGCATGTTGTACTACTACTACAACAACTAACAATAATAATAATAATAATTAACTTCTGATGAATATTCTGGGTGGAGTGGAAAAAAAGTTGTGTAATGATTGTGTTATAAAATTGTGTTTCACCATGTTAATCATTTTCTTCCAGTTCTCCCTCCCACTGGATGGGGGACATTTTTTATTTTATAAATATTTATAAATATATATATATATATTTTTCATTTCCACACAACATATATAAGGTATATTAATGACAAAGTATAATGTTGAAAATGGGTGATATTCACCTTAATTGCAGTGCTTTTGACGGCAAAAGTAGCAAAAAATAACAGATCTTCAAGCTGCTAAAGCAATGTGATGCATCATGCTGTGGTCCTGTTTAAATTCTACTATGTTAATAATAATAATAATAATAAGGGTAATAATATTAATAATACTAGTATACAGGGTTTTCCACCCGATAATAAGGTATACATGCTGTACTGTGTTATCGACTATATGTCTAATGCTAAGAAGTGGCGCAGGTTCACCTCTGCAACAGACAAAGAAAACTGCTTTCATCCAGTGCCTGAACTCTGTTCCGTCTAGGGCCAGAGTAATGTAAGAGTGGCCATTGTGATTCTGCACGCATACCATCACCTCCCTCACACTGCTCAGACAGACACCCCGCTTTTCAAAGGCATTTCATCTCTGCTGCTGAAGCCACTTATACTTCCACCGCTAACTACCGCGTTTGGAATTTCAAGACTGCAGCCGCCAGTGAAAATTATCTGTGGTGAGGAGTCTGTAAGGGAAAAGGGGTGACCCAGTCGAAAATTGAAATTGTCGATTCCTTTGGGATGTGAGCAGAGCAGATCTGAAATCAATACATGCTTTTCACATGCAACACTGTAGCTCCCGCATGCTGAGTGAGAGGAAAGTGCAAGCATATGATTATGTTGTGAACACTTCAACGCAGCACACATCTCACCTAGTTTGGGTGGAAGCAAAATACAGAATGTGGGCGTACACGGCGTGCACACACACACACACAAACACACGCACGCACGCACGCACGCACGTGCACACACACACACACACACACACACACACACACACACACACACACACACACACACACACACACACACACACACACACACACACACACACAATATATATATACTGTACATGTGTGAAGAGGTATGCACTACTACCTGCTGTGAAATTGTAATCTTGCGCACTGTGGTAGCATTACAACAGCATCATGCACAGTTTTGAAATATGTTGTTGCTTCTGGACATTGTTCCCCTGTTGTAAAGCTAACGTCAAATGGTGGCAAAAAGAAAAGCAAAAGAAATGTCGCAGACATCTTCCCACTAAAGCATAACAGTACTTGATATTCTGCGAGAAGCCTGCGAGCACCGCAAAATGCATTACCCAATCCAACGCAAACACATCTTTCCCTTTGACAGCGGTTTTACACAGTTAGGGACTGTCAGAGTGCCATTCAGGATGGCCTGCTGGTAACACCACACTAGGGCTTTCACTAGTCAACTAGAGTCTAGTTGTCTAGTGCAGTGGTTTTCAACCAGTGGTCTGGGGAACACCAGTGGTCATTGAGAGGCTTCCAGGTGGTCCCCAGCTAAATGATGCACAGTTGGTAACCAAATGGACCTTTATACATCTGTAACTCCTAAGCGAGCGTAAAAGGAGACCGAAGCCAGTCCTTGAATCACAGGGAAAAAAGTAGTTTTTTTATGGTGCTGATTCAGGGCTGAGCCAGGCTATGTCAAAACCCAAACAGCCTCTAAAGTAATTTGGCATTTGTGAACTTGTGAAAGTCAACCATACAGTAGGTCTATTCTTGTTAGTCGTCATTCCCAGATTGTGTAGAAGATAAAAAAGATCATTTTTAAATATTAGATCACACAGTCATCATTGTATATTTTCCCTTCATAACCACTTGAACTCTAGCTATTTGCAGTTTTGGATCGGTCTTCACCCCAGAATAGCATATAATTATAGTTTAAGTGGGTAAAATACAAATATTACAAATCTCTCAACTGATGACAACTGATTCTTTTGTTCTGAATAAGCCATTTATTTATTTTTATTTCATGTTTATAAACTGTGGTCCTGCATACTCTGACAGGCCACAGGAATGCTTGAACTTCAACTTCCTGCTTTACTAAATGAAATGTTCATTGTTACAAAGAGCTGCTGTCTCTGTCTTCATTAGATAATGATAGGCAAAAGATGTCAAGTTGACCACTATTACCAAAAAACCTGCAAACGAATACAAATCAGAAGTCATAAAACCATAAACTATGATTTGATTTGAAACAGAAAACGCTTGTAGCTTAAATCCAAATCCCAATGGCAGCAATTGCAACCGCTTGCGCAACATGTGGTGCAATGCAATATGAAAACTGAAATCAATGCATGCCGTCTATGTCGGTTACTTTTCCAAATTTAAAATCACAAGTAACCCAAGTAGCAGCTAGGCAGATTCAAAACCCAAGACTTCATGCCATTTTGAGCTAGCGGATCTGCAACTTTTGTTTACTAAACAACACAAAATATAGAGGTTTATAGAGGCTCCCTGGGTTCGCAAACAAAGACTGACTCATCAGCAGTGCAACAAGATGCACACAAGATGCCAGCCTGGCAACGTGCCGCGGGTTCGACTCCCGATCCAAACAGCCTTTGCCACCTGTCTTGCCTTCATCTCTCTCCCCATTCCATTCCTGTGAGATTACTGGTACTTTGAACCTATCAATAAAGGCAGAAAAGGGCCCAAACATAATCTAAAAAGGACAAAACAGCAGCACAAACCGATGACTGCGCTCATCCTCATAGTCAACACTACTACTGGTTTATTATACCTTCAGCTCATAGTGCCAGATGGTAGATCACAGTAGCGTTGTAGTGCTAAACAGATCTTTGTTCTCTTTTCCCAGTAGATGCCACAGTGTAATTGCACAGAGGGTTTCCTGTGTTGCTTTAACACTACCCCTGATTTCAAACCCGACCCTCTCCTCGCTAGTACAGCTGCCTTCTGGTCCCAACAGGATTTATTCATGGGCTCACCATCCTTTACACAAAGCACCGATAGCAGGGGCGGATCTAGGAATGGGCATGGGGGGGCAATGCCCCCCTCTAAATGCCCAGACTGCCCCACCAAACATGATGGCATGCAAATCAACTCAAGATATTTCATTGCTTACATTTAAAAGTATTTGAAACACTACTACTGATACTAACTAACTACAATCGTCTCACCACTAAACCATCAGCATTTCGTCATTGAAAACAGAAAACTCTCTGAGTCAGACCTTTAGCTTTATGCATGCTGCGTGTCTGCCGCAACTTCAACAACAACTGGTGTTATTATTGATACTTTACTTGCCTAATAAAAGTCCTGTAACAGAAAATGGTATGGGTGCGACTTCATGAAGTGACACGGGCGATGAAGTGGCACCCATAACATTTTCTCCTGCCCCCCCAATTGGGAAATGTTATATCCACCCCTGACCAATAGTTGGTTTCAGTGACTGCATGTACAGTACAGTATACCAGTATATAGACACTCTTCAAGCATCAATCCTGACAGGTTCATTGCTTGGTTCTGGATTATCTGGTGTGAGTGTGCGTTCGTGTGTGTGTGTGCGTGCATGCGAGCTTGCATGCATGCACAGTGCATACAGTACATGTACCCTTGCACCACATCGTGCACGCAAGCGCGTGTGTGCGCGCGTCCATTGGGGGGGGCTTTAATTAAAGTTCCAGGAGCACCGGGGAAAAGTTTAATTTAGCAAAGGCAGGGTGAAAAATTGTCTCGTTTTCTTGTCTTCATTGCGGTGCCGTTCCTTATCTCCCTTTAAGCTCAGCGACTGCACAGGTTATCTCCAAATTACTAACAGAACTCATTTATTCTTCAATTGAATTAGGTCCTATGGAAGAAGGGGCCCTCAAACTCCACGCCATCTCTCTCCCCATGGCTCACTGAAACAACCCACCAACAGCAGCCATCCATCCAAAGCTGCCGTGATTAGACCTCGACCTGCTGGATAAAACACCTCAATCAGACATCTCTCTCTCTCTCTTTCTCTCTCTCTCTATCTCTCTCCCATTCTTCCACTCTCATCTCTTACCAAGCTCAGTCCCTTTCGCTTTCCTTCGTTCCCCATCACTGGCTCAACGCTCTCCGAGTACCCCCCCCCACCCCCCGCCCCGCTTCTCTCCCCATTTTCGCTGGCTGTGTCCTTTTGTTTCAACACAATGAGAACTGGCCAGAATATAAAGCACAGTGTACACATAGCACGCAGCATTGTTTTCCTCCTCCTCCCTCAAGAAGGAGCGCTCACTTACAGAGTTTGGGATTTGCATTAGAAATGCATTTTAAAACTTGACATGTTATTCGGGGATGTTATCTCAACCCTCACAGTGTGGAGAAATGTACAAAACTTCAAATGGCACAAGGCTTATATGTAAAGGCTTAGGAGGAACAGAGAGAGAGAGAGGGAGAGAGAGAGAGAGACATTGAAAGGTTGCATTTCTAGCTCCCCCCTCACTCCCTGGGCCGCTACATCTGCTTTCATTTTTCTCGCCGTGTATATGACAAACAGTGGAGAAATTCCAAACTGTGGTCCTTCCGAAAGCCGACAGCCCCTCCCCTCCACCCCGTTGCTCGCCTTGGCAGCATGGCTCGTGTCTCACATTTAATCATGATGGCTTTGCCAGGCAGCCGGGCCTGGGGGAGAGTCCCAACAGGAACAGTAGAAACCTGATCCAGCGAGGCAGGCGGCCTACAGTAAAAAAAAACCTCTCTATTGGACCAGGGAACTGGGCCATGGCGGCACAATCATGGAAGTTTCACGAGAACAGCAGTGGCACTCCACTCCACCCCCTGGGTGCAGGGACCCAAATATGGGCGATTTAGATCCCAGCGGGTGCTAGTTTAGAACTGGTGGCACCAAATGAATGCAATATCTACTTGTTAGAACGTAAGGTTCGCAGTAATCAGCCAGCGCCAGAGTTGCCGTGCACATTCGAACAATAACAAAAAAGGAAACTGGGTCAAACTTGTATGCATGAAACCAAAGTTCAGCTCCATCACCGCCGCAGACGGAGAGTGAGAGGTGATGGTGGAAGGCAGTCTACAAACACTTCAAAACATGCTCCTATTTTGGTCAGCTTGGTAAACAATGAGGAAAAAGGGACGCACATGGTTCTCTCTCCCTCTTTTTATAATCTACTTTCTCCCTTTTGCCAGAAAGTAGATGACGCCTGACTACTAAATGAAAATGTAAACACTGCCAAGACATGTGTGATCTATTAAGCCCAGCGAGTTTGAAGTTCTGCGGAGCGAGTAGCCCCCACATTACTTTGTCACACTGTACGTCCCCATCAACTTCAGCTCCAGTATAACGGGCAATTCTAAACGTGAATGATTTGTGGGAGAACATAAATAGAGTGGCACATAGAATGTACAATCATTAACTCCTTATCACAAAGTGTCACAGAAGGACACTTGCTCTGCTACCATTGCCTTAGTGACCATCCCCTTGACACTATCAAGCTTTTATGTGCATTTCAGGTCATGGTAGATGCTTTTTATTGGCGACTCTATTTGCAATATCAACCCATACTGAGGGAGAAAATAGCCCTTTCTTGCTGCTTCAGCCTTTCTATATTGTGACTAGATTTGGCATGATACAACAGCGTGACACTCCAGTGCTTGCTGGAACTGCATTTGCATTTTATGAGGTCATGACTATTTTGCCATGAACACAGTGAACAAGAACAACGGTGGGTCCAACGAGGCTAAAACCTGAAATTTCTGGAACAACATTATGCAGAGTTATGATATATATAAAAAGTCTGAAGTAGTACAAACTTGTAGATTCAGTACCTGTATGAATAGTAATGATTTTGTTACTGACGTCCCAAAGTCTATTCCCAATATGATTTGGGAGGGACGAACACTGAAACATAGCTTAGTTATATCACCAACAATGGCGGTCCTTCATTGACCACTGGGCCGAGGTTTTCCACCATTCCTACCCATGCATAGGTGCATACACACATACACATTCATAAGTTAACATGTACCGTGCCAACACTGAAACATAATTACATCATCATATATCACCATCAAATACAGCCAATTAAACATTAAAGGTAGGGTAAGTGATTTGAAATTCATGGTGTAGTACCAGCCTGGTGCACTAGGGGCCCCCAAAAGTAGCTACACTATGTGAACCTGCTGCTCGATCCTGAATGGAGGAGAATTCACCCTCCACCTGGGGAACTTTTATTAGCTCCTCTGCTAATGTGGGGGAGGGGGAAACTCCATATATAGTCTGCACACCTTATAATAGAGCATTTTAACAACAAAAAAAAATTGGGGGGGTGATATCTGACAAAAGTGAAATCACTTCCCCTACCTTTAAACATACAGTATGTGTCCCATACTTTATGCAATACAGTACATGCGCTTTTGGCCCAGCCGACTGCAGTACTCACGCAACACACCTGTGTGACCTGAGGGGAGTTGATCTTCTTACATATCATGACATCGTACATCACATAAATTCTCCAATAATTGCCAAAGGAGGTCTAATCTTTGCGTAGGACAAAAGCAGACCATTTGCTCATTCACGTAAATTCTTGGTTCATTGTCAGTGGGAATGTAATGTTTGTGGAACACAAAATTCTATACAGCTGAATATACTGTAAACGGGTTGGTGCCTCTCAAAAATGTTGATCTATTTGTGTGTGACTGAAGTGTGGCATAATGTAACAAATAAAACACTGAAATATGGACATAGAAGGAGTCGAAAAACCACAATGTGCTGGAAAGACTGTGTTTAATCTCTTTGTTATGTGTGATGGGGAATGGTCCTGTGTGTTTTCTTAATACCGCTGACATACTTAGGGATATTACATAGGAATCATCAAGAAAGTGTGGTGTTAATGTCAATGGCTTGAAGCCAATGTTTCTCTTTCATGATTCATTAGAGACACATCTTTAACATCCCTGTCAACAGTCACTCTCACTCCCACATACATATATACAGTATATATGCACGCACGCACACACGCACACACGCACACACGCACACACACACACACACACACACACACACACTGCAGTATGTGTCAAACCAATAGGCTAATTCCCTCTCAAAACAGATCCCATCTGAGAAGAGTGGTAATTCAAAGCCAGGCTGACTCATGGAGTAACATGCTGCATAAATAAAGCTATAGTCCCCTCATGTGTATATGCCACTCACTACGGTTCAAATCTGACCCGAGGCACTTTTTCTGCATGCTGCGCGCTCGCTCGCACTCTCTCTCCCCCCCTCTCTTCAGTAAACAATAAGGCTGCAGAATGTGTGCTCGCAGGTCAATCATACAGTATGTCTGAAAATAACAGAATCAATAGCATTGTAAGGGAGAGATAAAGGAAGAAAAGACTAAACGCTATTGATTGCATCGTGCAAAGCATTTATGGTGAGATTCAACAATGGCCGTACTGACGGCATTGTCAGATCTCGTCTGCGCTTAAGAATGCAGCCGATGCAGACAAGGTGTAATTAGCTTTTCATTATACAAGATTCCTGGGAATTAAATAGAATTACAGGTAGGGCCTACTGCTCAGAACAAGCAGCAGCATTAAATATTTACCAGACAACTTACTAGAAGGTGGCTCTCAAAAATGAGACGAAAGTCATTTGTGTTGGGTTGAGTGCCAGCAAGCTGTAATGCCATCATATTTTACAGTGGACGTTTTAATCAAGCCAGTTTGATGGTCTGGATATGCGATGCCAAATAAGCAATAAATATATGTTTTTGGATTATCTGAGGAACAGTTTTGACGGGAAATGATTTTTGTGAACTCTTAGTCCCCATTTATACAAAACAAATAATGCCCTTTTGGTCATAAAATTGCTTTCAAATCCCTCTATATAATATGGGTTTCATATTTTCTCCCCAGACGTTTGCTTTTTGTTTTTGGTCTCACTCTGTGCCCTTGGACGTCCAAACAGGGCCTATACTTTGTTTACTCTCAGGCCTGGACGGTTCCAGTCTGAAGCACATAGCCATTGACTGACAATGCGGGTAAATTAAGCCTTATACAAACTCTCTTCTCCAGTTACTCTAAATCCTTCAGAACAAGGAGCTAATGTGTTCATGACAGTCAACCACAACCGTCTCATCGATCAGCTGGAGCCTCAAGCAAAATAGACAAAATTCTAAACAATAAACTGCCTGTTTTCAGTTTTCATTCCTCTGCCCTAGCCTGTGCTAGAACCAATCATCATGCATTAGCATCGCTGCTCGGATGCGTTGCAGAGGTGACCTGCATGCAGACCAGAAGCCTAACATCGCCCTTGGCCAAGGCAGATTATTAGGCATATTGTGTTTTCCATGTGGGAGAGCATGGTTTGATTCAAGGTGATTACCTTGGAGGCTCGTAGTATGACTCGAAGGGGGGTGAATGAGGCGCCTACAGCCCACAAATAATCCTGTACACCAGGGGTTTTCAACCTTTTTGATCCCAGGGCCCAAAAGAAAAAGGATGCCAGCACTCTAAAGTTCATTTCATGGTTTATTTACCTCGGAAGGCAGGACAGGCTATGGCCCACCATTTATTCAGCATTTGCGCCACGGCCCACCATTTGACGCCACACAGACCCCAAAACTAAAGATTTATTTTGCTTCTGTCCATGACCATTAATCTTCTAGTTGTGTAGACTTGGGGCTAATTCACATGATGAATGTTTTAACTCTTGAGAGCGTAAAAATGAAACCAAATGGACCCGCCAGGGTCCATTTGGTTTCATTTTTACGTTGCTGGGGACTTAGCTGGGGACCACCTGGAATCCTCTCAAGGACCAGTGGTGGTCCCCAGACCACCTGTAGAAAACCCCTGCTGTACACAATTCTGTACACATGCAGTTCCTTACTTAGTTAACTTTATAAACGTGCAGGAATCTTTTTTAAAAGGATCTTGTCTACACATAATATCTTAGTCTGTTACTTCTAATGAACATTGATGTAGTATTTGACATGATATTTTCAAACTAATCTAAAGTTTTTCGTAGCAGTACAGCTCCCTGTGGCAAGTCAACTGTCTTGTGAAGAGACTAATACTAATATAGTTTGATCAAAACAATTTTGGTGTGTGAATATTATATTATATCTTATCTTAAAGTTGCAGTCAATTGAAAAATGCATTATTCAAACATTTTAGACCACGTCGCTGGTCATTATATGGCCATACCCAACAATTCATGCCAAAAAAGTGGAAACATTGTGTATTTTACATCAAAAGTAAATAAAAATGTTTTTAATTAATTCCTGAAAACAAAAATGTGCTGCATGATGACGTCTAGAGGCCAACAGCCATAAAAGCCAATGAAAATTAAGCTGACCTGTTTTTATCCCATTTCCGAATCATACTCCAAACACAAGTGGCTTTGATTACAGTCAGAAAAGCTCTGTTTTTAATCCCTTTGACTGGTTTAAACTGGCAGTAAAAGGCAAACTGCCAACTGTCTGACAGTTGTAAACAAACACAAGCAATCCTGCTAGTAGCAGAGCTATCCGGTATCATCACCTGAAGGGATGTATGATCTGATTGGTTCAGAAACTTCATAAGCCAGTGTTTCAAGTGGGATTCATAATAAAAAGGACACCCTTTCCGGTTCATTACACCTTTAATATGAGAAAAGAGTGACTGGCAGACAGAATACACTGTTAAGTGTTATTTTAGTATGAAGTTTTGAGCTTTGTTTTTCTGCGCCTGCCAAAGTGACAGTCAAATTAACATGTGATTTCACATCACTAAAATACAGATTCTGTCCCCATCTGTTCGGCGCAGCGTGACATTTATACCTGGCACTGGGCAATCTTTTTTAGTGTGGCATCCGTTCCTCACAGCCTGTTACTGTACATATCAACACATCAATTCCTCTGTGGCAAATGCTTTCTGGAAAGCGAAATGATGAATTCAATAGAAAAAGAAAGGTCCCTCTCTAACACAATAGATCGAATGATTGATGGAGGGGGGGGGGTTCTGCCAAGAGAAAACAAGGCACTCCAGTTCAATTCCCTCAGAGACGATGAGTTCTGTCGGGTGTCAAAACAAATGTGAAAAGCAAAAAGAGAGAGAGAGAAAGAGCGATTCATTCTGTCCTGAAAAATGGACGGCATCGGGCAGAAGCACGAGTGAGGAGGACATCAAGCGGGCAAAGGAGTAATCATTTCTCATACTGTGTAGTAGAATTATTTGGTGAGCAGTTTATCGGGGTGCAAATGAACGAAATCACCGAGCTGAAAACAGCAGTCACAGTTGACAAAGACCAGTCAATGCTGAACTGCACACTCAATCGATTGGTAGGTGTCGTGGCATCGCAGGGGTCCCGTTGACCACCTCTGGCCTGGCCATGGTCTGGTCATGCAGCTATGGGGCGTAAAATCGGTATGACCTCCCTGTTAGTCAGACCATTACTAACACTACCACAAACCCTAACCCAAACCAAACCTCAAAGGAAGCCACAGGTGACTTTTAAACCACAGCCTGGATTACACATGTCGGAAGACACATTATTTTCAACCCGCAGCACAGGTGGGTCTTAACCTGACCATGCAGGTCTGACTAATAAGATGTTTGACTTGTGAAACTCTGGTATACTGTATAAACGGGGTGAGAAACAGCTGCTACAAGACAATTCATTGCAACACATTCCCAAAATTAGACTATGATTCAAATGACCATAAATCAACAGTAGGCTAAGTTACAACACAATCTCCAAGGAAGCAGCCGATGGCATCATATAAAGAATAGGGGGTTATATCTAACCTTAGCGCTTACTATCCCACTCATGAGTATTCGCGCGCGCGCGCGCACACACACACACACCCACACACACCCACACACACACACACACACACACACACACACACACACACACACACACACACACACACAAATCAAATTAATAAATAAAGTGCACAAATACCTGCAGTGCACACTGACTGCACATTTTCATTAACCAACGTTTCAGTCAAAGAGAGGGAGAGAGAGAGAGAGATCCACAGCATCCATTCAGAATTGCCCTTGTTGAATTTTTATTCATGACATCTTTTCAGAGCTCCCCTGATTTGGTGTTCAAACTATATTTTTGAATGACAACCCTGATGACAACTACAAGTATGTGTGTTGTGTTCAACGCAACTTCAACATAGAGCCGTCACACATTTAATCAGCCTGTCAAAAATAATGATAGGCCTAAAATAAAAGGCTTGTCTCTTATCTATATAAATCTTGTTTGTGTTTCTGTGCAGGCTGGCTTACATCAGCCAAGCCTTGGCTTGAGAAGATGTGATGCCTAAACCCAATTACCATCGAGTCCCACAGTCTGCATTGGGGAAGAAAATTGGTTAAATTAAGAACCCACTAAAGCTTGCACCTTATGGTTTTCTCTCCCTCTCTCTCCTCCATATGTCCATCACACCTCTCCTTTTCTTGGCTACTTCCTCCAGGCTTACATCAGCCTGTCTTCAAAGCCTCCAGAAGAGAGGGTTTCTGAAGTACAGAAGCAACATCAGAGCCCATAGATTTAGGATGGGGAAAAAAATCTGGGTGTTTCACTCTTTGGTCAGGCCATTGCAGATCCCATAACCCCGCCTGACCTGATACAGACAGAGGATTTTGCAACTAATTTACAGATTAATAAAATTAATTTTATTTGAATCAAATTTATTTTGTTTGCTAATTTATTCAGGCTGAGTCGGCCGCCATCTGCTGACCTGTGCATTCCTGGGCTCTAGCTTCTCATGTCTAACTTAGACTCATTTAGTTGACGATATTCTCACTACATGTCACATCCGCATCATGTTGTGAGCTTGCATGTGTGCTATTCTTGTTCGGGTGCACGGCACCGCGTAAATCAGACTTTAAGAGCTTGAGTGGGTTGAAACACAGACCTGGGGCACCGTTAGGAAGCATTATAGCAGTGCCTGGTCTTTCCTCCTTCCACTTATGTTAGCCGCACCAAAAGAAACAAACAAAAAGCTTCAACATCTGTCAGAGCTGCGACAGCGAAGTCAAAGAAACGAGATACTCCTCTGATTGTTTCTCAGGGTGAAAAGTGGCACTGTTTGCTTTGAGGTTAAGGGTGGAACTTTGCAATTGTCTTGTGGAGAAATGCATTGTGCCGCGGTGTCACTTATGGAGCCATCAGCCAAACATCCATTCTCAGGATGTCTTTTAGAGAAGGTGCTCTAGTGTTCACCCTCTCTGCAAACAGGAAGCTTTTAGCCCCTGCGCCATTCATCACCAAAGGGAGAAGAGACTGTTGTATCAACATGACTTGACGTGATCTGTTCCCATGTGCACGCACCCGTGTGCGTGCGTGATTGCGTGTCTGCGTGAATCGACACACACACGCACGCCGGCACATACACGCATGGATGTGCACACACACACACACACACACACACACACACACACACACACACACACACACACACACACACACACACACACACACACACACACACACACACGCAACTGTGGGAAACCCCGATTGTGGTTCACTACCCCTATAGGAATTGTCCAATCGGCAGAGGGCAGGACTGGTACACAAATTGTATTGTCACCCTATATTGTCCAATCAGGATTTCAAAGCCATTGCAAAGTCTGGTTGCCTCATATACTATATATAAGTAGCTATATGTTACTTTGGCTGGGTGAAATTCGCAAATAACGGTATGCAAGCGCACAATGTGTTGCACTCAAAGTGCTTGAGCTTGTAGGCAATTTCGACAGAAATATTTATATTTGGCATAATAATTTTGGACTTGGAGCCCTTGACATGAAAAGGTTTGAGAGGATTAGTTTAGGAAGTAAACCAAACTGCTTATTTGCATCAACCAGCATTTCAAAGGTACTAAAAATAATCAGCACTCTATACTGCACAGTAGTAATGATTGCCTTGAGTTTAATTTTCATAGAATAGAAAATATCCTCAATGTTGAAAGTCACTTTACCTGCATGCCAAATTTCATATAATTGCATATTTGGGTGGCAGCCACAAAACTAAATGAGACATTGGATTTTTTTCCTAGGTGGCTGAATGCAGAAAAAGAGAGATACTATATATCTTTAGACCAGAAGAAATGGATTAATTATATCACCAGTGTATGTTCTCAGTGTTTATAGTCCAGTCAAGGCACAGGTACTCTGCTGCTCTAGATCCACATGTGCATCTTATAGTCTTAAGCATCTCCTGTGGCTTTTTTTTTTTTTTACATTTCTATCATAATTTATTAGTAGTAGCACAGATTTATTCTTATTACATTCTCGTATTATAAATAAAGTGTCACGGCTCACCTATATACATTAAGGTTAAAATAAGAAGGTAACGAATAAAGGTAAATAATGACTGTATTAATGTCAGAACAGTGGAAAGTTGTACACTTTTCTTTTCCTTTTTGATCTTTGAGAATTTGGCAAATAATAATATTGAAGAGGCACAAAAATTAATGTTTGCTTTATTAAAGCAAACTTTATCAGTGAGAGAGAGAGAGAGAGAGAGAGAGAGAGAGAGAGAGAGGGCCACGTGATGTGGATGTACTATGTCGCTATATGTGAGGGCAGGGCAGATTTTCATTAATTTTCATTTCATTTTATTACATTGTTCAGACAAAAATGGCTCTTCTGATAATAAAGTTTGCAATCTATAGTATAGCCACAGGCACACATTATCTGATCGACCGGCAGTTAGATCAGTGCTTTTAACTCGAAACCCAAAAGAGAAATGTGGTTCTCCCGGGGATCTAATCTTTGAAATATGATTGACATGAATAGTTCTGGTAAATGACACATTGTACGCTGGTATATTTTCTATTTTTTACACAATAATTTGAAACAAAAAGGTAGGAAACCCACATAAGGGTATGTGATTGTCACTTAGTCATAATAAGAATGTTTTGATCCTGGGGAAAAAACAGTTTTAAATACAGTAGGCAGGCACTGCATCCTCCTGTCACAAGTAACCTTGAGGGAGAAGCCTCACCTTTTCTCACCTCACCGCTCTGGTATCACCCTGCAAGGCTCTGCTGACATTTATGTGTCAGCCAAATGACGGAAATGTCGCAGAAAAGTGACATAAACCTTTCACAAACCTTGTTGGCTTTGTGTGGAGGATCACTGCAGCATTGTACAGTACTAGCAGCTATTGGTGCAGCTATTGGTGCAGCTATTGGTGCAGCGATAGCCGCGCTCTGGAATTCACGTTGACGTGGAGTGAGTCCGACTGCGGGTTATTGTCTCCCGTGCAATGATAAAGAAGATTCTGTGTGCTGATGTGCTGTCTCCCCTGGCTTAGTTTCTCTAAATGTAGACTGGCATTGACATTAATGTACACTGATAAAGCAGTGAGAGCAAGTAGCCTAGAAAGGGAGATGGTGTGAGAGAGAGAGAGAGAGAGAGAGAGAGAGAGAGAGAGAGAGAGAGAGAGAGAGAGAGAGAGAGAGAGAGAGAGAGAGAGAGAGAGAGAGAGAGAGAGAGAGAGAGAGATAGGGGGTGAAAAGATGGAGAAAGAGGAATAGATAGATTGGTGCAACTTGGATACTGGATTCTTCATTTAACCCATTTTCTCCCACCTGTCAGACAGAGGAGCTGGATGGTAATTGGGTTGAGGCATCATAGCGTCTCGAGACAAGGAAATCCTTGCACAGGGTGTGCAGGGATATACAGCACTCCCCGGTGCCCTTGTTTAACACAGTTTCTCAAACAATAAGCCAGGAATACCTTCTATAGGGCCAAGGAAGTCTGGCCTATTAACACAGTATTGAGGCCCCAGCACAAAACAACTGATTTGCAGTAAATATAAAAAGATATTACAACAAAACTGTACCAAAAGTAAAACTACTCATTACGCAGAATGCCTACCGGCATATTTCAGAATCACACCTGCATATCCCTTCCCCTTTTGTCGGCCTAAACACGTTTGCACACATCTCATCTTGCACATCACCTACAGTACACCTGACTTCACCCATCCATTCAACTGCCATATTTACTTTATAGGCTACGGCCCATTTCTATGAAAACCACATTCTTGCACAATACTATAGCTGCCTGCTTGCTGGGACGTCAAAATTGTCACCATGTATGTACACATCCTTACGACTGCCTGGTCATGCACCAAGCAGCCTCAACACTGCACAGTGACAAGCCGGCAGTTTGCAATACATTGTTTTAACGAGGCTGATGCAAATATCAGTAAGATCATACATGTGGGCAACATGACAACTGTTTACTATGTACAACCACCGCCATTGGACTGGCCATGTGAAGTGCCCATATCGGTAGTTGTCCAAACTCTGATACCCCCCGATGTGAACTGAATTCAAAACACTGTGACGATGGTCAATAATTCCTGGTTTAAAACATGTATCATAAGCCGGCCAAGGACGGGACAACATTTAACAATAATGAACAAAATAAGTCAGACTTATTAAAGACAGCTCAATTGCTCTGGCGTGGGAGGCACACATAAACAAAAATGCCTCTTTTCTGCACCTCCATGTCACCGACTCGCACTTCTGCCTGTCTGCCCTGCCCCTCCACAGCCTGTCACACGCAACATGCAATTTAACAAATGTCTGCTACGGGCTGTGCTTCTGAAAACGTTTGTCTGAGCGTGTATCATTTGCACAGCAGTCAACACCAGTGCACTACAATACTACAGTCATGCAGTGGGGAAATAAGTGGTTGCACCTTGCCTAGCACTCTGAATTATCATTTCATTTCACTTCATTAATCAGTCTGAAAGCCCTCTGAACAACTGCAGTTTATGGGATGGGCGTTGCCAAAGTGTCAGTCTTCAGTGATTGGTTCATACCAACCAATCAGAATATTGGGGAAGCAGATGATGCATGTCATTAAAGGGGAAGTCCATCCATTTTCAACATTTTACTATGTCATTGATGTACCTTCGAGGTGTTGGGTGGACATGATAAAAAAGTTCCCCCATTCTGTGTTCCCAAGAAATGGAGGTTTGAAGAAAACCACTAACATGGTGAAACATCTTGATGACATCACCAAGATGATTTTCACCATGTTAATGGATTTCTTTAGACGCTTCTTTTTTCTGAGAGCGTACAAATGGAACCAAATGAACCCTAACGGGTTCATTTGGTTGCATTTGTACGCTCTCAGAAAAAAATGTTGAAAATGGGTGGAATTCCCCTTTAATGTGGCTAATGGGCTAACCTGGTTGCTAACCACACAAACGCAGTCGAAGAGCTCTGCATGTGAACAAAATCTTTAAAATATGTTGGATAATGAGGTTTATGAAACCTGATGCTTCTTCATAAAGCTATTCATCACAGGTCGATTTAATAGCCAGCTTGATAGGGTCACGATTCACCGCAGTTGGGGCTACCATGTTTGTTGTTTGACTTCCACACACTTGAGTGACAGGGCAGTTGGCCAATCAGCTGCCATACTCAGATTTTTAACCGGTACAGGAGACACTGGAGGCATAGTCACCAGACTGAAGGAAAAATAAGGTGGAGATTCAGTTCTGGAGCCAGGCAAGGTCACACACCCATTTGGAATCGGTTACAAGCGGTAACAATCGACAGGGTGGTTTTCAAGGCCGGTGGTTTTAGAAAAAAACCTTTTCGTGTCAAGGTCTCCCAAACTCAACTGACATTAATGATACCCTGTAAACCACCATTTATATTCTGCACTGCTATAACTATCAGTGCAAGTGATATAACTTATACTATTTAATTCTGCAAAAAACAGAAATGTTTGCACAAGAATACAAATTGACATTTCACAGCATGCTGTGTAGCTTTGGATTTATGCGAGTGATGCAGTATGCATTATTAAGAGTAATTTAATTAAGTCCATTCCAAGTATGTTTCAATCTATCTACTATCATAATTGCCTATGCTTAGTTTATCGTGCAGGTCATACACCCAATCAATATTTTATTAACAGTTTGGAGAAGTACGGTACATCTCAAGTACAACTCAATACAAAGAGAGAGAAGTTACACAACACTGAAAAAAAAAACACCCATGCTCCTGGTTTCACGGCTACAAAACTCCTGGGGTTGCCTTGAAGTATAGCCTATAGCAGGGCTGGGCAATTATTTTTCCCAAGGGGCCAAATGAGATACATGAAATGTTGTGGAGGGCCAAGACTAAAGGCTGAAATAAAGTCTGCGTAATATTAATTTAATTTAAGATAAAAGTAAGAGTAAAACCAACCATTTTGACACCATGGCCCTCTATTTATTCAACATTTGAGCCACAGACCACCATTTGATGGCATTTTAGCCCCACAGACCCCAAAACTAAAGACCTCTTTTGCTTTTTATCCACAATTCCAGGCTGGATTTGGGAAACAAAATAGTCAAACATACAGATCAAAATGACCATTAATCTTCTACATTCTTTAATTGTGTAAAAATGAAACCAAATGGACCCTCAAGGGTCCATTTGGTTTCATTTTTACGCTCTCAAAGAGTTACATCTGGTTAACCAACTTTCCATATTTAACTGGAACTCGCTCAAGGACCACTGGTGTTCCCCAGACCACTGGTTGAAAACTACAGTAGGCTACCCTTTCACGGGCCGGTCAGAGTCAGCCAAAGGGCCACATTGGGCCCCAGGGACGCATAATGCCCAGGCCTATAGTATGATAGTATCACAACTAAGTGGTAAAATATTGAAGTACTGGTACCAGTACCTTGACATTGTACAGTATAGGGTAGGCTTGTGCTGTATGTACAGTACAGTACTCTAAAAGAATGCATAAATCGCAGGGCTTGACACTAACACTTGCCCGCTTGCCCTGGGCAAGTAAAAAAAAATGGTCAGGCAAGTGAAAACCGCTACCTGTTTGCCCGATCGGGCAAGTGTGCGACTTAGTGTTCTATAACATAATGTGAGATACATATTTGTATTGAAGGTGGTCATTGCGCTCTGCCTCTGTATCTTTCCCTGCTTTCTAGCTATTCCTCCAATCTCTCTCCCAAGTCGATTTGGTTCCAAACTATCATTTTGCTGCGGTCACAGACTCAGGGGTCCGTGACCGCAGCAAAATGATTTACACTGATTTACAAGTTGAAGACTTATTGTAGCTTATTGTGACTTAAACAAAACAGTCTTCGACTGCGAAAGGAAAGAAAGTAGAAAGTAAACTTAAATGGAAAATTTACGATATTTTGGGGGGGCAATGACCATGACCTGAGGGCAAGTAGAATCTGACTTGCACTTGACCGATAGGCAAGTGCCTCGGAGACCTTAGTGTCAACCCCTGAATCTAAATATAGAACCATAATAATGTAGAATGCTATACAATACATATATAATATATCTTATTGTGACCGCTGGTTGTACGTTGTAGTTAGTATGTAAACTAGGAGAAAGCTTGTTACGCTGTAACGCTATTCTCTGTAACAATGCATTGTTTCTCTGTAAAAGTAATAACCATATTACATCATACGAAACAGTAATATAAGTTACTTCTACTAATAGTACTAGTTACTTTTGTCATGCTGCTGCTTTCAACAATATTGCATTGGTGAAAGGAGATGAGCTAATGCCACTTTCCTCTGACCCAAAACAGCGCTGCGTGATGAACAGGTTGCAACGTATTATACAGTCAGACATACTGTACAAAGCCATCTATGTCAAAGTTGTGACATTGAGGGGTCAGAAACTGAGAACTTGAGAGCTATTCGTACAGCTTTTTTTGGCGGATAGGGGACGCAAAAGTAATATTAAAAAATATATATATAATATGTTACATATTACTCTTGAGCCCAAGTAATGTAATTGTATTACTTTCCTAAAGGAGTAATAAGTAATACATTTACATTAATCCCCAAAGTATTTGCACTGGCACAGTGGCAGTAACCCTATGCTGAGAGAGAGAGAGAGAGAGAGAGAGAGAGAGAGAGAGAGAGAGAGAGAGAGAGAGAGAGAGATGATCCGTTCTTTTGTCAGTGTTATTTAATGTCAGAATCTGACACATTACCACGCGCGCAGACACACACGCACACACACGCACCCCCCCCCCCCCCCCACCCCCCCCCCCCCCGCCAACGGTGATGCTTGACGTCGCGTAACATCACTTTCAAAAACATTTCACAAATGCATATAATTTGCTTTCTCAACTTGATTAAGGTGTCAGACGAGCAAATATATTCTCATTTCTTTTCATACCTGCTGCATGTCACATGCCATTGCCACAGGCATGACACATGCCATTGCCACACCAGATAACCACCACGGAGCTGTGGTGAAGTCAGGGCCGGATTTAGCCAGCCCTAGGGGGGGCTGGAACAATGACAGGGTGGGCAACTCCAATTTTTTTCTTATGAAGCAGTGGTTTTCAATCTTTTGGACACCAGGCCTGACCAGGGCCCACTATTTATTAGGCATTTTTGAGCCACGGACCACCATTTGAGTATAGAGTGTGGTGTGATATGTATTTCCGTAGGATTTTTGTGCTAAAATTTATTTTTTTGCAGATCTTGGTTCTATTGGGTCCAAACTATGGAAAAATGAGGGGTGCAAATTTTCCCACCCCCCGACCCATTTCTGGGGGGGTCATCTATTTGGGACCTCCCAGAACGCTATGTTTGCCAGTTAATGTCCAATTTTCACAATATTAGAATTGTTTTATATATTTTAAATAATTCTGAGAAGATTTCTTAAACTTCTAAAGTGATCAGAAGAATGTTTTCTGACTTTTGATAGGGGTGTTTCCTCACTTTGGACCTCCCGGACTGACCATTTTAATGAGATAATTACCATATTTGACTACATTTGCGAATTAACTAAATAATTATGTGAAATACAAAATATACATTGCAGAAATGGATTCTACAGGGGGAAATACATGAGGATCAGCTGAGAAAAGTTTGGTATAGCCTTTTATGAATTAATTATTATATTTTTATATGCACAAGTACTTTAATTGACACATGTGCATATAACAGGGAAAATGATAAACTATGAACTATTCAATAAAATGCTTTTTACGAAGCTTTTCACACTTGATCCTTATGTATGTTTTCCTGTAGAATTTATTTCTGCAATGCAAATTTTTGTATTCTGTATAATTAATTATATAATTAGCATATTTTACACATGGGTGGAAATAACAAGGAAACCCCTATAACAAAATGATGAAAGTCTCTATCAACCTTTTCTTAGCTGATCATTATGAATTTTGCCATGTAAGATCCATTTCTGCAGTGTACATCTTTTTATTGTGCATACTGAGATAATTAACATTTTTGACACATGGGCGGAAACAACAGGGAAAACCCTGTAACAAATTGTTAAAGTGGATTGCCAAACATTTCTCAGTTGATTGTTATGTATTTTGTCCTGTAGAATGTAATTCTGTACATGCATTGTATTGTGTATAATTAATGATAATTAGCATATTTGATACAGAAATAACAGGGGAAACCCTAACAAAAATATGGGGCAATGGTCTCAGACTGGTGGGTAGATGCAGGAGTGATCACAGAGAGAGAGATCATGTGTAGCTGTAGAATGCTGTCACTACTTCTGTGCAATTAGACTGCACGTACAGTCATTTGAGGAATTGCTAAGAATACAGGATACAGACGATGGGAGATGTAACACATGTTATCAAGACTAGAATTCGAATGGCTTTGGCTGGTCTCACTCTAGTCATCCAGGTGGCCAGTGTAGTGTACAATACTCTAATGAACTGTACTAGTACACTGTACTGTACTGTAATATACTGTATACTGCTGTACTGTATCATGCTTGACTGCTGCAGACTGTTCTGTACTTTACTGTATTGTACTCTACTGCAGCAGGATGTACTGTACCTTACTGTAGTGTAATGTAACATACTGTAATGTAACATAGTGCGATATATACCATACTGCATAAACAGTACAGTCAAATACAGTATTGTATCTTACACTACACTGGCCACCTGGATAGCATGGCAAAAGAGTAAGACCAGCTGAAGGCCGTTTGAATTGTTGTCAGAATTCCAATGAATGCCTGAAATCTGCTCCAAAGAAGTGATACATCTCTTATCGCCTGGATTCTGTATCTTAACAATGCCTCAAATGACTGTCTGTACAGTCTAATGAGCCCTTCTCAAAACTGCACCCTTTGAGGTGGGGTTTAGTCTCTGTCCAATGCCAATCCAAATAGCAACTGTTGCTATGCTGGTCAAGCTTTCCTCTACTAACATGTCCTGATTGGGGAGGGACTTGCACAGTAGTGACAGGCTTCTGTAGCTTGTACATGGATACCTCTGGGATCGCTCCTGCATCTACCCACCAGTCTGAAAACATTGCCCCATATTTGTGAGGCGTTTCCCTGTTATTTCTGTATCAAATATGCTAATTATCATCAATTATACACAATACAAAAATGCACAGGGGAGAAATACATACAGTAACAATCAACTGAGAAAGGTTTGGCAATGCCTTTTATCAATTTGTTAGGGTTTTCCCTGTTGTTTCCACCGATGTGTCGAATCTCAGTATGGACACAAGTATGCACAATACAAAAATGTACATTGCAGAAATGGATTTTACATGGCAAAATACATAATGATAAACTAAGTAAAGTTTGATAGAGCCTTTCATAATTTTGTTATAGGGGTTTCCCTGTTATTTCCGCCCATGTGTAAAATGTGCTAATTATCTAATTAATTATACACAATACAAAAATGTGCATTGTAGAAATAAATTCTACAGGAAAACATACATAAGGATCAACTGTGAAAAGCTTGGTAAAAAGCATTTTATTGAATAGTCTATAGTTATATTTTCCCTGTTATATGCACATGTGTCAATTAAAGTACTTGTGCATATAAAAATATAATAATTAATTCATAAAAGGCTATACCAAACTTTTCTCAGCTGATCCTCATGTATTTCCCCCTGTAGAATCCATTTCTGCAATGTATATTTTGTATTTCACATAATTATTTAGTTAATTCGCAAATGTAGTCAAATATGGTAATTATCTCATTAAAATGGTCAGTCCGGGAGGTCCAAAGTGAGGAAACACCCCTATCAAAAGTCAGAAAACATTCTTCTGATCACTTTAGAAGTTTAAGAAATCATCTCAGAATTATTTAAAATATATAAAACAATTCTAATATTGTGAAAATTGTACATTAACTGGCTAGCATAGTGTTCTGGGAGGTCCCAAATAGATGACCCCCCCAGAAATGGGTCGGGGGGTGGGAAAATTTGCACCCCCTCATTTTTCCATAGTTTGGACCCTATAGAACCAAGATCTGCAAAAAAATCAATTTTAGCACAAAAATCCTACGGGAGCTGTTTTTTTGACATATCAAACCACACTAATAGCCTGCAACCTGGTCGTGTTTTGGGCAGCAGCTGCTGATTTTACCAGTGCGACAGAGCCTACTTTTACAATAATAAATGAATTACTCACCTATAAAGCTGGCTGCAGCTGTAGAAGTTGATTTCACGTGTATTTGAACGTATATTCCAAAGTGTGTACATTGTAGTCAATGGGCAGTATCCAGCATGGCTTAAATGTGGTAAATATATAGGTTCTGGCTAAAAGCATGTAAAACCAACATGCACCACTGCCACAACAACCAACACCACCACCATGTTATGTTTACATTCTGTCATCCTCTTCCTGGGCCCTGGGTCGGATCAGGTAGTAGTCTACAACTATAGCTACAACCGCCTTGCTGTCCGCTTCAAAATAAACGGTATAGAATACTTGTAATGATTAGTAAATCCTACTTTTATTTCTGAACTAAGAGGAATGTTTGCAAGCTTACTCTGTCGCGACCATAATGAGTGACTATCGACGTGTGCTTGATTGTGTACAGGCAGTGTTGCCATGTCTGCATATTATAAGCAACATTTGACTTGTTTTTTCCCTGTAAAGCCACTTGCAAATAGTTGTTGGTATGATTGGGATTGTTTCTAAAGTGTGCACTGCATGCAGAACTTATTTGGGCTTACTTCCTAGTGTTGTTTAAACGGTACCAGTGGTTCTCACATTTATTCACACAAGGAACCCCAAATTAAACGCTCATCGCTCATCCATCTTCCAAATACCGGTAATTACGTTTATTCTCAATGTGGTTTTAAATTACAGATGCACAACCTCATAATGTGTTGCTCTGAGCTTGTAGATCAGCTATTTTCATTTGTATTTTGTACTGATTTCATATACCTGGACATCATGTACAGTTGTACATGTACTGTACAGTATATTGTGCCCTGTATTTATGTGAGTATACTATGTACATGGGTATCCTTTGTTTTTGTTTTTTTGTTTTTTGTCTCTGACAAAAACAAACTGGAACTGAAACTTGAGTAATGCAAGCATATAAAGGGCTTTTTTGATTGGCTAATTCATTAATTAATTATTTCAGAGGCACCTCATACCCATAATGCATTTCTTTCCCATAGGGGAAATTATATCTTTACGGTAAGCTTTCATGCAGTGCAACCATCAATACACATAAGCAGCAACACAGTAGATTTTAATGCAAATATAATAATATATGCACTATGCAAGGGCTTCCCACAGCACTTTATAGTCAAGGCCGGCTGCCAAGAAGTGTGTGGGCTGACCGTGGCTGAGAAATTCAGTCTGAAAATTAATATTTCATCGCATTCATGAATTCCATTTGGAAGGAACCGTCAGTGGGGGTTTCAAAGTTGCATGGATACAAAGACTGTTCGTGAGAAAATAGCATGGCGTGTTAATTAGGGAAGCAGCAAATGAAGCCATATTGTGTGTCCATCATCTTTAAATAGACAAGCACGACCCATACAGTATGTCCACTTATATGATTCTTTCTGTTTATTTAATACTAGGAATCATTACTCTACTCTGAGAAAATGAAAGTGGTTAAAAGTATATTACTAGATATGAACTACACTGGTTCCTTTAAGCAGAGGTCATTTTGTTCCATTTATTGAAAAGAACACATTTGAACTTATACAGTATAGGGTTTCTGCACTGCAGAGGCTATTATTAGCATTCACATTATCTGACATCAACAGGGGCGTATAGCGTAGTAGAGGCAGGAGCTGAGATAAGACAAAAGGGCACTTTTATCACAAACAAATGTGTATCTAAATGTGGATCTACATGTCGCTAAGTGCAACATGTTGGGAGCTTGTAGATCTGCCATTTCCGTGGTCCAATGCCAAACTCTAAATGCCAGACTCCACATGTGACACAACAACATTGTAGAGCAGCAACTGTTATGAATTTGTCTCAACCGGTGACCAAAACAGTCAATCGTTCTCTACTTAGTAGTTTAGTACTACTACTTCAGTAGTCTACTAAACGTAACCCCAACCTCTAACCCTAAACATAACCTCAGTAAAATCTATGCTTAAACCTATCCTAAATTCCCGATGATGTATGCCAAACATCACAAAGTATGCCGCAGTCGCAAAATGATGTCACCGAAGTTGGAAAAACAACATAAATTACTCGCGACTGCTTTAGCCATCAGTCACAACCGTTGGCCACCTGTCACGATGTCTCAATTCACGACTGCGATGTATGTCGCGACCGCAAGTTGATTTTGCCCTCCTGGGACATTAATTTCTATACATATTCCTTATGAGATGCAAAATGCTGTGCTCAAGTTCCGGAGCGTTTGAAAAAGGACAATTATGCTAAATGCTGCCTTTGCGTATGGCTGCATTCATTGTTTGGAGAACTAGTAGATGGGTAGTCCGCCCTCTTCGATGTCTACAGCATCCTCCTACACTGTAGGAGGATTGTTGATCATCATTGTTGACATACAGTATAGGTACTGTAGGACCTTTCGTACCTATATGCTGTATGTCAACATTTCTTATTAACATAACGCCTATTTATGACTGCACACTACATTCACCCAGCAGCAATGTTTACAATATTTACATTTACTCTGAGTAAGCCAATTGCAGCATTAATGAGCTGCTATTTGACATCATGGCAGTTCTCTCTGCCATCCTGACCATTAATTTAAATCTAACCTAAAGACCCTGCTTTCCTCCCTTGCTTTTAGCTCACTCTGAGGTTGACCTATGGTTCATGTTTTGCCTAGTCCACTGAATGCTTTTCATTTTAATCTACAATAATACCCCCCTGTATTGTAGTTGTATTTGTTTTTTCTGTTTCCACTTGACTTTACTTTTGCTTTTGCGTTTTCTTTTTGTACAGAGACAGACAGATGTGCACACACATGCATGTAGCCTACACACACACACTATTGCACTCTCAAAGGCGCGCGCGCGCGCGCACACCACACACACACACACACCCCCCCCCCCCCCCCCCCACACACACACACACACACACACACACACACACACACACAAAAATTTGAACGCAACGAGTCAACGGATACAAAACAAATACACAAACTCTTCTATTCTTTAATATGTAGCCCTTGTACCTGAAGAAAGTCAATTTAGCTTTCTGCCAGCTGTAGAACTTGTCAACCGCAGCAAAAGACTTATTGAGGACACCCAGTCTGCTGCAATAAGAGCCTGTCAAAAACACATTATTGTGAAAATGGCTCCAACAGTACCCCCGCTCTCTCTTTGCACTGCGGTGGTCTAGAGATTACTTTTTATTTATTTATTTATTTATTTATTTAATTTCCAAATTTCTTTATTGGTTTTATCAGGGTAAAATGAAACAGTAAAATGAACAGTTTTTAACATACAAAAACAAGACGAAATGTAAAATACAATAAAAAATCCAAAGAAAAGGAGACAAAACAACCAAACAGACGACGCATTCATACAGGGGATACGGGGGGAGGGGCGATGGTTCTGCTCAAGTATGTTCTTCCACTATGTTTAGCGTGTCGTTGCAGTTTAAAAATGGTTGTCAGATGAGATTACTTTTTTATGTATAGTTGTTCCTGTGAGCCTCGCCTTCTTACATCTGACAAGAAAGCAGAAACGTGTGTGTTGTATTAATTATCACTGCAATAATGACAGCAGACACAAAAGGTGATTACAAATTCATACAATGTATGCACCGGATTGTGCAATTACTGATGGGTATCAAATACACTCTACAGTTACGTGAATTAATTAATGAGCGTGAACCGCAGAATACAAAACAACAGTCCCAACAGGAGGTCAGGAGGTGCATCGTGGCATCTTGGGAAACAGAAGGTTCCCAGTTCACACCAGGGCTCCTCCAGAGTTGTTGTTAAAGTGTCCTTGAGCAATAATGTCCGTTTAGCTACAATAACAGCATTATTATTCTTGGCCATAGGCGTTCTCAGAGCATCCACCTGGACATGAAATAGTAGGATGAATGCTACTAAGGTGCCTTTAATTGCAATGTCTTTTTGCCCCAATATCAATCTCTGTTCCATTTAGAGTCTCCAAATGAGCCAACAAACAGCAGCACGACTGTATAAATAGTATCCTTGTTAACACCTGTGTTCACTACTGATATTTTCTGTGAAGATGTGAGGTGTATGCTGGGAATGCAAAGGTGCAATAATGTCAGTTGAGAGAAAATAAAGCAGCGAAGAACGTCACCCTCCTGCCGTCAGCTGACTTGCTCACTGTGCATAATAATCCCTTACCAGGGACTGCCAATAACGTTCAATTACTCTGACCGTGTGGCAGGGGTGGATGTAACATTTCCCAATTGGGGAGGGCAGGAGAAAATGGTATGGCAGCGGCTTCATATGAAGTAAAGTACACCCATACCATTTTCGTCTGCAGGACTTACCTGTATATTAGCATAAGAATCAATAATAACATCAGTTGTTGAAGTTGCAACGCCCCATTCATAAAGGCTAAAGGTTTCTGTAGTGTTTCAAATCATTTTAAATATAAGCACTTTAATTTGAAATATCTTGGGTTGTTTTGCATACCATCATGTTTGGTGGGGCAGTCAGGGCATTTAGGGGGGCATTGCCCCCCATGCCCATGCCTAGATGCCCCTGCCATGTGCTTTGCATGTGATTACTGTTAGAAATAGGTTAGTAATGTGCATGTCGGACCAACACGACGTCGGAATGAGTTGTCAGACTAATGTCACGCCAGTGTTGCAACACACCTGCATGGACATGCAGCAATCCTGAGCTCTACACTACCTCCCCCTGGCCAGCCGGGGCGCCTGATGTAGGGGACAGGAACTGGTTGGAATAATGTGTTCCTTCCACATGCCCTGTCCAGGCAGGGAAACTCCCCCTGTCAGGTGAAAAGAATTCAAGGCAGCGTGGACTCCTCATGCATTGAAGGAAGCATGAGGAAGGTCCGCTGCCTCCCCAGGGTGGTGGAGGTGTGTGTGTGGTGGTGTGTAGAGCCCAGGATCACATTAGGAATTGGCACTGGATGATGAAAGTGGGTTATAAAATCGTGGGGATAAAACACTGAACAAAAAAAAAAAGACTATGACAGGCCACCTATAAACACTATTTCCAGGTCAACCTTTCACTAATTTACTAACACTTGAGGTTAATTCATCATCATAGTCATTCAATAGAAATATAGAAAATGATCAATAATTTATTCAATATATTTGAAAAATGACATCGCCTAACCTGGGGGATATGTCATTGTAGTTGAAAACATTGAATAGAATGAATGGCAAAAATGTTCAGATCTACAAGCTCACCACGTGTCACGATGTGACAAAATATAAAATAACAAGTGGTCATTTTAGATCCTAAAAAAACTGCTTCTCAAAAAATCGCTATGAAAATCATTGAAAGCATGAATCAAACACTGTTTGCTTGTTTCTTTCCTTTTAACTTTTTTCTTGTTTTCAGGTAATTTGAGGTGATTTCAGATATATACACAGACTATAAAGGTTCTGTTGGAGTAGCTTCAGCCTATTAGGAATTAACTCATTTGGAGTTGCAACTTATTCCACTACTGCAGCCTCTCCTTCAAACATTTTTTCAGCTTCACTGGTACCATAAACACAATGATTAGTAAGCGAATGATTAAAGATGAAAATTGCATTGCACAATTTCACAAAAAGAGAGCTAAAAAGCAATCATTTTATACACAATAGTCACAGGAAAGCTTCAACCTACAGGGACTGGGCTGTGTATCTAACAGCAGTAAGAATTACAGAGAAATCTTGGGTAATAAACTCTCTCTCTCTCTCTCTCTCTCTCTCTCTCTCTCTCTCTCTCTCTCTCTCTCTCTCTCTCTCTCTCTCTCTCTCTCTCTCTCTCTCTCTCTCTCTCTCTCTCTCTCTCTCTCTCCCCACATAATGCTAATGTATGAATGTATGTCCATTGTCCAAACATTTAAAGTTTCTTATGCTGTATTCATGTAAATGAATGCCCTACTTCATCATAAATTATAATACAGTGTCATCCAAAAGTAGAAAAATAGCCGACCTACAAGCTGACGAGACATCACATGTGACACATTGTGAACTTGTAGATCTGAACAATAACTGCATTGGATCAAAGAGGAACATGCTAGGGAGGGTCCCGTCGTCCCTGCCCACAATTTCATGGAAAAAGCAGGGTTTTTTTTTCCACACACAAGGCTTCCTCCTGACAGAGACTTGCACCCATGCACAGCCAGCTCACACAATGTGCGAATGGTCAGAAGCTAACAGGGACCCACAGTATTCCCAGCAGGGCTCTGGAGAACAGGGCTGTCAGCGGCTTTTCTCAACAGACGGTCCGTGGATTTCGTTCTGCTCCAGAATGCCTGAGTTTAATTGGAGAAAGTTAATGCACAGCTGGAGAGGCAGATCTCTTCACGGGGTGACAAGCTCCACAATAGGAGGTTGAGAGAATGTTAAAAATGGACGTGCTAGCGTTAAATTTGCAGTTAAATTAACACTCAGGATTTCAATTTGATTTTTTTTCACGGACTGTGTTATAGGGTGCAGTGTGTGTTTTTTGCAAGCTGTAAAGGACCTGAGAGACGAGGCAAGAAGGGCATTCAAAAGAAACATTAAAGTAGTCATCCCAATTAAAAACTGGCTTAAAATGCTGGACTCTGTGGTAGAACAAATTTCCCTCTGTGGTTGTGGGATCTGGGGACCATTAAAAACATGAAACCTTGAAAAATTAGATAAACACCATATTGAGAGCCTATACACAGGATTCTGCTAATTCAATGTGGACCCAGAGGAAAAAAAAACAAATAATGCATGCTGGGCAGATTTAGAGCGATATGCACTCATAATCATTTTTTTTTTTAAGAAAGAGAGTGCTTAAGTTCTACACCTCAACGAAAGTGACCCGAGATGCACTTCATAACAAGGCACACACACAGCAGATAAGCTGCATATATACAAACAGCCATGAGATAGAAAACCCATTGGACTAAAACAAATTATAAAACAGCAAAAGGAAAACTATCTGACAGATTGGAAAGAAAGCAGAATGCTAGAATACACTGTGGCTGAACACCTGAGAACCGTGACTGGCCCAAAACAAATCAGATCTTAACTAGATACAGACTCAGTGAGCAGGGAGCACAGTCTTCTGTGATGGAGAATAAAGGCTGTCATCGGCAGACCAGTATCCTGAGAGAAGACAGACATATCCACCCAAACCGAGCTACAGTACACATCCTAGCCATCGACCAGGACATGAGAGATACTTCCGGGGGCGGATATAGGCATGGGAGGGGGGGGTGCCCCCCTAAATGCTCAGTCTGCCCCACCAAACACGATAGCATGCAAAACAATTTCAAATTAAAGTGCTTATAATTAAAATGATTTGAAACACTACTGCTACTAACTACAGCTGTGGCACCACTAAACCAACACCATTTCATCATTGACAGAAAACTCTCTGACTCAGACCTTTAGCTTTATGCATGCTGCGTGTCTGTTGCAACTTCAACAACAACTGATGTTATTGTTGATGCTTAATTGTCCTGTAACCAAAAATGGTATGGGTGCAGCTTCATCACCTGTGTCGCTTCACGCCACAGGAGAATTCATTTATTGAAGATTCTGATTTGTGATTTTTTTGTGTGTGACTGGATTCTATTGTTGTAGGCTACTGTTGTGTTGTGCCTTTTGCTTTGGCCATGTTTTCTCATACAAATAAAGCCCTTTCAAATGAAATCGTCCTCCACCTGCAGGCAGAATTACAGTATTATATGTTATCCATTATGTTTACAGCTGCTTTGTGAGCTATAATTATACATGGTGAAATCGTACTATTCAGATCAGTCAGCGAATAGGGGAAGGGTAGTAAACGTCACATCAGTGTGTTGGAGCCAGTGCTGACACACCAAGCCGCTTGCAACGTCATGTTTCACAAGATGGTGGTTGTTGCAGGGCAAAGCATGTTGTCAAAAGACATCAGGCTCTAAAAGCCCCTCCTGCTGACCTGTATCTTGATCTGTTGAAGCACCTCACCATCTCCCATAACCACACTCCCTATAGGAGGATTATCCACCAGCACAAGATAAGATAAGATAAACTATTTGATCCCCAGAGGGAAGTTCAGGTGTCATAGCAGTAGCAGTGAAGGATATAGGATCTAGGTACTGCTTCTATGCACAGTACCCATCCAACTCAAAGTGAGGGAAGCCTCACCCCATGTATGCCATGGTGACTTCTGACTGTATGACTTCTGACTGTATGCCATGGTGACTTCTGACTGTATGACTTCTGACTGTATGCCATGGTGACTTCTGACTGTATGACTTCTGACTGTATGCCATGGTGACTTCTGACTGTATGACTTCTGACTGTATGCCATGGTGACTTCTGACTGTATGACTTCTGACTGTATGCCATGGTGACTTCTGACTGTATGACTTCTGACTGTATGCCATGGTGACTTCTGACTGTATGACTTCTGACTGTATGCCATGGTGACTTCTGATGCATAAACATGGGCATAAAAGGGACATAATACCGGTAACTGGGTGGGTGGGGCATGCATTTCCAACTTGCGTTGGTCAAAGTAGGTCATTGCAACTAGTATAGAATATTGGTGCTACTTAAGCTATATAAGAGATTTACAGCTGACAGATATAGGCTACTTACTCGAATTGCTAAACTCACTAGTATGCTTAAAAACAACAACAACAAAAGAAGAAAACACTCTGGTTAAACTCAATATGATGTTCATGGTCCATGTAGGATCAATTTGGTCCACACAAGACAAATAACTTTACAGCATAACAGCATAGCTGTCAGGAATGCATAACATATTGTAGATTATTATTAGCCTTATTATTATTATAATTATTATAAATTTTATTATTATTATTATTTCTTTAATACTGACTCCAAACACTGCAAATACTGTATATAGCACAGATATAAGAGTCACAACACATAGCGTGAGAAAAAAAACAACTAAAAATAGTGATGTTAAAAATGAACAATGATCTGTTTAGGATCAAACTGGATAACTCTTTCCAGAAAATATCTTTGCTAAATATTGTTTTTTATGTAAATTACTGACTCATCAACTTGGAATCCTTTGGAACAATGTGAGTGGCAGTTTAATGGATGTTAACCAAGAGCTACTGGTAAACAGAGTTCCCACACAGAAAAAGTCTTTGCCAAGTATTTTTTGTAAATTATCTCACAAACCAACTTGAAATCCTTTGGTACAATGTGACTGGCATTTTAATGATGGTAACCAAGAGCTACTGCTAAACAGTAATTAGTTCACACAGCCCTATTGAATCTGAAATGTCATTTTCCCTCAAGTCTCTTTGCCAAACATAACACATAGCCTACTGTGGAAGCTTTTAACACTTGGCAACATGATGTGTTGTAAGCATGTAAATCTGCTAATTTTACCCTAAAATAGGAGCGTTAAGGTTCATGTTTCGACGAATAGTGAAAATAGCCAAGTTGTGTAGGCTATCAATGTCAGTTTGCCATGTCTGCTTATTATACTCTATTTGGATTTTTGCCAGTTTTTAAAGAAAAATAATGGTTTATCTACCAATTTTATAATCATTAAATATAGATGACAAAAATCTCTCATGAGTCAACTTGTCATGAATTTTATCTCCTGTTGGTCTCAAAAATTGCTCCCTCGCATGCTGGGCCATTAATAATGGTATATATTTTCAATTGAAGTTTTATTTTTTATTATTATATTATAGTCTGTTGCCACTCAGCTCTGGTGCTGGAAGAGAGAAGTGCATTGAAGACCAGGTCTGAAGAAACATTGTATTCACAATGACTGTTGGCACTGTGTGGGTTTTTAAACTTGTTACTCCACAGAAAATGGAGCCTAACTCCAATCCAACCCGTCTTCCTTTCAAGCAATATCAATTTACACTTGATTGTGTGTTATAGATGCATGACATGCCGCTGCCCTGCGGGCGTGCTGGAACCATTTCAGAACAATCATGCAGGTTTCTATGATGTGAGCAGCGAGTTCCAACCTGGGGCCCGGGGCACACTGGTGAGCCACCAGGACATCGCAAGTGGTCCCACAAATATTTGACAAAACACCAACACAATAACACATGGTGTTATTGATAATATAACATTCACCTTTGAGGCAGTTTCAACATTGCCACGGTTTTCATAAAGTCTACAGTACTGTAGACTTTATGAAAACCTTGGTCAGCAGTACTGTTCTTAATTCATTGTTATACGGCAAGGGGTTTTAACCGGTGGTTCCTGGACCACCAGTGGTCCTTGAGAGGGTTCCAGGTTTTCCCCAGTTCAGTTGGTTAACCAGATGAAAAGTTGGTAAACCAGATGTAACTCTTGAGAATGTAAAAATTAAAACAAATGGACCCGCAAGGGTCCATTTGGTTTAATTTTTTTTATTTTAGCTCTCAAGAGTTAAAATATTCATTTGAATTAGCCTAAGTCTGCACAACTACAAGATTAATGGTCATTTTAGATACCAGCCTGGTATTGTGGACAAAAGCAAAAGAAAGCTTTAGTTTTAGGGGTCTGTGGTACTAAAATGTCCTCAAATGGTGGTCTGTGGCTCAAATGCTGAATAAATAGTGGGCCCTGGTGTCAAAAAGGTTAAATAAACACAGAATTCAACGTATGTTGATAATGCTCACGTGGGGACAGGACTGAACGCTCTATTAGTGCACACTGGAGCACAGCTGTTATTCCTTTATTTACGGTATGACAAAAGAAAAAGCAATTAAGACATTATTTAACAAAAACCTTATCTTGTGCTATAAAAAAACACTCCCGTCTCAGCCAAGTTGCTTATCATCTAGCGCTGCCAAAACTTTGGCTCCCTTAACTCATGGAGAACATAAATATATTGAAATATTATAAGGAAAGCCTTGGCAATATTTTGTTAAGGGTCAAAGTTTATCATTAACGCTTAGTCGAACTCTGAGGCCTGTTTGCACTGTTTTGTTTTAAAAAAAGTTTTAAAATACATCATACATAGGCCAAGGGTTCTCAAGGCATTTGGCTGAGGACCTCGAAAATGCTTCAGCCATGTCTCGTGCACGCTGCATGCGTGATGTATAGTGTACGCTACAGTGTTTTTCTTGGCAAGATGCGTGTGTTACATTACATAAAGCTATCTTTGGTGTACAGCTAAAGTTAGCTTCAGGGTTAATTTCAAGATCGCCTATGGACTGTGCATATATCACACTTATCCACAACACTGTCACTAATGAATATTAATGACAATAAGTAGGCTAGTTACGACTGAAAAACAGCAATTGAGTTGTTAGGGGAGAAGAAAGTACCCGCTGAGGTGAGAAAATACTGAAGAAATAATGTTATATTCGGAATGTTATTCATCATGTTCATTTTCAGGGTCTGTTAGTAGGCTATATTCATGATCCAACAATGTATGACCAAAAAATGTGATCAGATCATTTTATAAAATCACCATAAGGAATTTGATTGACCTAAAACAACCTTGAACTCCACAGAATAATTGGACCGATATGCACCGCTGGTGCTACAAATATGAATAGGGCCGGCTGTGTGGCCTTTAAAGTTTTTCAAGCGAGCTCATTTAGCTGAATGAACGCTAAATACACAATGTATCGGCAGTGGTGTATGCGGTGTGATATCTCTTAAGTTGAAGGACAACAACAAGATTTGTGGAATCACTATTCCCCCAGGCCCTCTCGTGAACATGGAAGCACTGTCTTCACAAGACTGTACGCGCTCTTAAGGATGGAATACCCCAGAAGGAATCAGTGCTGCAGAGTCAGTATGTCTGTTCAATTCATTTTCTGTGACAGCAAGGTGAGCTAGCTGAGCACACCGTACTGGTGTGCCCAGTTCTAGTGATATAGGTACCCAGGTGAGTAAGAGCGAGTGCAAAACCCGACGTCGGCGGCCGCCTCGGCTGTGCCGGATCTTGCCTCCTCAGTCGCTTCCTTAATGAGTGGCAGACCGGCAGCTTCGGCTACTGCCGCTACATAATGAGCTCTGGCGGCGTTGCAGTCGCTGCAGCCGCTTTCTGGACAATTACGCCGGTTCGTGCGGCAGTTCACCGGCAGAAGGCTCTCCATGCCGCCCCAGACCGGCGCTTTTGCCGGTGATTTTGGGAACTGCCTCTGCTTTTGCACTGCCTGCTGCTGCTGCTGCTGTCAGTCCAATAAATGCATGCTTGCAGAACGATTATGAATGTATGTATGCAAACAAATATGAACTAAATATTTATTTAATTTATGATATAATTATTATTTTTAATTGTTTTTATCATTAATATAAGCTCTGGCGGCAGTACAGCCGCTGAGCCGCTTTTTGCACGGCTCAGCCGTTCGTGCAGCAGCAGACACCGTCTACGCCGCCGTCGCTCCGGCGGATGGCGACGCACGCCGCCGCCGGCCGCCCACGCCGCCGCCGCCGCTGGTAGACCCGGCGGTTCCCCGCCGCCGGGCTCTCCGTTCCGGCGGATGGCGGCCAACGCCGCTTCTATCGACGCTTCACCCGACCCTCGCCGGTTGATTGATTGATTCTCTCTCTCTCTCTCTCTCTCCTCTCCCTCTCCCTCTCCCTCCTCTCTCTCTCTCTCTCTCTCTCTCTCTCTCTCCCTCTCTCTCTCTCTCCCTCTCTCCAGCAGGGCGAAATCCATTCAAGCCCTCGCCCGCGGGCGCCCGGTTTCAAAACCGGGCGCCCGATTTCGAAGCGGGCGCCCGTTTTCGAAACCGGGCGCCCGGTTTTCGAAACCGGGCGCCCGGTTTTGAAACCGGGCGCCCGTTTTTCGAAAGCGGGCGCCCGCTTTCCACAAAAACGGGCGCCCGGGGGCGCCCGCGGTCGAGGGCGCTTTGGATTTCGCTTCGGTTTTGAAACCGGGCGCCCGTTTTCACAAACGGGCCCTCCTTCCCTCCTTCCCTCCCTCTCTCCTTCCCTCCCAGGTGTCTGCTGTTAAGACGCTGTGAATAAATGAGTTGATGTGTTGAAGAAAACTTTTAAAACGAAATATCTGGTATCATCTGTGATCATCTGTGTTGGTGAGTCATTTAATGTACATAATGACAATAACTATTATAATACACAGACGATTATGCCTACTGTTATGTTGATTTAGAGCTGCTGGCTTTGTGTAGATCATTGAGACATTAACCATCGCGTTTTCTTAAGACACCTAAATTTGCATCACATTACCAAAACAGATTGACCATTATATCGTAAATATCCCACTTGTGAAAACACATTAGGCCTATTCATATCCCTAGAAGCTCCAAAAGTTGACACCATTTAGCACCCATTTAAATGTTAATGTAACTCTGAGAAAAAGTCAACTAAATCTATATAATTCCATTTGTACACCCTCAGAGTTACAGAACCACAAGGGTCTAAGTAAACTATCATTTACTTATAGACTGGACCCCTAACTCAATGTTGGATGGAAGTGTACACGATGGTTAGTTCTTAGGAAGTGAAATTGAGAGACCCTTTAGTTTGAAATCTACCCATACCTGTACATTTTTTCAACCAAATACTTAAATCAAATCTGTACGTATACACCATAGGAGTTAAATTTGCTGTAGACTACAGACTAAATTCAATGCAAACAGATGGTACAATGATTTGTTCTTCCAATGTACCTGTAGTAAAAATACAATGCAGTATACATCATTTTGGGTGTATTTTGTATCTTTCAGGAATTGTGATGACATGACTACATTCAGCATTCGGTGATCTGGATTCCAGCAGCAGTGAGAAGCAGCCGTTCGATTTGGAGAATGCAGCATCAAACTGTTCTCTTCTCTGTTCCTTTTTGAGGGAGGTTGTTGTGGACTGTAGCATACTTGTTCATCTCAGTTATGTACCAAGACAATGAGGTGGCATTTAACTTATTGATTTGATTCACCACACACGTTTTACTTGACCTAACTACTGTATGTGTATACTATAATTACATTATTCAGAACATCTCTGTATTCAATTCCAGTCGCATTGTACAAAGAAAATCCACCCAAAATACAACATTCGTTCTATTTTCCTCAATACATGGCTAACTATAGATGCAAGAGGATAGTATCTGTATTGTCCAGTGTATTTGAATAAAGCTGACACTGACAGACATCTATGTGTTTTAATTGAAATGACTGACATGATGGATTACAACATATACTTCAAGTGCATGTAAAAGTTAAAACCATGAAGAGCAGAATTGATTTGTATTGATTTGTATTGATGTACATCTCCTGGAGACCATGGTAACCTGAAAGACAAAGAAACAAAAGAAAGTTATTTTTTTTTTCTATGTGGAAAGAATTTTGAACTTTGAGGTAAAATGACTGATATGTTCTGTTGTCCAGTGTCATGGCAGCAGAGTTGGCACCTCAATATTGGTAATTTCTACAAAACGTGTGGATAGGTCTGAAAATGAATGTACCGCAGATGTTTACATGTAACTAGTATGTACCATACATGGGTGCATTACATATTATTCTCAATACTGAAATACTTTTTTTTAAAAAATTTACTAAACATGAAAAAGAAGTCAATACAAACTCTGCTACTTTGAGGACAAAACCAAATTATTATTCAATATTATTATTGAAGCAGGGTACTCTTGAGACTTTGAGTAAATAGTAGTAGTCTAAATGTGGTCCCTAGCTAAATATAGCTTGGAACCAAATGGACCCTACATTTGGTTGGATTCAAACTGGGGTGGTTTGGGTTATCCACGACATGAAAACGTTTGGTCTGCTCTAATGTAAACTTCTTGGGATATGAATAATGCATTATCACAAGTGGGATATACGGTATAATGGCAATGGCAGGCAACACTGTCTTTTGTATTACCAAGCTAGTCTGTATAGGTGTCTTAAGAAAACGCGGTGGTTAATGTCTCAATGATCTACACAAAGCCAGCAGCTCTAAATCAACATAACAGTAGGCATAATCGTCTGTGTATTATAATAGTTATTGTCATTATGTACATTAAATGACTCACCAAAGCCAAGACAACATTGATAAAAGCAGTAAACGAATGTTTACCTGTTACACAGCAGCCAGCAGCCTAGAGTAGACCAGTGTGGTGGTGGGGGCAGAATCCACATGTTTTGCTTTGTAAATAAACACACAATAACCGAATTCCAATCAAAACGAACGGTAAATTAATGAAGCATACTAATGTAAGTTATGTTACAAAGTGGTGAAAATAGAAATATATGACGCGAAAATAATTGTATGTCTGTAAAAAAACGACTCGGCCAACTCCAGGCTCTGCTCCATGTAAAGTCAATACAGTACTGGATGGTTGGGGACTCAAAACGGAAGTGAAGTGTGAAGCGGAAGTTCCCCCCGCCCACTCCAGCAAATTGTGCAAGAGGTAATAGACAGTTATGCAAACACCATTCACTTCATGGGGCCAGTCCAATGGCGGCTCTTCTACATAGACTTCTATTGAATTAGCACAACAAAAGGGGACACGTTCTGGAATGGAAGTAGTATTTGCATTGGATTCAAGCAACGGCCCAGCTTTTATGATAGTTTTGTAGTAATAAATAATAATAATAAATCTGACACTTATATGGCGCTTTTCAAGATACTCAAAGACGCCTTACATGAATGTGTGTAGGTGTGTGTGTGTGTGTTGTGGGGGGGGGGGGGTGGGGGGGGGGGGGGGGGGCAACTTTATTAGAAAACATTAAAAGCAATAAAACAATTAAAACGAAGCATATGGCATGTTCTTTGACACGTCAGCTTTCAAAAGCAGATCTGAAGAGGTGGGTCTTCAGACCGGATTTGAATGTGGTGAGTGTGGGAGCATCACGAATAGCTTTGGGGAGTGCATTCCAGAGGGTGGGGGCGGCCACAGAAAAGGCCCTGTCGCCCCAGGTTTTCTTTTTTACGTTTTTGGGAACCACAAGAAGGCCAGCGTTGCTGGATCTGAGGGAGCGGGATGGGGCATGTGTTGTGAGGAGAGCAGAGAGGTAGGTGGGGGCCAGGTTATTGAGTGATTTGTAGGTGGTGGTAAGTATTTTGAATTCAGTTCTGTATTTGATGGGGAGCCAGTGAAGGTCACGGAGGACTGGTGTTATGTGATCTCTGGAACGGGTGGAGGTGAGTAGGCGGGGCGGCTGAGTTTTGTATATATTGCAGTTTGTTGAGGGTTTTAGTGGTGGTGCCATGGAGGATGCTGTTGCAATAGTCCAGTCGGGAAGTGATGAAGGCATGGATTAGGGTTTCTGCAGCGGAGGGAGTCAGAGAGGGGCGGAGACGGGCGATATTTCTGAGGTGGAAGAATGCTGTTTTGGTGATGTGGTTGATGTGGGGGAGGAAAGAGAGGTAGGGTCAAAAATGACTCCTAAATTGCGGACTTGGGTGGAGGTTTTTACAACAGAGCCATCGATGTTCAGAGTGAAATCCTGGGTGGAGCGGGTGAGGGAGTCAGGGCCGATAATAATGATTTCTGATTTATTGCAGTTGAGTTTGAGAAAGTTTTGTTGCATCCAGGTTTTTAATTCAGTAAGGCAGTTGGTGAGGTGTGGAGTGGGTGTCTGGCGTGATGGTTGAGGTGGAGAGATATAGTTGCGTGTCGTCAGCGTAGGAGTGGAATAGAAGGCCGTGTTTGCGGAGAATCTGTCCGAGGGGGAGGATGTAGATGGTGAAGAGCAGGGGGCCAAGCACGGAACCTTGGGGAACACCGTGAATGACAGGGGCAGTAGGGGAGGTGCAGTTGTTGATGGAGATAAACTGTTGACGATCTGAAAGGTATGATTTCATCCAGGTGAGGGCGGTGCCGGAAAGACCAAGGGAGTGGAGGCGTGAAATGAGGATGGAGTGATTGATTGTGTCAAAGGCAGCGCTGAGGTCGAGGAGGATGAGGATGGATAGTGAACCGGAGTCAGCAGAGCGGAGGATGTCGTTGGTGACTTTGAGTAAAGCTGTTTCAGTGCTGTGATGGGAGCGAAAGCCAGATTGAAAGGTTTCATACAGGTTGTTGTTATTGAGGTGGGATTTGAGCTGACAGGCAACTGCACGTTCGAGGATTTTGGACAGGAAGGGGAGATTGGAGATGGGCCGGTAGTTGTTGGGGGTGTTGGGATCCAGACCAGGCTTCTTCAGGATGGGGGTGATGGCAGCCAGCTTGAGGGCGGGGGGGACAGAGCCGGTGGACAGAGAGGTATTTATTATGTTGGTGATGAATGATGAGAGTGAGGAGAGGCAGGCTATTACTAAAGAGGACGGAATAGGGTCAACAATGCTGGTGGAGGGCTTCATGCCTGAGATTATGGAGGAGAGGTCAGATGTGGTGATTTCCGTAAAGGAGGTGAGTGGCTGGCAGGAAAGTGGGAGGGAGGTCAGTTCAATGACAGGGGGGGAGGAAGGAGAGGAGGTGGCAAGTTCTGAATGAATGATATTGATTTTTTCTTGGAAAAATGACAGGAATGATTCACACTTTGCGGTGGTGAATGTGGTGGTGGTGGTGTCCATGGGTTTAAGTAGTTTGTCGATGGTGGAGAAAAGTGCCTTGGGGTTATTGCTGCCGGATTGTATGATGGAAGAGTAGTGGGAGGTACGAGCTTTATTGAGGGCATCCCGGTATTGCTGTTGGTGGAGGTTAAACATGTCAGAGTGTATAGTGAGACCGGTTTTCTTAGAGAGACGTTCCAGTTGCCTGCCTTTCGCTTTGAGTTGCCGGAGGTGATCGGTGTACCAGGGGGCGGAGTGAGTGTAGGAGACAGACTTAGTTTTTATGGGGCAAGTTGATTGAGGCAGGAGGATAGAGCACTGTTGTAGTTGTTTACCAGGTCTGTGGTGGAAGTGTTTGAGCTGGGAGTATGGCCGGAGAAGGTGTCGGCCAGTAAGGCAGACAGTGAGGGGGGTGGATTGATTTGATATTTCTAAATGATATGGACCGTTGCTGCTTGGTGAGGGGGGTGGGGATGTCAATGACCAGGGAGAGGGCTAGATGGTCAGAGAGTGTGTCAGTGAGGTTGAAACTGGTGAGATTGCTTATGGTGATTCCGGTGGTGCATATTAGGTCCAGGGTGTGTCCTTTTTTATGGGTGGGGAAATCGACGTGCTGTGTGATTTAAATGAATTTAGAATGTCCAAGAATTCAGAAGCAGCTGTGCAGGAGGAGGATTCCACGTGTAAGTTGAAGTCGCCCAGAAGTAACACAGAGGGGGAGATGGCGCAGAGTTGGGTGAGGAATTCTGAAATATCGGACAGGAATGCGGAGTTGGGTTTTGGTGGTCGGTAAATAACTGCAGTGACAAGTGTTTTGGACCTGGCAGCTTAAAGGACTGGTGCTCAAATGAGGAGGGGGAGGTGATGGTAATAGGTGTGGGTTTCAGGTGTTGACGGTAGATTGTGGCAATGCCACCACCGGCACGACCATCACGTGTTTTGTCAATATAAGTGTATCCAGGGGGTGTAGTTATGTTGAGTTGTGAGTATTCCATTGGTTTTTGCCAGGTTTCGGTTAAACAGAAGAAATCGATATTGTTGTCAGTTATGAATTCTCTGAGAATTGATCCTTTTTTATTGAGAGACCGGTGTTGAACAGGGCAAATTTAAGAGAGGGTGGAACTGAATGGGGTGGGGGCTTTGATCAGTGGACGGAGAAAGGCAGAGCGCACGTGGGGTTTGTTGTTGTGGTGAGTGACGTCAGTGGGGCGGGGCGGGAACGAGACCAGAATGATGGAATGCACTGATCAGTCCGGGAGTAAACAAACTTTCTCCTGGAGCTTCGGTGGATGTATTTGGGTCGGCGTGATAATCCATGTTGTTTTATTGCTGCGATAATGTGCGATGGACCGGTGGAGCGAGTGTTGAGGATGAGAAGTTGTTGAGCTGAGTATTTGAGACACATGCCGACAATGCTGCTGCTGACAGTGGAGGATGTTAGCCTGAGATCGTAAGCCACCGGCTGCACACTTGATGGCCAGGGATGGATCGACAGGCTCAACGGAACGATGTAGGCGATCCACAACAACATGACCGAGAGAGTGGATCGCGAGGAAGAGGAGGAGGAGGAAGAGAGCGCCGCGACGGCTGTGAATGGAGTTGTTGTTGTTGTTGTTGAAGATGAAGCTGCTGCTGCTGCTAGCTGTGACTGGAGCTAGCCTGAAGGCAGCAGTGAGTGGTCGTCCTAGCCAGCGGGGAAGCAGTCCCAGGACAGTGGAAAGGCTGTCCTTGTGCCACTCGCTGGCCAGGGGGGTCCGGTTTTACAAGGTCCACTGGCTGACGGGGAAACTGTACTGCCGTTGCTAGTTGCCGGCTAGCCCTGAAGCCGCCGACTAACTAGCTGTCCAGACGAGGAGGTCGCCGGCTAGCCCTAAAGCCGCCGACTGACCAGAACGCTGTCCAGTCGAGGTGATCCGATCGCCAGCTAGCCCTAAGGCCGCCAGCTGATCGAGACGCTGGAGTGACAGTCCGAGCTCCTGGGAGAGAAGCTAACGGTGGCAGTAATAGTCCAGTTGGTAGTAGCCGAGTCAATGGAACCGGTAAGTTGAACAAAACGCCTGCTTATGTGACGAGTAATCCAAAAAGCAGTGGCAATGCAAAGAAAAGCCGAAGTGTGGTAGAACTAGCACATGAAAACTTAAAAAACAGACGCTAAAGAGCTTAAACTAGGCTAAGTAAGCCTGTACAATACCTTACAACAGTTGTCATGATGAACAGATTCCTAAATTAGCCCTTATTTGTGCCGCCCTCGTTGAGAAACAATGTATTTCCAACAGTTTGTCACTTTATCTCATTTGCGCTTGGCTTCTGGCCCCTCAATGTCGCAACTCTTGTCCACCTAGAGTACACTATAGGCAGCCAACAGAGAAAACAACGGCGCATGCGCGGGCACTCTTCTGGTCATAGAAGAGTTGCGACATTGAGGGGTCAGAAACTGAGCGCTTGAGCTGCTGTTCATGCAGCTTATATGATGCAGCTGAATAGGGACTTTAGGCAGGTTTTCAACAGTCAAAGTACAGTAACGTTGTTATTTTAACCGTTGACATGTTTGTGTTGTACTATCACTAAAAACAATCTAAAATAAAGCGATTTAAGATCATTAACGCTGGGCTGTTGCCTGGGTCCTAATTCAGGTCCAGGAGTTGTCCCCATTCTCTATTGAAGTCTAAGCAGAAAAGCCGCCATTGGACTACCCCATGAAGTGGATGGAGTTGTCACTCTGTCTATACTCTATGGCTCTGTTTCAACACAGACGATCACAGATGATACCAGATATTTCGTTTTAAAAGTTTTCTTCAACACATCAACTCATTTATTCACAGCGTCTTAACAGCAGACACCTGGGAGGGAAGGAGAGAGGGAGGGAAGGAGGGAGGGAAAACGGGCGTTTGTGAAAACGGGCGGCCGTTTGTGAAAACGGGCGCCCGGTTTCAAAACCGAAGCGAAATCCAAAGCGCCCTCGACCGCGGGCGCCCCCGGGCGCCCGTTTTTGTGAAAGCGGGCGCCCGCTTTCGAAAACGGGCGCCCGGTTTCAAAACCGGCGCCCGGTTTCGAAAACCGGGCGCCCGCTTTCGAAAACGGGCGCCCGCTTTCGAAAACGGGCGCCCGCTTTCGAAATCGGGCGCCCGATTTTGAAACCGGGCGCCCGCGGGCGAGGGCGCTTTTGGATTTCGCTGTCTCTCCTCTCTCTCTCTCTCTCTCTCTCCCCCCCCCCCCTCTCTCTCTCTCTCTCTCTCTCTCTCTCTCTCTCTCTCTCTCTCTCTCTCTCTCTCTCTCTCTCTCTCTAATAAAGATGTTCGTCTGCCTCGACTGTTTTTACCCGCACCCCCTGGCGTTTGTAGGCGATATCATTGAGGAATGGATACATAATGCACGCACACGCGCGAGCGCGATCGCGCACATTAAGGAAATTCCAATTGTCCATTGCCATCTAGGCCTAGTAGAAGAGTTGCGATATTGTATTGTAATGAGGTGACTTGCATGCAAAAAGTCGATACTTCCCTTTAGTTTTTGGATTGGAAACAAATCAAACGGAGGAGACGCGCCACCGCGCTGTGTGTCTCTGTCCATGCGCCTATAGATCTCCTGTATGTAGAGATGGCTCTAAATACATTTTCAACTTCAATTGACACGAATGAGTCCACGAAACGGACCCCGGAATAGGCTATGCCAGAGTCTGGCATACAATACAATTATTACAATCAATATCCCTTGCCATATGCACCCAGGGCTTCATACTGTATGAAGTAGGCTAGCCTATATGTTCAGTGACACAGCCTGGTTTGCGTGTCGGCCTACAATGTGCGTTGTTTAGCTCTGGCTTGAGGAAACGCATGGCTGTAGCAACATTCCCAGTACAGACGCTCTTGTGCGCCGCGCGCGCGTGCGAACACACACGCACATGCACGCACGTGCGCGCACACACACACACACACACACACACACACACACACACACACACACACACACACACACACACACACACACACACACACACACACACACAGAGGCGGGCGCATTCTCGAGAAATGCGAACACACACAGTCCTTCTGAGGTTTTGTCTTTGTTGGTGTTTGAGTGAGCAGTTGACTTTAGACTTTGGAGAAGGTGCCGTCATAGAAGTAGAATCAGTAGAAGTCATAGTAGAGTAGCGTGTGTCATCGTGCCGTGCCCTGTGTGGAACAGCGAGGACAGAGCAGTGACAGCACCCTGTACGCGGAAAGGGAGGTGATCCCGCAGCTCTATATTATAGAGAGATAACGATCACGTAGGCTACAAAAAAATAAACCTAGGCCTGCAGAGTGCAGATAGGCCTACAACACGCAGAACGAGAGGGACGGAGGTGTCCCTCGCGCGCGCGGGTGCTTTACCAAACGAATTCTATAACCTCAATGATATGGCCTAGCCCTAGCCTAGACAGACCCCAGTTGGGGGGGGGGGTGGACGAACATCTTTATTAGAGAGAGAGAGAGAGAGAGAGAGAGAGAGAGAGAGAGAGAGAGAGAGAGAGAGAGAGAGAGAGAATGAAGGGAATCAGTCAACCGGTGAGGATCGGATGGCGGCGGCGTGCGTCGCCATCCGCCGTAACGGAGCGTCCGCGGCGGGGAACCAGCGGCGGCGGCGGCGGCGTGGGCGGCCAGCCGCGGCGTGCTTCGCCATCCGCCGGAACGGAGCGCCGGCGGACGAGCGACGGCGGCGTAGACGGTGTCTGCCGCTGCACGAACAGGCAGAGCTTATATTAATGATAAAAAACAATTAAAAATAATAATTATATCATAAATTAAATAAATATTTAGTTCATATTTGTTTGCATACATACATTCATAATCGTTTCTGCAAGCATGCATTTATTGGACTGACAGCAGCAGCAGCAGCAGGCAGTGCAAAAGCAGAGGCAGTTCCCAAAATCACCGGCAAAAGCGCCGGTCTGGGGCGGCATGGAGAGCCTTCTGCCGGTGAACTGCCGCACGAACCGGCGTAATTGTCCAGAAAGCGGCTGCAGCGACTGCAACGCCGCCAGAGCTCATTATGTAGCGGCAGTAGCCGAAGCTGCCGGTCTGCCACTCATTAAGGAAGCGACTGAGGAGGCAAGATCCGGCACAGCCGAGGCGGCCGCCGACGTCGGGTTTTGCACTCGCTGTCCCCAGGTAGCGCTATAGCATGCCAGTCTGCATGGGGCCAATAAGGTGTCCTTATGTCTTTGAGCAAGACATAGCTCCAACTGCTCCCTATACAAGCAGGTTGGTGTCTTACAGTGCTGCCTGGTTGCCTCTAATGTTGGTGTGTGAACGTGTGTCATAACATACAGTACATAATGTAGGCCTTAAATCAAACTATTGTGTTGGGTTGGGATGGGAAAAAATAGCTGCCCATTGTCTGCTAATAATTTCCTAATAAGGATTACATATCCAACTTGGACAGTCATGGTCTTGTATTAGATGCTTATACAGTTTTCCCTGTATATTACAAAACATGTATTCACCACAATATTCATGGAAACATGCAAATCCGTTTGGAGGTGAGGGAAACTTATTTAAGTGAATAAGACCTATATATCCTTGAATGGGTATTATTGAAAGGCCATATCAGCTTTAACAAATCCCCAAGATCGTTCTGCCTGGGCAATACATCAGCCAAATGTTATTTGTGCCGGTCCTTTATCCGATTGTTGCATTAGATTTGCATGATTTTTACATATACATTACCTGCAAAAATGAAAGGGGCTATACCCTTCCCTCCCTCTCTGCACTATCTGCGGATAATGATGACCTTGATACTAGCCAGGCAAAGATATGTGATCTCTGTCTCTCTCTCTGTCTCTCTCTCTCTCAGTGAGGATCCTGTTCTGTAAGCTTACCATTAAAATTGTGAACTAGGAGACAAATTAAATAAACTTTGCTGAGCAGAACGCACAACTTGCATGTTCTGAATGGATGATAGACATAGGCCTATTTTGACTATGCCAGCACCTTCAAGTTTAAGGGAATAGGCTTAACGTCCAAATACTGTAATTTTTGGTTGATGTCATTGGCTGGATGAGAGTATACCAACTGATATATAGCTACTAAGATCCTGCATCTGAAGGCTTTAAGGTAGGTATGCATAGGCACAGTATAAAAGTGACCATTGTTGAACAATGAAAGTGTTTATGAGAGTAATAATTGTTTGATAGGCTTGTAAGCAATCTACAAAACATGGACTTGCATTGGCTAAACAGTTTATCAAACGAAACCTATTGTAAATGTAATTTAAAACAACCTTACTGTAACCTCCAGGTACTGATGCAATAATTTATCAGCAGAAAACAGAATTCATATAGTGCAATATAGTGATAAAAAGATCATATACAACTTTATGTGACACATAGTCTATAGTTAAAACCTTGTTAAACTGGTGCACTGGCAAGAATACAATTTTGAAATTTGATAATTGAATTGAATACACTGTATCAATTTCCTCTGAGGAGGATACTACATTAATTTTCTTGGCCATGGGAACATTGTGAGTTTAACAGCATGAGCAAAAGTCAGACAGAGTGGGATAGGTGATATATTTTGATGATGTCATTGGAGAAACACCCACCGCATTGATATATGCAAAATAAGGTCCAATGCATTTCAATGGCGGTGGCACATAGCTGGTGCATTCCTTCTGCTTTAATGATCTGCACTTTTCTAAACACTTTTATTACACCATTTTAAAGTGGATTTTCAAGAAAAGAAAGGTTAGTGAAATCCTAGCCTCGACACCCAAGCTTTCATTTTCGTCAGCGTTGCGCAAAAACGGAAAGCCTGGACTAATTTCTTAGGCACGGTGGCCTAACTTTTCAGGATGGGCGTCGCTCCAAATGATTTGACATGGCACAGCAGTGGAGGGGCGGGGGAGGGGCCGGGGATGACGACACGTTGGTGAGATCAAATCAGATCAGCCCGCCCCCCTAGGCCAAAATCATTCAGGTTAGGCGAGGCTAGTGAAATCCAGGCAATCCATGCAACTATATGCATTTGTTTTTGTTTAGTGGTTCTTTTTTTAAATGTACAGTATGACAAAAATGTAGATTATTTTTTTACTAATTGTTTTATACTTTTACTGACAAAATTGCCTGTAAAGTCTCTTCAACATTGTAAATGAGCGTAATTAACAATAGTCCATTCTGAGAATAAATATGCCTCTGCAATACTGAATAATTGCCTACTAATTTGATTGCATTTGATTTTTTGTGTTTGCATGGAGCTGGATTCATTTTATTATTTAAGAGCAGTGATGGACAGTAGGCTACTTACCTCAGTTTATTTTATATACTTTACATTTTATTTAGGCTATTCTTTCATAGGTAAATATGTTATTTTCATGTACTGCTATTATTTGATAGCTTTACCAGTGTCTTTTGAGGAATCTGAGAGGTTGAAACAGCTTTAGCTGTAATTAAACCACAATATTTTAACCACAGATAGGCAGATAGATATTCGCAGATACTTCTGCCATACTTCTGCGCTACCTTTCATAACTTGCACTGTGGGTGACTTCCTATTTGGCACCGCAGGTGTGCATTAATGACGATAAAGAAGTTAAAATAAGACACACTTGTGTAAATATAGTAGCACTACATACTAGTGCTACTATTACGTCTGATACCACTGATTAAGCGAGTAAGCAAAGAGCTGCATTCTGATTAGACCTACTTGTAATCAAAAACTGGTTCCAGACTGAGTCCACCAATCAAATGAGGTACTCTCAGCATCATGGCTATGGTAATGTGATTTTTGCAGGTAAACCATTTGGGATCAGCACATGATTGCCCTAATAATATCCCTAAAAATAATTGCCTTATTTCCGTTGTGGCCTTACCCCGTATCCCTAAACGTCTTTGCCTATTTGTTTGTGTTCTTTTGCTAATTTGAAAAACATTTTTAAAGAGGAGGTGCCGTGATTTTTGTATTTTTTCCAATTTTGTACATGTTTAATAGGTGACAGTATGTAAAAAGACCCCTGGTGTGTTTTTTATGTGCAATGATGTCTTCCCTTTGTATTTAGGGTTTCTTCCTGGGGGCTGAACCTTTCCAGTCAAACGTGCCAATGAAAAAAACTTCAATGTAGTGACATCACGTGTTCAGCCCCTCCCCTAACCCCTCCCCCTTTATCATGCAACTAAATCTGTGGGTGTGGCTTCAGTTCAGCTGGATGTCCACCCATCACCACCCACCAGGCAAACAAGGCATACTTAATGAACTGGCTGGGTGGAATCATAAAAATGACAGTTTAACAAACTGTACACTTTTTGGGAAAAAATCTTAATTTTCATATAAAAATTCATGGCACTCCATCTTTAAATAATTCAAAGTGATGATTATATGTAAAATTTTGTGCAGCCTAAGGATGGTGCTATATGGAAAATGGAACAATTGGGGCAGAGGTTCATTGTTGCCATCCATGGAGTGTGTGTGCAAAGTGTGGCAGCGATCGGGTTAACAGCGCCTGAGATTAACTGGTAACTGACGGACACATGGACACACGGACGGACAGAGTGCAAAACATACTTGCCTGCATGGCTGGGGGGGCTAGAGTGGTGCACCTCACCCCCCCCCCCCCCCCCCCCCCCCCCCCCCCACAGTGCTGCACTATGTCACATAATTTAGAGCGACGGCCACCCAGAAGGGTTGGCTCCCACTTCTAGGCCATGAGTGGCCAACGCTTCACTTCTGGCTATAGGGTGTAAGTGTAACTTTCTGCATCCAAACCCTACCTACTCTAGCAGCTGCAGAACTACTCCACTGATGCCCATTAAACCAAGATGCACATAGCATTAATCAGATTATTTTCAATCTTCAAATTGTTCATTGTTGCAACTACCACACATAGATGATGTTTTCAAACTTCTGTACACTTCTGTTTCCATTTATAAAGGAAGTGTGGAATAATACCATCACTAATCATCTTGTTTTGGCAAGAAACAAAGCTAAAATCCTATATGCCATCAAAGAACTGTCGGGTTCAAAAGTCTTTGGAGACGTCAACAGCTGCACTCAGACTCTGGGTTGCTGTAAGCCCATTGCAGATGTCTGCAGCTCGAGTGGCAGAGTGCAACACATCTGTCATCTTATGGTATCTTATTATGTTCATTAAACCATTATCCCAGACAATATACTAAAGATCCATCAACATAATAAGGAGATTAAAGGGGACAAAGACTATTACGCTTGTTTCCCAGCTCTACATGTTTGCGGGTGCATGGTTGCCGGTTTCAACTCGTTGCGTCGTAAGTCTTTCATGTAAACTTACTGTACCTTAAGGCTCAAGGTCCTTACTCTCTGACTTAAATTATGCTTTCTAGTGACTTGCTAACCTATCGGTGCAGGCCATGTGGACTCATTCAGACATGCAAGGCCTTGAGCAGAAGGCCATTAATTATAAAAGTATGAAGTTTGAAGAATGTTGGAAATGTAGAATTCAGTGCAGTATGAAGCCTAAGCTTGTTGGGATTATTGTATTATTCATTTAGCTCTGCACTATTGGAAACATTGGCCATGATGTGCCCTACCACATAACCAATTAAACCAGTCGTTCTCAAACGTTTTAATTTCATGGACTCCCATACCTTTGTAGCCTGACCTGTAAAGGTCCACTCAGAGTTACAGATCCATATTAACGGCCATTTGGAACTCTGGACTAAAAGGCTACTTTCTAGAACAGGGTTTCCAGGATTGTAGGCCTATACTATAGTTTTTTTTTTAACCATCTGCACCGATTTTATTCACCGAAAAAACAATTTTGCATTTATATTTGCACCTGAAAAGGACCACAAGGTTCCATTACATGTGATATATGAGCAGAATGAGCACATGATCTGAAATAATTGTAACATTATAAATTCATGACAGAAAGTAAGGAAAAACATAACACTTCAGATCCAAATTAAGCCCCTCATCATGTATTTCCATGTGTTAGCACACTGATCCTTTCATTTGATTCAGTTTATGTACGATTCTAAATGAAGGATTCTTTAAATTGGCCCAGAATTTGAGCTTGGCTGACATCCTGTTGGCTCAGACAATGCTGTGAAGGGTGCTACAAATATTAGCTGAACAAATTTGCAGGCAGCAATTCCTCAGGTCATATTTAAATGCCGCTACATTGTATACTCTCTCTGTGCTTTTCAACTGCCATCATCAGCTTAACAAAAGACATTGGAAATATGAATATGAGTGACTGATCCCAAATAGCAGCCAGTAGGATACGACATTGGATGTACTGTATTCAGTTCGTATAATTGAAAAGTTGGAAAATAATGCAAAAGACCCGCCAGTCAAATTTCTATTGTCTGGCATTTGGAAGATGAGGCAAAAAAAATTAAAGCAAAAGAAAACCAAAAACTATATGCACAATACTGCAGCAAGGCACTGTGGTGTGCAGTCAAATAGGGATGTGATTAGCTGCTTTAAATAATTAACCAAATCCATTAGTCTGATTATCCCCTTAATCCATGTAGTACTTTCTCATATAGCAGTTTTGAGCACAAGAAATTCACATGCAGACAAGCCTGGCTGTGATGTCACTCACAATCTAGTGATATATTTTTGCAAATCAATCATGTTTTCATAATCAATTACATTAGTTTGACTGAGTGTTGAACCCGGTCCCATACTGGAACACTTATGATGGCTACAGAACAGTGGGCAGTAACCATTTACATATTACTGTAATATTATTACCTTTTCCAGCAAAAGCAGTGTAATGATATTACCTTGCTAAAATGTGTAATATGTAATATGTTACCAGGCCAAAACACGCCTCATTGCTTATTGCAAATAAGCCTGTTGGTGCAAGCAAAAATACAACAGATTTAGAAGATAACAACAGAGATGCAGTAGTTTGTAGATCCTAATCCATCGCAACTTTCTGAACATATACGTGCACTACAAGTTGTCGCAGTTGTCACAAGATGAACACATTGTGTTGTCTATTATTTTGCGGGTGAGAGGCCGTAACTTGGGAAAGCAATAAAGGAATATGTAACATATTACTTTGATTCAAGTAATAAGTAATATATTATTACTTTTCCAAGGGCCATACGTTAATATTGCCCAACACTGCTACTGAATAATTGGAAAGTGTGCATGGTGGACTGGAATGTCATCGTCACAGTGGCTACGGTGAAAAATGGAGGACACGTCACAGATAATTGCAGTGTAAACAATTTATGGCTCACCTTTAAGGCTCGCAAGATAGGGCAAGCTCAAACAGAAATGGGGCGATGATGTCTGACCAACAGAGAACATAATCCCAGGCTGCATCACCACGGTAAACATGTATACCCTTGTGAATCGATTTGCCAGATTAGTGTACAAGGGCTAAATCAGAAATAAAACAAATGAAAAGGTGTTGTTAGGTCAACGGTACAACCTGCAAGGCAATATTGTATTCCATTTACATATAGACTAGTTAAATTGAACCATCCATAAGGTACTGCTATGAACATAACAGTGGAATATATCAATATAGTGAAACTAGGTATATACAGTATGTAGTGCTATGTCTACATAAAGTGGTAGCTGTTACATAAGTTACAGATTCAAGCCCCATAGCTTAGAGTAGATGCTTTTAAAGTGAACTCATAGGAGTGCCATATGGGTCCTTGGAGTGGGTACCAGCAGTTGGTCCACATGCAGCTACATGACTATCAAATGGTGGGGTTACGGGTCTGCATGTCTGCATACCTGTCTGTTGGGTGCTTTCATGGTGATGTCCTATCCTAGTGTTTCCTGTTTTGCCTGTCCTTTAATTAGCAAACACAGTTCACCTGTGTCGTAGCTCTGATAAAGGAAGGGACTATGCACATTAGTCTGAAGCTGAGCTTCCCATTGGCCTTTGAAGACCAGTACAATGGACCTTTCTTGCGTTGACGCCATCAACACACGTCTCATATCCATTTCCCAAACATATGAGTTAAAAGTGTTAATGGGCTTTAGTTTTTGGGAGCTTTAATTCAAACTTCCTTTTATCATTTACATATTTTTGTTCGACACACCTGTAGAATCTTTTTGAGATGTACCTTCTCCCCATCTTGAAAGTTTGTGATTGTAGTTAAGTTCACCTGTGTCTAGTTAGTCTTTGTCTATAGGGCATATAGCAGTGGCAGTCATTTTCTGGTTCCATAAACAAACAAAAAACACCTTCGATTCTGAAAACCTGGTTTCAGAACCTGCTTTGTGTGTTTTTACTTGTGATCTCGAGTGTGGCTTATGTCTATGGGCGTTTTATGACAAATCTTCTTACCTAAAAGTGAATGTCTGGGTCAATGGCAAATGATGAAAATGAGCGACATCATCATGCCTGGAGTCGGATGGCTTTATTATAGTCTAAAAATAATGTATCTATTTTTGGAAATCCTTTTTTGAAAATAATCAATAGGTCCCTTTTCAGGTCAGTGTGTTCCTGTTTTGGAAATAATAATAATCTTGCATTTCACCTGCTCTACCTGTGTTCTAACTTCTCTCTATACTGCATGTCCTCATCTGACCCAGCAAACACGGTCAGGACCGATGACGAATTACTGACGTCTTGATTGTGGCTAGATCCAGGTAATCCAAGACTAGTCAAATCTCTCCCAGATTATCTCCTGATTTAAACCACCACAAATCCTGTCCATGAAAGACAGACATCTCTGGAGGAGTCAGATTGAGGATAACCTAAATCAATCATGAAATCAGATCTGGCCCAGAATAGCTCAGCTATAGCTTTATTATTTCAACTGGTGGAGACGTCTTAGGAATGAGGTAAAGATCAAGTGTAGTTATGTCCGCAGAGCAGGTGTGCATGGCCTCGCACTGCACCCTTCCCTCAACTCTGCAGGCACATGAATGGGCCTGTAAAATAACTTCAAATAGGCTATTATCTGTTTTTACTGTAGGGTTTGACTTTACCTGCCTCATGGGTTAGGGATATACAGTATGCCTGATTTATGCCTGGTTACATAAATCATCTTTTGAGAGAAAACTAAGGAGTTAGCTGGGAGTAAAGGCATGCTGGACTCAATGAATATATACATAAAAATAAAGGCTCAAATTTACCAAGTGGCATCTGATTGTTGTCTCATTATCCAGACCAAGTTGCCTAAAAGACCATTTTGAGTAGGTAGTGCACATTGCACAATTGATATTGTATGGTTAAAAGAAACCATTTCAAAACTGTTACAGCTCTACGGTGATGTTAATCATGGTTCTCCCCTTCTCTCCAGCTATTCAGTAAACAGAAATACATTTAAGGTGGCTTGACAAATTATTTACTTTCATTTAGCACATACCTGGGCATTATGCGGCCCGGGGGGCAAATGCGGCCCTTTGGCTGACTCTGACCGGCCCAGTGTTCCGGGGACCACCTGTGGTCCTTGAGAGAGTTCTAGTTAAATATGGAAAGTTGGTTAACCAGATGTAATTCTTTGAGAGCGTGAAAATGAAACCAAATGGACCCTTGCAGGTCCATTTGGTTTCATTTTTACACTCTCAATGTGAATTAGCCCAAGTCTACACAACTAGAGAATGTAGAAGATTAATGGTCATTTTGATCTGTATGTTGGACTGTTTTGTTTCCAGCCTGGGGTTGTGGACAAAAGCAAAATATATGTTTAGTTTTGGTTTCTTTGGGGCTAAAATGTCATCAAATGGTGGTCCTCTGTGGCTCAAATTCTGAATAAATAGGTGTCAAAATGGTTGGTCTTACGCTTATTTTATCTTGAAATTAAATTAATATTACGCATACTTTAGTCTTGGCCCTCCTCAATATTTCGTGTATCTCATTTGGCCCCTTGGGAAAAATAATTGCCCACCCCTGATTTAGCAGAAGCTCTTAATCCAGGGCATTTTACATTTAGCCACAATACATGTACATCAGCATCAATGTCTGTGCTTTAATTTCAGTGTCCTTTGTCTGCCTATTTACAGGTATTTGTCTACAAGTGAGCCACAATTCTGAATTTATTATATGAATACAGTACAGACGTGCTGACCTGAAAAGGTCTTCTTTCATAAACATATTTACTGATTACCTTATGTTATCTCTCTCAGGTGCTAATGTGTATGCTTTTCTGTCTGTTGGAAAAAAGCTAAGAGACCCTTTTGCCTGCACAAGCACATTAGCTCCATCTTGTAAATAAGCCAATAGACCCTTCAGTTGCACCATTTGTAGCAAAATCTTGAAAATATCTTGGAAAGAATTACAATATGGGAACTACACACAACACATTTTCACCTGTAAAACTGGCAATAAAGTTGATGGGTTCTTCAGGGTTTTGGCCTTTCCAGGTCAAAATGGAACAGAGTTCATTTAATTATCCTGCTATGCATCGGGTGTTAGCCTGCCTGGTTAACCACTCTTGAAATCACATTTCATTCTACTGCTGTGCATCAATCCTGTATGTTTGCTTATTTCTCTGTGTCATCACTTCAATTTAAATCGTTTATCCTTGAATCCACATGTATGAGTTCTGTCTCCTGTAAGGATCAAACTGACATCCCAACCTGAAAATGCATGTTTACTAAAGAGCCGGAAAGACAGGGAATATAGAGCTATTCAACACCCAAAGATATTTCACTTTCAAGTGTGTTTGGGGTCTAACTTTGGCTTTTGTGAGCACCTACTGTACCTACTACCTTAACTAGTTTAATTCAGTTTTGAAACATTAAAAAGAATTATGAAAAAAATATATAAAAAAACAGGGGATATCATATCACTCACCAGAAGTAAGGTCGGGTGTTTTCAATGCACATAAAAAAAAGGTTAACATTTAGGCCTATTTTGAAGCTATAAATAAACGATTCATTTAAGGGTAAGACAGTGTTTGTTGATTTTCTTTGTGTAATTACCTTGATAAAGAGAAAAATAAAGTTCCAGTGATGGATAAACAGTCTGGGTTTTCTTTTTTAATAAAAATGGTTTAAGCTGAAAAATGGTGAAAGCTGAAAAAATAAAACTACATACTAAAAGAGTGACTATGAGAGCTATAGCATACAATGACAATGAAAAGCATTGGCATTGAATTAAAAATGTCTAATCACAGGAACATTTTTTTATTTCTTGTCCACATTTGTAATTACATCATGGCAAAGTACTGTAACTACAAAAAAGCGGCCTTAGCCTTTAATAGGAACAAAAAAATAATGACAAATCAAGCAACTTCGAAAACGGTCTGGAGTGCTCTGAGTAAGTGTTAAAATGACCCCAAACATGTTTGAAAGTGAAATATCTCTTTCATTTAACAAAGCCATTTAAAGCCATATCACTTACTGTACCTGATGCATAATGCACAGCATCTAACCAGTCAGTGATTTGGGACAAAGCGTGGTCGACTATTGAAATCATTTAATGTTTAAAACATATACAAGTTACTTCACTGGGTCATCACAATTCAACAATATTTGTTTTTTTCTTTTTTCTTTTTCTCCTCATATTTGTAACACCCTCAGAAATATACATTCACATGGCTGCACATGGACAAAGTTCTCCCATTTGCTTTTCTCTCGAGGCGTATGCTCACCCTCTACATGACTGAGAAGCCACTGTTGTTGGCATTTCAAAAGAAAAGAAAAACTGGACTGGCATCGTAGGTGCTAATTTGGAAATAAGCCTATTGTTATTGAGTTGAATCGGTAGGGTTGTTCTTTTGCTGTCAAAATAGTTATTGTATTTTTACATGAACCAGGGTCCCTATGCAGTTGTCTCTAAATAAAACCCGACTATAATCTCAGCGATATATACATTATTTACAGTGGAATGTTGAACTCTGGAGTGAATGCACCGAATACAAAAAAGTAGATTAGGATGGAATGAATATACAGTCAGTTATAAAATATAAACTCATAGATCACTGACGACATGGACACAACAATTTACAACCACTGGTAAACAGAATGGAGACCAACGTTTTGGGGTGGGGGGAGGAGGATGCCAGTTATTTTGATCTATATGACGGTTCTCGGTATTGGGTCAGAGGACCAAATTGCCCCTTATGGGTCTGTATCTCTGAGAGTGCATAAACGGAACCTAGTGTAAGCATTTGCCCGCTCTCAGAGTGATAATATGGACAATGTTTTCTTACAATGTAGATTTGGGTCCCAAAGATTAAAGAAAAGGAACGAATGGGGGTCTGTGGCCTAATGCATGGGCGAGATTGGATGGGGATTGTATGATATCCAGAATGCTTCTGGAGAGTGACTGAACTTGGAGGGGCTTGGGGGGAAAAATGGCAGTGGTTTCATAAACGGCACAGAGAAACTAACGTTAAGAATTTCTCCCAAATGAGGCCAATAACATCAACGTTGTGCTAGGAGAGAGGCTGTCGCTGCTCCAAAATATACATTTCATACCATATAAATTACATATCCAGTCATTTGATTAATCAGACTTCGTTGTGCTTTACAAAAGTCAATGATTTGTTAACACGTTTTGCAACGGTTGCCAGTCATCTAATTTGGCATTTGACAATTTTGACTGTTAACAACGCTACCAATCACCATTTCTCTACACCACAACTCTTTAAAATAACAAGCTGATTGCAACGATTGAAGATATTGATCGACACATTGGAATAATTTGCACCTTGATGAACGCTACCACCTACAGCTACAAACAAGTACTCCATCTGAATACATTGTAGCTAAACAATATCCACTGATTGGATATAATAAAAACACATTTCATACTTAAGTGTCATTGTATTCTGACATGGACGATGCAGATGACAGAGCAGCATTATTATCATTATCTTTTCTTTTCTTTTCTTTTTTTTTTTACATGTCTCTTGGGTTTAGATAGGCACTGAATGCTAGAAATGAAAAACATAAAAAATAAAGTTTCACATACTGAAGGCCTGTCTCTGCAGGGATGTACATGTCACACTGACTTGAAAGGGTAAGACCACATTATCTGAGCTAAGCAGACAAACAACAAACTAAAACACACAACACAACCTCTAAAAACCACTCGAACCCTGTACTTGAGTTTGACCGGAGTTTCCCCAGGGCTCAAGAATAGATATTCTAGAGCTTCCCTCAACAACAAATCATTTATTACTGAAAATAGCCAAACTACAAGCTCACAACGTGTCGGGTGTGACACGCTGTTATCTCATATGTCGGCTATTTTTGATGAATGTTCACCCCCAGACTGGGGACGTTAGGGTTCAAGTGCTTAATTTATAGTCCCTCTTGTCACTTACTGCCACTTGACATTGATTTATATCTGGTTGCAGCTAGGATGAGTGCTGTAGATGTGCTACAGTATTTCTGGTGTGACACTGACATGCAATTACCAAGTACAAATCAAGACTTTGCCACCAGCTTTTGAGACAACTTCCTCTTATATAAGCCAGCTATATAGCATTCCCACGTGATTCACGTGTTGACATGAAAAGTAAGATGGAAAAATCATTTGAAACAACAAAAACGTCAGCATGGTTCTTTTGAGGTGTATACTATCACATTAATTTGAGGTTCTACAGTCGACATGCTCATCCGATGACTTAAGTGTACAGTAGACCAGTGGTTTTCAACCTTTTCGGCCAAGGAACTCCCAAAATAATCATGTTTGAATTGGGGAGCCGCCACCCCGATGGCATGTGGGAGTTGAGGCGTCTGATTTAGATGCCTCAACCGAAAAATACTGTGGTGTAATGGCAAATCTACAAGCTCCAGGCAAGGCATTGCCCCCTAGGGAAACTTACCCACAGGTTGAGAACTACTGCAATAGACTAGGATGGCGGAGCCCTCACATCTGCAGAGGTTATCTCTGCATTCTTTTTTTTCAGTAACTGCCCTTAAGGGCACAAAAACAAAAAGTAGGTTTTCCCCCGTAACATAACACATCATAACACAGCCAGCGTGGCATCTGTTGAGCTCCATAATGGGGGGGATAAACAGATGCACTTGCTCCATACAGAAAGAAATATACTTCCCACGCAAAACCATGCATAAAAATAAGGCATAATACAGTATTTATATTGTTCAGACCAAGTACCATGTCATTTGAAATCCTCCAATTTCTCCTTTGCTCTTATTTCATCCCACGATCGTTTTACATTTGTCACTGTAAGTGATGCATTTTTTTAATAGATATATTATTTTTTTCAGCAATTTTCTGCTGGACCTCAGCGCTGAGGAGAGAAGTCATTTGCTATTAATCCACAATCCACAAGGCCCATTCATTGGTTGCTGCGATTTCATACGTCCAGGTTTCCGATAAAAGCCTCCTGATGTTATCGCGCACCCGCTGGCCCCATAGCCGCCGCCAACGTTTATGGCAAATAAACTCCCGTTTAAAATCCACAAGGAGGCATTGAAATGATATCAGTTAAGACGTTACAAAATAACCAAGAGGAAAGCAGCAGGTGACTTATTGTGTTTCGTGAGTCACGGCTAAAGTTCCCTTTAGACAAAGAGTTCGCTCTGCTGCGCAGACACAAGCGGATGGAGCATCACTTGACATCCTGGTGGGGTGTTATAGGGTCAATTCCTATCATACGAAGTCACATAACAAAACACTACTTCAGAATCCCCCTCACCACCATCACCACCTCCACCACCACTATGTCACTTTGGGTGGGAGTAGGGTAAAACATCTGGACAGCAACAGCTGGACACAAAAATAGACATCTCATTACAGTGGTCAAATTTTGAGCTCAATTACACAGGTACACCTTTTCAAGTCAAGCGACAAATGTGACATTTCGGAGCTTCATTAAGCCCAAATTATACTTGCATTGTATGACAGGAGAATAAACCAGGCATTTTTTTTTGTTTGTGTGCGTGTGTAAAATGTCTATGTGTGTAAAAAGGTAAGGGCATGCCAAATTTCTTTCCAGTTAAAATAACATTGCAGCCATGAAACCCACGGCAGGCATTAAGCCTGAACCCCCCCGACCCCCCACAGTGGCCCCCTACCGAAGTAGGCACCAAATCCAACACATTTTTTGGTGGGGGGGATTATGTATTTGTTTGTTTTTCTTTCTTATAAGACTGAACAGCGCTGGATCGATAAACACTAAGCACGTCTTTGGAAAACAGCTAGAATATATTACTACTAATGATGCAAATGTACAAATTCTTTCATGATTTTGTTTACTGCTAAGCCCACCAATGACAAGCTGAGAGCTAGGAATGGTAGGAGATGAGGATGCTGCTATGGCAAACATCATATTTAATCCCTCCTCCTCTGAAACAATAGACCACATATTTATGAACACTTAATGAGTCCCTCGGCAATTAAGACATTTAATTCTCTCAATTATCGGCTCACCTTGAAATCATACAAAAAGGCCATAATATATATATTTTTTAAAAAGAAAAATACATCGAAAAGGCAATGGTAAAACAAGAAAACAAAAAATAATCGTACATCCAGTGTAGGACTTTTAAAAAAATGTGCACGGCAATACCTCATCCCGCAGTCCTTTTTTTCTCTCTTTTTTTCTGTATACACTAAATACATTTATAACATGAAAAATATATATATATTTACACAAAAAAGAAAAGAAAATACACCAATATTTAAAATGACAAAACCCATCTCCCTGGCCTGAGCCAATGGCGACTGGCCATTTGCAAGCCCAGTCCACTCACATATCTTTTTTCCCTGTTATCGTTCGCATTCCTGTGAAAGGAATCTCAGTTTTATCCAGCTAGTAGTCGACACGTCGATGTCGTTTTGTACGTTAAAAATGACGCGTCATCCTCTGATGCTGTAATTGTGATGGGTGGGTGTGCGTGGGGCGGGACAGGGGGAGTGTTGGGGGCTTTGGGGTGGGATGGATGTGACCAACAGGTAGGGCTGGGTGATATACTGTATATGCAGTATATGGGCAAATTCAAATATCACACACATTTTGACCAAGTATCTCTATGGTCAACAAACCTCTATCAATATTCTTACGATAATATCGTATGTGTGACGATCATGTGAGTTTTCTTCTTTTTTTCTTCAACAGCTAAAACAGATGACCTACAAGTTGTAGGATTAGATCTGTAGTTTCAATGTTAAGTGCTTAAGCGCTTAAGCGATTCAAAACCAGGAAAAAAAAGACAACACTTACAGTATGTTACGATAGAAGTCATATCACGATACGAAATCCTAGATCATGTCTAGTCTCATAGCACAGTATCGCTAGAATACACAGTATATAGCCCAGCCCTAGATGGCACTGTGGGAGGGGTGCAAACAGACAGTGAGGACGTGTTGACAGTGGTGGGGTGGTGGGTGGGTGGGGGTGCGTGGTGCCGGGTGGTGCTGGCAGGTGCCGGTCGTTGGTATAGGGAGCAGAGGGGGAGAGGGGGGGCCTCTCTCGGGGGTTTTGGCCATTCCTCCGCGACACGCCGCCGCAGCCGCTACACGTACCACTCTTTCTTAGAAATAACGGAGCCGTCGGTCTGAGAGATCATGTCGTCGGCGATCTCAGGCTCGGGGTCGTACTGGAAGGCGAGCGTCCGCTCGTCGTACTCCCGGCTCTCGCCCTCGTCCACGGTGAAATAGGGCCGCTTCAGGTCCTCGGCGTCGCCGTCGAAGTCGCGCTCGCTGGCCTCGAAGCCGCCGGGCCCGCCGCCACGCCGCCGCCGATCTGGGCGGGCTTCTTCTCGTCGTCTGAGTCGTCCGGGTACTGCAGGTTCTGGGGCATGGGCGGGTGGGCGGGCAGGCCGCCGCCGCCGCCCGCCTTGCTGTAGCCGTTGCCGAACACGTGCTTCTTGGTGCTGTAGTCGCCCTTGAAGGTGCGCTGGCGGCGCCGCAGGAACACGAACAGCAGGGTGGCGGCCACCGCCAGCAGGACCACGCCCCCCACGGCGCCCCCGATGGCGGCGCCAGGGTTGTGCTGCTCCTGTGGCATCTCGTCTGGGGGGAACCCCGGGTAGTTAGGGAATTCTGGGTAAAGGAAAAGACAAGATGGAAGGGAGTGTTGTCAGTGCTCTGGGGGAAGGTAGGAGGTGCAAGTGCTCTTGGGGAAGGAGAACGGGGAGGAGGAGACGATGAGGGAAGACAAGGGACGGAACATGCAAAGGAGACAAGGAAGGACCCACCCACCCACCCGAAAACAAAACAAAACAGCATTTCACCCACAGCATTGAGCATCAGTAGAACATGCCGTTTAAGTAATGAAAAAATGGCATAAGCACAGCCGGAAAATAGAACATTTTTCGAGTAAAGACAGTATGGAAAGCTGCGCCGGCGAACATGCATTCTGATGTTCCTCGGCGGGAAAACAAAACAGCAATAGAAGAACACAAACAAACTGTGATGCAATGCGGCGTTCCACACAGCCTCTGCAGTTATCACTGTGTTTACAGTACATACATACAGTATTAGTAGAGCACAGCGCAGCATGGCATAGTGTGAGATTCAATCATGTTTACAGTGGAAGCAGTTGACATGAAAACAGCAGAGAATCAGATGCAGCCAGAGATGATTATCAGCAGGCCAGGCAGGCAGACACATGAAATACCCTAATGGCTATGCAACGCAAACCAGAAGTACGTTGTAGTGTGCTGTATGGCAAGCACAGACTTCAATGTCACACACACACACACACATATGCACAGTTTGCACACCACACACACACACAGTAATAGCATAGTTGTAGTGTAGCACACCGACAACGGGATGATGAGCTACGCTCTGGAGCAGACAGAATGACTTACAATGATTCAAACTACTGACTCTCGAACCCGCTTCAATTTCACACACTCCCAGTTTGGTATGCATATTAAGCCACGGACCCCCATTAACTCCGAGTGTACAAATCTAACCAATGTGCCTGTAAGGGTCCAACAATCACAATTACAGCTGCAGCAGTAGTGCCATCTAAAAAGCAAACATGTAGGCCTACATCTAGACGTTCTCCTCAAGCCCTCAGAGAGCACATCGACACCAACAAAAATGCTCATAACTCTACTGAAAAGCACAAACAATGATCTTGTACAAACCAGACACTTACAGAAAAATACACGTTTCACACACTTAATACCTGCCTTTTCTAGAATAAAACAAAAGTGTGTTAGCTGTTTCAAAAGCAGATGCGAGAGACATGGATGCCATTATGTATCTGAGAGGTGATCAAAGCCCTCACAGCACGGAGGAAGTAGTGCTTGTCAGAACCCGTACAGCACGACGGGGTGATTCTTCAATGACGAGAGCTGAAGGTTCAGCGTGGAAACAAAAGGCATGGCGCTGTCTGTACCGTGAAAGAGATGACGGGGAGAGTGGAGGGGAGGCACGGCAAATCAAAGTTGTCATCAGTGATGGAAGAAGTGTATGTTTTAAAGACAGAGTGCTGCAATTTTTGGATTTTTTCCCCCCAATTTTGAACATGTTTAAGAGGTGACAGCACTTAATTAGATGCCTTGCTGTGTTTTTTATGTGCAACGATGTCTTCCCTTTGTATTTAAGAGTTTCTTCCTTTGGGCTGAAACCTTTCAGCCGGTCCACGTCTCGTCTCCTGTTTACATAACTAATGTTCTATTTCAACTTTATTTGACTGAGTTTTATCTGAGTTTTTTTTTTTTATATAAGTTGCTCATTCTTTTGATCATCATTTGTGAACTGTCATGTTGTTTAATTTACACTGCTTATGTAAAATAAACTAAAGTGTGCTGTAAGTCCATATGGGCTGGGCTTCTTTGTTATATTATGTTAGTACATACTCTGTGCAATTACCACACAATTGTACATAAAAACAAATCAAAGTTCTATTTTCCACACCCCCAAGCACATAAACAGTGCTGATCCACTAACACACATATACTGTACACCAGGGGTGTCCAAAAGCTACTGTATATCGTGATCTACCAGTAGATCACAAAGGCCACATGCCATGTCCCTGAGATTATACACTGCCTTGTGAATTAAGGTGACTTGATTGATTGGCATGAAAAACAGCACATCGGTGGGTCAGAACATTTGGACAGCAAAACTATGGTGTGAGGTTGTGTAGGTTTAAAGGTATTGTAATCATGTGTCCATTGCTGAATCCATTGCAGCCGAGTGAGTCATAAATGTGGACATTTATGACTCACTACAGACCAGCCAACAACAACGACCCTCTAATCTGTCTAAAACACCCAGTGCAGGGTGGGAGTTGAGGTGGAGGGAGAGAGAGAAAAGAATAATATATATATACAGTATATATATGTATTCTCAGTGACGCCTGGAGAGTTAACTTTCCATGCACAGGCATTTCCCTACTGGGTATAATTCAAAATGGGAGATCTAAAGCATCACATACCACATTGTTCCTCTTAAGGAGATGCATATATGCTGCAATGACATTTCCTGTCTGTATTAGGTCAAGCAGGACATCGCTACAGGCGACCTGTTCAAAGTATGCATGCAAGTTGCATGAAATACCATAAAACTCTATTTGTTTGTTTGTTTCAGGCAATAAGTAAATGGGGCATTTATAAAGTGCCTTTATCCAAGGCACTTTTTTAACATAGATTGTAGATCCCATTCACCCACCAATGTTGAGGAAACCATGCAAGGTACCGACAGCACATCCGGAACAATTTTAAACATTCAAGATAATGAATGTTAGAATTTTAGTTAGAACTCCCTCAACTTTAGAGAAAATGAGAATATAAAAGATATCAAACGCATCAGTCAACATGGTGAGTTAAATCTGATGGTCTAAATGCAATAACATTTCTGCCTTAATAACACATGATTATGGAAAATTATGTAGCCATCTATTCCGGCCGCAACTCCAAAGGTCCTCCACACAAAAGATCCAGAAGTGCCTGGGTCCAAAACCACTAGAGCTTTGTGAACAGATGACCGCTTGCATGACAGTCTGTCATGTTGTGGACACACTGTTGGTGTTGTTTTCATCACACCGTTAATGACATCCCGGCAATGCTGCCTATTGACACATTTAACAATGACGCACGAATGAATGCCCATCACGAACAAACCGGAGATGATAAAAATGATCAAAATAAGCGTATCTACTGTAGGAAGCAAATGTCATGTCTTAAGCACTCTTAACAGTAGGGATTTTCTGATGAAGTATTCTGTCCGATATCAATATCTGATTTAATTAAGGCTGTTGAAATTAGTTAATTAATGGGATTAAATTAATTTTGTTGATTAATCTGATTAAAAATTTTAACGCAATTAACTCATGTGCAAACTCATTCAACCCACTGAGCATTTTCTCATTGAAAGAAATGGGTAGAGCACAGATTTATAGCCGTGTGTCTCCCTGTAACCAGAGATTCAACATCCCTAGATTTAATTAATTGCTGTTATGGCCGATAACTGATATGATCTCATTCTCTATGAAAAGATTTTAATAATTTTGTCCATTCTGAAAAATACAAACAAAAAGGGTATTTGCACTGTAGACTTATTACTACACTTAAACTCAGGTTTAACTTTAATACCTTTGTATTTAATATGGTAAACTTGTACAGTAAATCCGTGTAAAATGTTACTCTGGGCTTGTTTATCTGTAAAGACCGATTAATCAGACCAATTAATTGACAGTTTAGTTGATTAAACAAACTGATTATTCCAAAAACAACTAGAATGGGCCAATACCGATGTTTGCCACATTAATCTCCCATCCCACCGTTAATACCCAGATACTAGAAGGTTATTACAGCAATTGTTTAGACAGATGCTACAGTAGGATAGATGAATACTTTGTAGCAATTAATTGATTTCTTTTCACCCTATTTGCTTGGCCATTTAACCAGTCGTTTGATTTGACCAGACATTATTTACTTGTAAATATGCTTGCAAGTCTGCCAAATTTCTACATTATCAATTCTAACAGTAAATAATTGTTCAGGCAGAGAAGGCATTTAAGCAAGATTCGGCATAACAATTATTCATCTCAGGAAAAAAAAAAAAAACGTTCCAACAAATGTCCTACGTTGTACATTCCCTTCCTGAAGTTTACCTTGTGCATCATGCCTGCGCAACGTGCGCGGCCCTTACAGAACGCACATATCCAGTCAGCATGGGCCAGCGAGACTAATGCCTTAGTTTGATACCACATTAGCATTATCATCATCAGCCAAGACAAAAGAGAGATAAATCTCATTTTACAAGCCAGCAAATGATTTTCAAATTATTGCGCTTTACTGTCGAATCAAAGTCATTATATTCAATTAGAACGCCCGCCTCTTTAGTGGGTCTGATAAATCTTACAAGCAGAGTGGGACGCGAACACTTCCTTTCCCCCGAGAGGGACGGGGATTGTGTGTGCGTATGTGTGTGTGTGTGTGTGTGTGTGTGTGTGTGTGTGTGTGTGTATGTGTGTGTGTGTGGGTATGCAGCTTTCCTTTTCCTTAATTAGCATGGCACTCTATCAATCCCAGAGTAGTGAGACCTCCCTACAACAATCACACAATCCCCCACACACACACATGCACACGCATATCCTCCCTGCTTCTGTACGGCAAAAAAAAAAAATCCCACTCATCAGCACTGACGAGCAGGAAAAAGGGGGCTCTTCGATTTCTGAGGCAGCACCCGGGCACAGTCTCAAATATCAGGCTCAGGTTTTTAATCTTGCCTTCTAATGGGATTATTCTGACACAGGCCTTCATTACACACATGAATGAGAGAGAGCTGGGCCCAGGTCAGCTCTTCCCTGCGAACACAATCCACCCACACCCAGCCAGCCCCAAAGACGGGAGAGAAAACGGAGAAGATTGGCGGTGGTGTTGGAGAAGGAGAGAAAAATAGAGTGGAGAAGAGAAAAACAGCCTCCCGTAATCCTCTTCCTCTCTCCCCTTCGCCGACTCTCACTCTCTGACTGAAAGCTACCCCAGTCTTTAATTGGCTAGCTTTGTGTTCACTTTGATTTGGGAGACTTTGCCAGGAATGCCTACACCGATGTGACGCCCCGCTGAGAGGTGAAAGCAGCAAACGCAAACGCAGGGGGACTGTTGGAGCTACCGGGCGGCGGTGAGCGGTCAGCCCTTCAAAGGAGGCACGGAATGCTCTGTTGTTTTATGTGGGATCGAGTGACGGCACCTCCACTACCACTCGAGCAGGGGGGGGGGGGGTCACACTCGCTGATACAAAACACATGCAAATGAATGTTCGGGAAAGTGTTCCAATACCTGACACCAAGTACATTTATCCTCGCCAAAGTCGGTTCCGTGTCTGTGGAATTTTTACCATTTTGTCCTACTGTCTGGCTCACAACAGATGATTGAGGGAGCCACACACAGCACGTTGGGGTGTAACAATGTAGTAGCTGTATCAAAATATCAAGTTTAATTTCAAAGAATTGAAGTATATTGTGATGCAAAACAGAAAATACCGCATCATATCATTTGACTCTGTATTGTTTTGTTTTGCAATGGAAAGAACCAAGATCAAATCGCTACCAAAACACATGCGGTATTACTTGTGCATTGTAGCCTACTTTCTTCCATTAAAAACATGCACCTTTGCACTATACACATGTTCACACATATTTAATGTATTTTCTAAATAGTTATATTGTTATATGTGTATTATATAAAAACAACTGAACAACATAAAGAGCTATGTGGCAATTTATTTAGTAGTGCCACAATTTGGAGACACAGAGATATATAAATAACACAGTTTCTAAACTGCTATATGTCATCGTTAGTGTCTTGTTTACAACAATTGCTATTTAGGCTAACAAGTCTATTTCCCTAAGAGGAGCTATCATTGATCACGTAAGACTTGCACGGAGACACAAACAGAACAAAGGCATTCATGCGTTGGTTTGACTTGGGGGTAAGCAAGACAAATATACTCCCAAAAACTTGCCAATTCAGAGCTTTCTGGAACGGGGGCTTCTGTTTATACAACAGCACAGACAGAGACAACACAAGGCCATGAAGGCTGTGTAGACGAGAACAATCGATGGTGGCAAAATGGCTGCATTTGCCAAAAGCAGTTATAATGATGTTGTAGTGCAGCCTTGGATTTCAGCGTGCGACAAAACATAATTGTGTAAGTAATGGAACACTCTCTTTGTCAATGCAATGGTAAGTGGCAGAAAAGGACACCAAGAGATCCAATTTGCTGTGAAAGCAGTTGGGAACAATACTGAACAGTTCTTTATGGGAATGTGTCTCATTCAGTGCTAAACGATGATACCAAGTATGTGTACTGTTATTATGTTCTATTATTATTATTAGTGATGATATGAAATATGAGATCTGGGAATCTCAGGGGTGGGTCTATCTATCTATCCATCCACCCATCCATCTTTCTCTCTCCCCCCCGCTCTGTGGGTGTGTGTGTGTACGTGTGCGTGTGTGCGTGCAAATAGATTAAGTTGGTTATTGGCGATATCGCTTTCAATAAATATTGTTTTGGTTAATCGCCCAGCCCTAGGATGTTCCTATGTGCATATAAAAGCAGACATGCTACACGTTAATCCCATTAGAGAAACACTAATACTAAAGCCCATCTGAAGCTCGTGCAGTGCGTAGGGGTTTGACGGTACATATAGGGAGGGAGGAGGTGCACCCTCAGCTACACCACGCTCATACTGTAGCCAATACACAGCAACACCTGCCAAGAGATAGATAAAAATAAAAAAGGGCTCCACTACAAAAACTACTGATACTGTTCCAGGCAACAAAAGGCAGCATCTAATTTATTAACAAGCCTCAGGAGGTACGCAGATAGCGGCGTAACCTTGAGTACCCAAACAGCCCAGAATGCCCTACCGAGATTAATAGGTGCAAAGATGAAGGTGCACTATGAACGGCGATAATTCAATCCCAGAGTCGTGATGGATTTTCGCCGGTAATGTATCATGCAAAGGTGCCACGAGGAATCTAAATCCCATGCACCCGCGGCTCTTTTTTTCGCTTGTTTCATTAATCAGTTCCCATTTTGCGGGGCTCACGCCTGACGAGATTGAACGTGCAATTTACGGGCGTCTAAACGCGTTGGTAATAAACGTTGTTTTTGCTGTTCTGGCTTGATGCCCTGATGTTGCCGCGCAAGCTAATTCCACTTGTTTGCCGCACACGAGGGCGTCAAGGAATACAGAGGGAATCATCACTCCGAAGAGAATTCCCCGTGACAATGACATGTCATGCGCCTGATTCGTATCTCTGAGTGAGCGGTGTGTGCCGATGTCAGATAAGGTTCAAAGCTAGCATAGGAGAGTCTGGGAGAGAGGGGAGAGAGGGGAGAGAAGGGGGCGCTTTAAAGAAAGAGAAACAGTTTGGTACGCTGAACCTGCAGGCAGTGCTCCTGGGTGTGCTACAGTCCTGTCTGCACATGCACAGGAGAAGGCAGACAAGGTACAAAACATTCCTGAGCTCTTGGAGCAATCCCTTGAACAAGCTGTTGTTGTGACAGACGCCAGGCGGAGAGAGAGAGGGAGAGAGAGTGAAAAAAAGGAGAGAAGATTTTCAAAGAAACGCACCGGGGTGGGGTTGTTGCGAAACCGCCTCAATGAGAAGGAACAAGTAGCGAAAAAACACGGGAAACCATGAGAAGAGGCCGGAGGGATCGATCTCGGATGAAGAGGGAGAGAAAGAGATAAATAAATAACAGACGATAAGAGCGATCGTTGTCAGACAAAATAAATGACAAGCCTGAGAACGAGGGCAGGGTGCATTGGGGGGTAAGACATTAATTCAGGCGCTTCGAAAAGAGGTGATTGCCGCTCTCGACTGCAGCCTACCAATGCCTGTGCAGTGATGGAGGCGTAATGCTGTCACAGAAAATAAATGCTCCTCGGTGACAAGACGCCGGGGACATTGGTGGAAGACATACTCGGGATTCTTAAATAAACTAAAATGTCACCATTTTCAAAAAGTAAAACACCTTGGATTCAGCATGAGGTGTTTAATTATTGTGCAGTATGTTTTGTGTGAATACTGAATCTGCAAGGGAATCTGTCAACTAATTATAATGGAATAAGAAGTATCACAATGGCCTGAGATGTAGTACAGTATATTGTATAATCAAACCACTACCGTATACCTAAATATTGTACTTATGTACAGCACTTGAGTAAATGCACTTAGTTACTTTCAACCCCTGGGACAGGATGCTGTGGGAAGATGATATATTATTTTCAAAACAGCAACAGAAAAAAAAAATGAAGGGGGAATGCAGGGACGTATGCAGATAACAGCGTAAAAAATATTCCAGCGGCATCAAACACTCGGTGAGCTCGGTGTGGCGTGGTGAGGTGTGGTACGGCTTGCTGTGGCAGGTGGATATAACCCATTGAGTCCTGACCCTCGATTCGAGTTTCGTTCACTACAGTAATTTCCGACACTAGATTCTAGTTATTGACACTAAATGATATAGTTTCTGATGCTAGGATCTCCTTTTTGACACTAGAATCTACTTTCTGATGCTAGAATCGAGTTTTTGACACTAGATTCTATAGTTTCAGACACTAGATTGTAGTTTTTCTGAAAAATCTGTGCTCCTGTGTCAGTGATGCTAACATATTTCTAGCCAAGGACCACCAGAATTATCCATATTTGGCTGCAGACCCCCCCATCTGAAAACATGTTGTTCTCGGGGTTCCCCAGAAGCGAAAAATTGAGATAAAATGTTTGCTTCCAAAATAATGTATTCAGAGATTTGCAGCACATTTTCACAATTTTTCAAAAATAGCAGAACAACAAGCTCGTGTCGCGCCACTCGGTGGCGCGACATGAGCTTGTTGATCTGCTATTTTTCAACAGATAAAACACCAGAACGCGTTCAGGACACTAGAGGATATGCACCACCTGCCACAGCAAGCCGTACCACACCTCACCACGCCACACCGATCTTATCCGAGGGGCTGTACAACAACGTTCACCCATTGCACACACCGACGGCAGAGTCAGCCGCGCAATGCACGACGGCGCCTGCTCTTTGGGAGCAGTTATGGGATCAGTGTATTTCCAATAGGGCCGGGGATCGAACCGGTAACCTTTTCAATTTACCGAGCATCCACCCCGGCCTCTGGAGCCACTGCCTCGTGTGGGCGAAGCCGCGTCGGAGTGCCACAGCGACGACTCCCGCGGTTATAGCAGCAGCGGGACTTTTCCGGTCAATTGATTTCTCTCTCGTCGGCGATACTCATGGAAGAGTAAATGTTGAATATTTACATAAGCCGCTCGCCCTCTGTGTGGGACCCACATTCTCCTCAAATATCAATTACGGCGTTAATGCCTTGACGTTGACGTGTCGTGACGCTCGTGCTGCGCAGCTAAATGCGGTGCGCTGCTCTGCAGCCATGTGGGTTATGAGGTCAGCAGATGCACAGCTCATTGTACGCACGGCACGGCACGGCATGGCCGAGCCCAGTTTTCAGCCCAGGGGCGGATCTAGGCATGGGCATGGGGGGGCAATGCCCCCCTAAATGTCCTGACTGCAATGCCCCACCAAACACAATGGCATGCAAACAACCCAAATGTCAAAGATATTTCAATTTAAAATGCTTATATTTAAAATGATTTGAAACACCACTAGTGCTACAAACTAAACTACAATTGTGGCACCACTACACCAACAGCATTTCATCATTGAAAGCAGAAAACTCTCAGAGTCAGAAGTTTAGCTTTCAACAACAACTGAACTGATATGATTATTATTGACGCTTACTTGCCTAATATAAGTCCTGGACCAGATATATAAATCTTGTGGGTCTCAGAACTAGGGAATTCAAATGAAAATACCCCCCCCAATTGGGAAATGTTACATCCAGCCCTGGCCAGGAGAGGAGAGGGCGGGGCCAGCACTGTTTACCAGCGGCAGCGTGCTCTGCTGTCCTTCTCTCCATGTTATTATTTTGGGGCAAAGAGAGAGAGAGAGAGTGAGAGAGAGAAAGAGAGAGAAAGTGTGATTCACTGCATCGGCAGCAGCAGCAGCTCTGGAGCCAGTGGTCAGACCCTGGGACTGCGTCTGACCTACTTCACCAGCCTCTCGGGGAAGAGAGGAGAGAGAGAGAGAGAGAGAGAGAGAGAGAGAGAGAGAGAGAGAGAGAGACAGAGAGAGAGAGAGAGAGAGAGAGAGAGAGAGAGAGAGAGAGAGAGAGAGAGAGAGAGAGAGAGAGAGAGAGAGAGAGGACGCATCAGTGGCAGCTGTGTGAAGGAGGATAGGACTGGACAGGGATGCTAAGCAGAGTGGAAGGAAAGGGGCCTCAAACGACCCACCTCCCTCCTCTCCTCTCCTCCTCTCCTTCATCTAGATCTCAACAGCATCGCTCTCATCTCTGCATCTCTCTCCTGAGAGATAAGAGAGTGCAAAAAAAAGATAGATATAGGGGAGAGAGAGAGAGAAGGGGAGAGAGAGAAAGGGGGGAAGGGGTGGGAAAGAAAAAGCAGCAAGCGCTGCAGAAACAAATGCGTAGATAAATAAATCACGGTGATGTGGCGTATATATACTGTGGTAGGGTCCGCTCTCACATGCTGCACCCTGGTGACTGCATGGGGAGACATTTTCTATTCCGGCTTCCTGCTCTTCCCCCTTTTCCCCCACCTCAACCCTGACACCCCCACTCCTACGCCCCCAACCACCTCCACCACCCTGAATAATAATAATAACAATAACAGCCTGTACCACGCTACCTACACAGCACCGTGCAAAGCGATGACGCCAACTCCTTCCTTCCCCGTCTTCCCATAACGCTTGCTTCGTACAACAGAAGGCTTTATGAGCATCCCGCGGCGTGCATGCGCGCGTTGCAAAAAGGAGAAGAAGCTCATGCTAATGATTCATTTGGATAATGAGGCGTGGAGGTTGGCAGCGGCGGCTCCTCGGGGCCAGCGGACCCTCCCCGCCGAGAGGAGCGCGGGGGTGGGCCGGGGCGGGGCGGTTGTACTGTAGCGCGTGTGCGGGTGTGTGGGTGGGTTTGGTTGGTTGGTTGGAGGAGGGGCCGAGGGCGTTTGAGAGGGCGATACTATCACGCTCCATCAGCAACGCGTCGTGGACCCCGATCCACTCGAGTACAGCAGCGCTGTACTCGGCCGTTCCCTTACCGACGGAGTGAAGTGCCATCCTACTGCCGACCTGCAGAGACCTCGGCGCATGTTAGCGGCGTTTAGTGCACTCTTCCAGCCAGCTGTGACGGCGTCGTGTCACGTTTCCAGGCTGTAATGATATACAACGCGTACACGTGTGGCCTCTAGAGGTCTGAATAATGCAAGGTGGGGAGCAGGCAGGGGTGTTAGAGCACCGTGTGTTAGAGCGCATGGCTCTAATACAGAGCTATAGCTCTCTGTGTGGGGAAAGAAGGGTGTGACCGACAGACAGGGATAAAGCCATTGTCATTTTTGACATGTCTGTCACGGACCGGTGCTGTAAGAATTGGCCTGAAATTACATTCGAACATTCCTATTAAAACACCATGTGGGTTTTTGAACGAATATCGAATTATCTGAATATCAAATGTGTATAGTTTCAATATGAAATATTGCAGCCTAATATGATGTAAAACATTCTTTTGCTCCACTCCTGTTTTGTCCACAGTTGGTGCTGAATAGAGCGCTCTCTTGAGGCCTGTGATATCAAATTAATGATTCATAAATATCATAATAGCCTATTTTTGTATAATGGTTTAGTTTATGTAGCCCAGAGTCTTGTGGGAACCCATGCAGCATTTTCATTATAATTATAATTATATATATATATATATATATATATATATATATATATATATATATATATATATATATATATATATATATATATATATATATATATATATATATATAAATGAACATTAATTTATGGCATTAGAATATTTTTTACATTGTTATATTCGAATATTCTTTCTAATATGAAATATTCATTTGCACAGTGCCTACGTGTTTAAGTTGTTCATACTCTATGTATGGATATGACGCGTGTTTATGCAACAAAGGGAGGAATCCTCTCACCCACCAGTGTGAGAGCGCCAACTCCGTCCACTATACTAAACCAATTCCACTGTCCGCCCACAACCTATATGAAGGCTTGTACCGTATTCACCCTACACAATAAAAGCTGTTCTGAATCATGGCACAGCTTATTGATAGCATTTTTTAAGCATTTAGCACAAATGGGATTCTTTGCTCGAGAAAGCCTGCCGTCTGTCAAATCAAGTGCGTGAGAGCACCAAAGAGTTGACCTTAGCCTGCCAAGACATAGAAACAGCATCTCCGCGCCCGTCTCGCTTTTGATTCCTGCCTGCTTCGCAGAGCCAGCATTTTTTTTTCAGGTGGCCATTTTATCTCCTCAACTAAATTCCAATATCTAGATCCATTGAAGCATTTTCTTTTTTCCCGAGCCTCGCAGTGGCGGGTTATTTATTTATATTATTTTTTTCATTGGGCCTGGTGCTATGTTTTATTCATCTCATCTTTACCTCATGCCTGGAGTTTTCCTCTTTTAACTCTGTTTTTTTTTTTTGTTCGGCTCATAGCAGAGCGGAGCTACTGCTTGTTCAGGAGAGCGTGAACAGATGTCGGCGGAGGTTCGCCTCTGCTTACAGAAGGATCCGTCTTTACGCCTTCTTGCTAAATTGAAGAGAACATACTCACTCCATCCAGGTTAGACATGGCAGACCCTCCTCCAATACACCATATACCGATGTGTGCACGCACACGCACACGCACATACACAGCAGTTCTCAATCTTTTTTACTTCAAGTGACCCCCAAAATGATAAGTAATTATATGTGCTGCAGAAGAATGTGTAATATTTTGTGGCAGGGATCTTAATCAGAATATGATTTGATTTAATGCTTGATTCATAAAATATACTCAATGATTTGCAATCATTAAAAAAACGAAGATCTACAAGCTTCAAGATCTGCCATTTTTATTGTAGACAATGTAGTGCATTGATATATAATTGATATATAATTTGACCCTCAGAATGTACCCTTTGACTCAACTAAAGTACTCAAGTTGAATACTTTAGTGCTCAAGTTGAGTACTTTAGTTCACAACTGTCCACATGTTATCATCTAAATTAGAGGAATTGCAACGCCTCTGAAACATCTCCTCAATCCCCCGGCCTCAATCTAACAAAAGGTTAGTTCTGTCGCATGGGGCGAAACGCAGTCAAATATCAATATCTAATCAAGCAGGGAAAGATTATCAGATGCTATAACTGAAAAGAGCGAGATGCAAATTAACTCCCCGCTGAACGCTTTGTGTACAAAGACAACGTTCCCTCCCCAGCTGCCATGCATAACACATTTCCTTTTTTCCTGCGCCGGCGAGGGAGGCTCGCTGGGGCCAAAACAAAATAAAAACCATGCCGGCTTCTTTCTCAGGGGGTGATAATGATATAATTGCAAGGCTGTGTCTTTGACAAAACCATCAGTCATCAGACTGTTACTGCGACGGGGCTTGGGAAGCGACTCTAGACGGCGCTGCGTCGGCCATTCGTTCCGAACACAAAAGCGCAGTGTGACGACGAGCGGAAAAGCGGATCCGGTTAATGAGAGGACCCGTCTTCATCTCAGAGGGTTAACCACATCATCAGAGGCCTTTTTACTGCGGCCTGCACGCCTTTCAGACATGACACAAACACTTTGACTGGCATTCTATTAGAACGGCTCGGAAAATGAATTGCCAGAGAATGGCTTTCATTCGAGCGCCATTTAATTTGCCACAGATTTTTTTGTTTTGTTTTTAAGATGGCCTCCACAGCCCCCCCCTGGTAATTAGCTGATTAATCCAGTATGACAGCCTGCCAACTGTACCTCAGGAGATTTCTCAGTGGACACTGGATTAGCGTCACGCATAGAGAAGAGCGGGGCGACCTGTACAGGTCCGCTTGCACCTTCTCGTCCACATTTAACTTGTTCCCTGCTGCGGTTCAATTCAGAGAGAGAAAAACGCTGCTAAAGATTAAGTGGTGGGAGAAGAAACAGGTTCATGTTTTTTCACCCGCCTCTCTTTTCCCACGCAATGACGATTGATCTGAACAGGAGAGAGGACTCATTAGATTGTGACAAGTGACACCGCATCTCCATAACACATGTCATTGGAAGAAAAAGAAGGTGTAAAGAAAAAAAAACCCTAAGCCCTCCAGTATGTATGTGTATATATACTGTATATACGATGTGATCCTTGCCACACTGTTCCCCATCTCCGTAAACTACCCCGCCGACTAATTGAAACAAGGTGCTACGTCGTGCCCCTATCTGGGGAAGCAGCCAGTCTCTGCACCACCACTCCAACACACCACACCACACCCACCCAAACCCATCAGAGAGGAAAGGGAAGGGGGCTGGATTAGAATGCAGAATCTTTAAATGTTCTGTCAGTGATGTTTCTCCCTACTGGGAGAAAATAGCTTTTTCTACGGTACAAACAAGTTGTCAGGGGCATTTTATCTTCCTGAGGCACTGGCAAGTAACTGGCAGGTTATATTGCTCTGTGAATACAGTAAATAAAGAAATAAATAATAAAAAGGAAAAGGGGGGGGGGGGGGGTGGATGGTGGGGGGCGGTGGGGAGTAATGACAGCTGTGCTGCCAAAATTATGCAGATAACGCAACTAGCTGGGGCACATTTGGGGTAAATCAAGCACTTTTAAAAAGCGTCAGAAATGTGCGGCATTGTTCTGGTAAATAGCTTAATAAATTGCCCGTGCTATACCCGCGCTCTCGTGTTTGTCTCGACTGGGATCATTATGGATTGTAAAAGAAAAAAAGGAAAGGAAAGGGAAAAACAGACGCTTATGTAATGGCGTGATTCATCGACGCTGGCACAGAGCTGTCTAATTCTCCTCAAAATCCAACCATCTGCGCGATGTCATGATCATTTTTCATTATTTGTGTTATTTTGTAGGCCTACTTTGTCACAAGAGACGTGCGATAATTTATTGTTTTTGTCTCCTGCACCCGGCAGACTTGGTGTGCAGGTGCTTTGTAGTAGTGTTGAGCTATCGAACAAATGTTCTGCAGTTTATATTGCCTTGGCCACCATTTTCCCCTTTTATGTGGAGAGAACACTTAGCTAGCAGTCCTGCTGCTGCAGCCTTGAACACCAGCCAGCGCTACTTGTGTTCTTATCAGCCGGGACTCAGCCAGCCAGGCCTGTCTAAAAAGGCTGTCTGGAAGGGAGGCTCACGGACGCTGCTTTGAAGTTAATGAAGCCTCGACGCGGGTCCTTCACCTGTGCTGGGAGGATGGTGGCACTGAGGCCAATGTCAGGGCAAGCACAAAGCACAGGGGAAAAAAAAGAAGAAGAAGAGTTCAGATAAAAAAACAAATCCCCACATTCACCTTCTGGCTGTCTTATACAGTACAGTACATTCCCCTCGCAAAACACCCACGCAAACAAACTAACAAAACTGCTGTTTCTGGCACAAATACAAAGTACGTTTGAGAATGTGAATCAGCTTTAAGCTGTTAAAATAAATAAGCTAAACAATAAAGATAATTTTGCACAGGTGCACGTGACTAGCGCGGTATTGTTTATCAGATGGATGGAGACAAACCATTAGGTTCCGTAGGAGCATATCAACCTCGTGTTCAACCAGTTTATTATCCTCTACTATTGCTCATTATGAAAGTATCATTTCTCAAGTAAGAATTTTATGGGACTATCACCTTCTATATCTCCATCTTTCACTTTCAATTTTAAGTATACACTTGAAATTTATTCATAGATGGAAACATATTTTTACACATTGTCTACATGTCCAGCCTCGTGGGACATGTCTTTTTTGTAACATTTGTACAACCTATCTGCTAACTCGTTGAATAAAATATGTTTAAAAAAAGAATGTTATGGGACACAGACTTACTAAAATATGTACTGTAAATTAAGCACTTCAGCTACATGTTCAAATACATGTCAATACAGCAATTCAGGTCTTTTCAATACCTAATGACTTGCTTATAGTCATAGGAGACCTCATATGACCAAAACTTTTCAGGATTCTAATTCAGATCTACAAGCTCGGGGTGTGATTCGAGCTCACATACCTAGACTGCTACTTTTGATAGCCCTTTGTGAGGGAGCCGTGCGTTGATCGATCCAGTAATAAAATAGGGACATACTGTGGGAGTTGTCTGCCCAGCGGCGACGGTATAATACTTTGTCCCGCACCACTGTTGACGCCTGGTGAGGGAGATGTGCTGACGGCAGCAGGCGGAGGTGGGGGTGGGCTTGTATTTCACAGCATCAGCGGAGGCAGTGGGGGGTATGGGAGAGGTCGATGGAGAATCTCGTGCACATTATCCTTAAGAGTACCGTGCAATCTGTATAAAGACTGTATAAATATCGTCGCCGTCAGGCAGAAACCTCTCATCTCCAGAACTTGTGAATGAATATACCCCACTTGATCAGCTACACGCAGCATTACAACACAAGTTTAGTGCCAGATCCGTAAGGCACTTGCGGAAGGCAAAAGTATGTTTTTTTTTTGTGTGCGGGGGGAATTGGGACATAAATTATGAGGTTTCCACCGCTGACAGAGACCAAATACAATATTATGCGCATGCTCTTCTTCTCAGAGGGACAAGGGCAGGCCAGTAAAGCAGGGTGCCTGTTTGTACCGTGCGAATGATGCCACAGTCTGTCTGGCAGAGGCTTAACCACTTCAAATCCCATATGGTGTACCGGAGGTCCCTCAGGGCTCTGTAGTACTGTCCTTTCTGTTTTCTGCTAATGTGGGGAAAGTGTTTGCTGACAACAGCCGATCTGCTATGCTTTCTGTGAAGGCTTTATTCCACACAGTAAGGAATGGATGACGGGGTTTAAGTTGTGGTTAAAGCAGAGCTTCCGTTTCTTTTGGCAATCGGTGGTTTAGCCTTTCAGTTTATTTTCTCTGATTAATTACTAATTACTGGAGCCCAGGGGCAGGAGGAAAAGGGAAAAAATGCTTTTTGTTCTAAAAAGGAACTAACTCTAAATTAGCAATATATTTTTCCAGCAAAACCAACTAACCTGACATGACACTCTAACATGGATCATTATTGATACGTTAGGAAGCAAAATGAACCCTTACAGGGTCTGTAACCCTGAGAGTTGTGCAAATAGAACCAAAATTGTTTTGTTTTCACTCAGGGGCGGATCTAGCCATGGGTATGGGGGGGCAAAGCCCCCCTAAATGCCCAGTCTACCCCACCAGACATGATGGCATGCAAAACAACCCATGATATTTCAAATTAAGTGCTTATATTTAAATGATATGAAACACTATTACTGCTACTAACTAATTGTGGCACCACTAAACCAACAGCATTTCATCATTGAAAACAGAAAACTCTCTGAGTCAGACCTTTAGCTTTATGCATGCTGTGTGTCTGTTGCAACTTCAACAACAACTGATGTTATTATTGATGCTTACTAATGCCTATTAAAAGTCCTGTAATGGTATGGGTACAGCATGCTTCGCGCCACGGGCAATGAAGCCGCCCCCATACCATTTTCTCCTGCCCCCCAAATTGGGAAATGTTCATCCGCCCCTGTTTTCATTTGCACATTCTCACAGCTATGGGTGTCTGTGTGAGCCATGGCCCTAAACGCTTAATACATCTGGTGGTCCTTGAAATTATAAAGTTTGGGAACCACTGGTGGTACATGCAGATCATTTTCCAAATGGCAGAGTCAGACCGTCTGTGCGGGGTTCCAGAATGCAAGCGAGCCGTGCTGTGGACAGGCCAGGATCATTTGGCCAGAGCTAGTCTGGGCTGGCATCCCTCCCTCTTGCTATTACAGGAATTGGTCAGAAATGCTTCTGAGGGCTTATATGAGACGCTTCGCGAAATCGAATGCCCCGAAGAGAAAATGCATGACATTTGTTTTTTTTTTCTTCTTCTTCTCTGCCTGCCATCCAACAATGTAATAATAGACCAGCAAAATGGCCTTTTTTCCAGTCAACCCCGCTGTATTGTACTACTGAGACAAATAACTTTGTTTTGCAGATGTAAAAGCTCACAAATGCATCATTATTAGATTTTTTTTTATTGTTCTGGCATTTTTGGAAACTAGATGTTCAGGCCAAAAGCAAGTAGCTCTGATTCAACCACACAAGATATATGCTGCTTCGTTCTGACAGTGCCGTATGGCACAGCACCAGATGGAATGACAGAGAACAATGGTGAGACTTGAAGCCTGTAAGCAGTATACTGTACATCTAACATCCTTTACAGTTCTCTTATAGCACCCCTGGGTTTTTGTTAAACAATATGCAAAACTATGTGTCGCCGTAACTGCTAATTCAAGTACGACGTAGATCATTTGTAGGCACGCAACACAAACTGAAATGGAACACACAGACCAACTGTTAATATTCTATAAACACATAATGATGACTAACAGGCAGGGACAATGGCACTGAGGCACATTAATTCGAGCAATCAATGAAGGGAGGAGAAAAAAAATATAACAATCACAGAAATAGAAAATGACTTCAGTGCCTTTGTTTCTGCCCGTCACTGGGAACACTGTACGCTACGCTCTGTGCTGTAGTTCAAATCTCTGGTGGATCAAAACCACTCTGCTGCACGCCACCACGCCGTGATTTCCCACACATTAGATTACTTTCTTTCACTCGGCGCTGCGTTTGATACACGTTAAAGCTGGCTTGCGTGCGCCTTTCGATTTCAATTACCGCTCTCCCCCGCACCTGCTGTCTCCGACGGGATGTATACTGTACGATGACATCACAGTTTTTTTTTTTTAAGTGGCGTGCACAGCGGAAGAGAGAAGACATGCCGCGAGACGAACATGAAACAACAGCGACAGCAACAACAACAACAACCACACGGGAACAGGGAAAGCAATGAATGCACAGCTGCTCGCTCAAATACGGCAGCCATATGACAGGGCAACACAAGCATGAGCCGTCATGCCGAGAGGTGCAGGTTAGAGCACGCCACTTCCCCCGAAACCAGGCAGGACGAGCGTCAGAGAGAGACAGTGAGAGAGAGAGAGAGAGAGAGAGAGAGAGAGAGAGAGAGAGAGAGAGAGAGAGAGAGAGAGAGAGAGAGAGAGAGAATGTAGAAACACAGGACAGGACAAGGAAGGCAGATCATCCAGAGCAATGCTGTGACAGTCTCACCCAGTTTCATCTATACATGAATGCCCACGTTCACATATCACACAGCAGAGCCAAGACCGCGTCCACCATACCCCCCCAGGGGCGGATCTAGGGATGGACATGGGGGGCCAATGCCCCCCTAAATGCCCTGACTGCCCCACTAAACATGATGTCATGCAAACAACCCAAATTTCAAAGATATTTCAAATGAAAGTGCTTATAATTAAAGTGATTTGAAACACTATGCTGCTAACTAACAATTTTCAAACCAACACAATTTCGTCATTGAAAACAGAAAACAACAAGCAACTTCAACTTATACTTGCCTAACACCTAAGTCCTGTAACAAAAAATGGTATGGGTGCGGCTTCGCCCGGGTGCGGCATCGCCGTCCCCATACCATTTTCACCTGCCTCCCCAATTGGGAAATGTTACATCCACCCCTGCCCCCCGAAACATGCAAAGAACACTCTGGGGAAACGCAGTGGTGTGTGTGCCAACAATCATCCAAGAAAGCAGTGGGGGAACCGATTTTTTGTTCCACCACCAACCAACCCCAACATGACCAAAAAGAAAGAAAAGAGTGAAAAACAGGAGCTGTTGAAGAAAGACACAAAGTGCTGTGAAGGGGGGAGGGAGGCGGTGGGTGTTTTTGTTGCAAACCATGATCAATGCCGGCACAACTGAAGCCCCCCCTTTCCACCCGCTGCGTTCCACATTGTTATTTTGGGTGAGGACAAAACAGACCTGCTGTGTGTACTGCGATATACCTGGATCCAGGGGGCAACGGGGGCTGGGTGGGGGTGTACTGACACACACACACACACACACACACACAGACCCGTTTCATGTAGCTACCCGGTAGGCTACAAAGCACTGCGGGGTCTATAGCTCCGTTGGGCATCGCAGGTGGGCAGTGCAAAACAAAACAATGGACTCTCTCACACACACACCACACGCACACGCACGCACACACACACACACACACACACACACACACACACACACACACACACACACACACACACACACACACACACACACACACACACACACACACAAACCACAAACACCTGGACCCCAGGCATTGTGTTGTGTGTAGGCCGATCAGTACATCGGCACTCAAGGCGGAATCGGCTTTTTGTGTAGCTGTGGCTGCTGTGTGTGTGTGTGTGTGTGTGTGTGTGTGTGTGCGCGCACGCACTTGCGTTCTCTGTAGCTGAAGGGGAATTTCCAGGATGGCAATCGTGTTACAGAGTACCGACACATGCGATGGTGATGGGGTTATTGGAGAAAAGAAAATCTGAAAAATAAATACAAGCGAAAACCAAACCAAAAACATTCCAGAGGCCCAGAGAGGGGTGCAGGGCGGCGGAGGGTATGGGGGGGCTGGTGGTATAGGCGGGTCGGTGGAGGAAGAGTTTGTTTACTGGAAAATAATCCTTACCCGTGATGTTGACCTCCACGGAGCCGGTCCGAGTGCCGATGCTGTTGGTGGCGTCGCAGACGTACGTGCCGGCCAGGTCGTAGGTCACAGGACTCTTGAAGAACAGGGTGTTGTTCTTGATCTCCACGTTGCTGGGCAGAGAGCCATTCAGACTGCATGGAGAGAGAGAGAGAGAATATTATAGACATCACAGGAGGATAGAGTTGCAACCACATAGCAGTTAATCAAGTTCTCTCTTTCTCAAAGCAATACAACAAAAGACCTAGATAGAGATGTTCTCTATCTAGTGCAGTATGTGTCTGTGTCTGTGTTCAGTGTGTGTGTGTGTGTGTGTGTGTGTGTGTGTGTGTGGGGGGGTGTGTGTGTGTGTGTGTGTGTGTGTGTGTGTGTGTGTGTGTGTGTGTGTGTGTGTTAGGGACCCACCACACATGATGGCATGCAAAACAACCAAAATGTCAAAGATATTTCAAATGAAAGTGCTTATATTTAAAATGATTTGAAACACGACGCTACTAATTAAATACGATTGTGGCACCACTAAACCAGCACCATTTCAGCATTCAAAACAAAAAAAACTCAGAATCAGACCTTAAGCTTTAGGCGTGCTGTGTATCTGTTGCAACTTCAACAACAATTGATGTTACTATTGATGCTTACGTGCTTAATATAAGTCCTGTACAAGATATAAATGTTGTGGGTCGCAGAACTAAAGAATTTAAATGAAAATGGGACTGGTGTGGCTTCATTGCCCATGTCGCTTCGCGCCACGGGCGATGAAGCCGCCCGTGGCGCCCTTTTCGCCTGAACCCCCCCCCCAATTGGGAAATGTTACATCCAGGCCGGTGTGTGTATGTGCTTTAGGGGTGTGTGGAGGTGTGAATACCAAGAATATTTGTGATTGCCGTCTCCCATCGATTGTAAACAGAGTGACAGAGGCCCCAACATGTTCCAGCAGGTAACGTCTACAGTAACAACACAGGGATACACTGTCGGCGGGCTGCGGCACGTGTGGAAAAAACAAACTCTGCGTGAGCCCCTGGAATGCCTGGCTTTCTGCTTTCAGCAGGGCGCGCACACTGCCCCGTCCTCAATTAATAACACAATTAATACACAGTCGTAACATGGCGTATACATCAGGCTTACATAAACACTTGAATCCTAGTGACACTATTCTGGGGGTGAGGAGATTTACTGTAGTGTGCCCTAAGGGGATCTAAGTGGACTAAGTATAGGGTGGCTTAAAGTGGGAATTCCACCCATTTTCAATGTTTTACTATGTCATAAATATTTTCGGACGTTCATAGTGTCCCCCCACAGAATGGAGGGGATGGGGTGGGGGTATTTTTCTCTATGGCATCTTTATGACAAAGTGAAATACTGACAGTTGGTGAAATTCCACTCCTAATTATGGCCAGTCCAACGAATATCCACAGACAACATCTGAACACAAACACCAAACGCCCTGCTGAAAACCTAAAAAGCCATTCACTCTTCATCACTAACATAGGAGCGCTTCTTTTGTATTGCTCAACTTAGTTATTCACCGATGCATGCCTTTAGTCTTCATCTGATTGGCTTTCGGAGCATGACATGTCACTCCCTGAGTTCTATTCCGTGCGCCAAACTCGGATTCGGCGAGTGCTTGTCAGACAACCGTTAAAAATAAGACTCTGCATATTATTAATTAACGCTTTTGAGATATGCATAGTGTAAGAAACTAAAAGGATGTTCAGGGCTAAGCTTCAGAAAGATATTAGTCTTTAATTCCTGAGAGGCCTCCGATGTCGCGCCAGTGTGCTCAAGCTCTGAAAAAACAGCAGCGTGGAATAGAAATGCAATGACATTATGGAGGGACGACTAAACCGGGTCAAGCACCAACAATGGCCGTGCGTCAAGCGCTTCTGCTTTCCTTAAATGGGTCAAACAAAGCTTTTCCGAAGCAGTGGGAGTTGTGAGCTGGCATAAAATCTGATGGAAGAAAAAGAATATATATTCATTGATGTGATGAGACTAGGGTGGGCTGGAAGAATGGCAGGGTGGGCAACTCCAAGGTTTTTCACATGAAGCAGTGGTTTTCTCTCTTTTTGACACCAGGGCCCAATATTGATTCGGCATTTGAGCCACGGACCACCATTTGAGGACATTTTTGCCCCACAGAGCCCAAAACAAAAGATTTCTTTTGCTTTTGTCCACAATTCCAGGCTGGATTTGTGAAACAAAACAGTCAAACGTACAGATCAAAAATGACCATTAATTTTCTACATTCTCTAGTTGTGGGGTCTGCCCACCCCTGCCCCCCTCTAGATCCGGCCCTGAATGAGACCAAGATAATGGTCAGGAGGTCCCAAAGCAGTGGTTTGTAAGTAGTTTACCTTGATGTCGAAATGACCCATGGACAAAAAAAGCAAATCTGTGACAAGGGAAACTCCTAAGAGTGACATTCAGTTCTTTTGCAAAATAAACAGTTGCCACTTAAGTACTCTTAAGTCGCAACTCAATAATCAGTGGCCTCGCTGGTCTATATTAAACTGCTGACTGCTGCAGAGTGCAGAAGCGCGATTGATCTGCAACAGAAATGAAACGCCAGCAAAGCAGAGAGTGATGCAACTATTGAGGTGGCTGGAGATGTCTATATTTTGTGCAGTGTGTGTGTGTGTGTGTGTGTGTGTGTGTGTGTGTGTGTGTGTGTGTCCAGACGTGTGCATGCATGTCTGCACACACACACACACACACACACACACACACACACACACACGTGCGTGCATGTCTGCACACATGTGGGTATGATTGAGAGAGAGACAATGATAGTGATGTTGAATGTTTGGTGATTACAAGACAAGCATTCCTTGAGATGTGAGTGCATGCATGCATGTGTGTGTGTTTGCGTCAATGTTGGCAGGTGAGACATATACTTTCAAACCAAACTCGACAGTGACACATGCATTCTTTAGTAGCTGGAAACTCTGAGCACATGTATGCAGTGTGTGTGTGTGTGTGTGCACAGTGCAGTCTCACAGATAGTACTACACTATACACGGAATGCCACCTACGAATTGCGTGCATACACTGCGAGTTAAAGCAAAAATCTGTGAATATGCACTTGGGCGTGTTTTTCCACAGACCGGAAGTGGCTAGTTGGGGGTGGGGCAGTTTGTTTTTTGTAATATTTACTATTCTGTCCCTAACACATCGCAACTCAGAAGTGGCTGAGTTGGCTCTGCCGACCATGAGCATTGTGAAGCGCCACTGAGCGAGGCGCTAGCCGAGCGAATTGCTGCGCTGAGCATTGAGCATTGCGAAAATGACGGTGCCGCTCCATCATTTTCAGTGGAAAGACGAATATGCACGGATTTATTGTAAGCAAATATGCACAGATTTTTGTCTATTCTAGGCGAGTATGCACGTAATGGGACCCGTGCATAACGTGCATATTCGCCTAAACCTCATGAGACTGGTTGGTGTGTGTGTGTGTGTGTGTGTGTGTGTGTGTGTGTGTGTGTGTGTGTGTGTGTGTGTGTGTGTGTGTGTGTGTGTGTGTGTGTGTGTGTGTGTGTGCGCGTCTGCACTTGCTCCGTGTATTTATTGGGATTGTGTGTGTACATGTAGGGATCTTGTATGTGGTATTAAGGTACTGTATGTGCCTATACCATCAGTTCTGGGCCTGGGCTTACCCATAATAATAACCAGCCATCAAATAAACCAGCCATCAAAAGAGCTTCATAATAATCATAATAATAATAAGTTTTTCCAGAGCAACTATAGGGAGTCGGCGATACATACACCACTCCTATCAAATGCTTTGTACTTGATCTTGTTAATGACCAATGTGGATTGAATAAGGACTAATTACATACAGTAATTGGGTTTATAAATAACACCTATAAACAGAGAACCAATTATCAGCGGTTATCGCTGTTGATCGGAAAAATAAATTAATAAGTTGCCTCCCTTTATGTTTTCTACTTAAGTTGATTTCGCGCTGGGAGCGAAAATGAAGAGACATGCAACACAGATGTTCCCTCAAAGAACTCCATTAATTTAGCATTATAGTTTGATGGTTTGCTGCGATAACCGGAGTGCCACAGTTGCACCAGTAAATGTTACTCACCAGTAAAGTAGCTCCTCGAGAGGTTATTAACTAAAGAACAGCAATTACTTTGTCTCCACAAAAATCAAATCTCGCTCCTCACGTTGCATCGCAGCAATGTTCAACATTTCACATGATTATTCCTGCTGTGACACTTCATTACGGTTTCCTATTAACCCCCTTTTGTTGAGAATCTAAGTTGTCTTGACTTGCGTTCTTCAGAAGGACTTTGCGGGCAGCCTTTCTGCATGCTTAAGCCTTTGTGTATTGAACGCGTTTTGGTGTTCAAAGCATTATGTTACACTTAAGCTGTTGAAAAATATCAGACCTACAAGCTCACAGCGCACCACCGAGTGGCGCGCTGTGAGCTTGTAGCTCTGATATTTTTGAAAAATTGTGAAAATGTGATGCAAATCTTTGAATATATATTCTTTTGAAGCAAATATTTTGAATGAAAATCGTTGCTTCTGGGGGATCCCTACAACATGTTTTCAGATGGTGTGGGTCCGCAGCCAATTATAGATAATTGTAGTGGTCCTTGGCATGAAATATGTTGAGCATCACTGACACAGGAACATAGATTTTTCAGAGAAACTAGAATCTGTCACAATCTAGCATCAGAAACTAAACTAGTCAGAAACTAGAATCTAGTGTCTGAAACTACAATCAGGTGTCAAATAGAATATATTCTTGGATTTGTGCATCATCTTCACAATTAAAAAAAAAAAAAATCAGATTTACAAGCTCATATCGCGCCACTCAGTGGCGTGCTATGAGCTTGTAGATCTGATATTTTTAAATACCTAAAGTGCAACATAATGTGTTGAACACCAAATGCGTTCACTACATAAAGGGTTAATACAAGGCAGAGAAATAAAGAAAGATAAGATCATTGGGAAACGGAAAACGACTGCACTTCACAGCGAGAAAGATGTTGGGTTTTCTGGTGCTTTCTGCCCATGGCAACTCATCTAAACCAAAACAACTCAATGCAAACTGCACAAGATACACTCATCAAAACACAACCATGGACACCGCTTTCAGTCTTGAACGGTATTTGACTACGTTATCGTTCAACAACGAATAGCAATAAATCATAAGGATTCAGCCGTTTTGCTTTGTTTATGCAGGAGGGCGGTTGTCTGTGATGTTGTGGGCATACGGGAAGCCTTTTTTTGTTTGTTCCGTTGCAGTGTTGCACTGACCTCCACAACGCAGCCGGGGGGAAACTTCACAACGGATTCAGTGCCTTGTTTCCAAGGCAGCGAGAGCCGTCCTCTCCTATCTGTCAGTAACAGCCCAACCCTGCATCCTCCTCTCTCTCTCTCTCTCTCTCTCTCTCTCTCTCTGCCCCGCCGGTGCTCTCGGCTTCTCCACCATCTCCCCCAAATCTCACATTCTGCCGTGGATAAAATACCAAAAATGGATTCCTCTTATCTGATCTCAACTATACTGTGCAGATTGAGCGTGTATGTGCGTGGATTTATACACCATTGTGAAGGGCCAGAAATAGACAAGGATGGGACCATTTTCCTGGTCCTCAATTAGGAGAAGATTGGAGTTTTCCCTACCTTACATCTACTGTGTCGTTGTGTGGTAATGCTGTCACACATCAAATTGATTCTGTCCTCAATGAGCATACTAATATAAACACGTGTTTCTGCTCTGAAAGCACCAAGAAAGAACAGTAGGAACATACGGGGGGTGGGTGGGGGGCTGACAATCCATGCCTCATTAAAATCCAACATAGTGTCGCTTGGAAACAGATACAGCGTAAGGAGCAATGGTCTATTAATCCACATCCACTCAAGTCCACTGACACATTCCTCTACCAAGCCTTTCTGTGGGCAATTACACCACAAATTGCCACATGTATCTCCTCAATCTATTATTTGAACACTCTCATTTTTTGGGGAGCTCTTGATGCACTGTGGGGCACATCTCCACATTCAAAGAGCTGTCCCCCCGCTGTCTCTCCCCGCTGACACCGTAATGCGCTACAATAAAGATTGCAAATTGCGGCAAATCTTGGCACACCATTGTGCGGTTTAATTGCATCTCGTGACACACACAGCCCTTAATTTTTAAACGACATCCTGCATGCCATTAGTCAAAGGAGATCATTTCAACATTAAGTTTGCTCAGCGAGATCCTCCTTGCCTTTGAAAAACCAACATGCCTTTTCCTTTTTACTCCTCTGGCATAGTCATCTCTCTCTGTGTGTGCGTGTGTGTGCATGTGCGTGTGTGTGCATGTACAGTATATGCATGTTTGTGTGGCTCGAGTCATTTTAGCAAGTTTCTGGCCTAAATCAAAGACCAGATCCAAGACCAAGATCATCTTTTACCAGATATGGACAGTGTCATGAAGAGCTGACTTAGACAAATATACCCTCCCCTATATAAACATCACAACATGTCACAATGGGACCTGTTGTATGAAGCACTTTGCTACTTTTCAAAGTCTTTCCTCGGGCCTCATGGATGGACGGATTAGAAGCGAAGGTTGCTAAATGCGATTTCCTGGGAGGCTTTCGAAATAAATCTATGAATACTTATTTATTTTAAAATAAAAGAAGGCCCAATGACCAGTCACAGAATCCAATTTGTGTATGTTGGAATCTGTGGCAATCTGTGGCAATAAGAGGCAAAAGTAGATTTTCAGGTGTCAGTGATAGCGCACGCACACAAGCGACCAGTGACAGATCGTAGATGGTGCACACGTCGTGCAGAGGGAAAAGTAGATTTTCAGGTGGCAGTGACATGCTCAAGCTAGAATCCATCCCTGAATACTGAACCAATAAAACGTGTTTGACTCAGAGCTCCTGACTAAACACCCTGGATGACGGGGTTCTTTCTCTTTTTTGATTTCATTTCCGGAAAAGGTAACAGCGCCATGGCTTTGGTATGCAGTGCCTCAGCTGTATAGCTCCCTAGTAGCTCCCCTATCCCTCCTCTGGGTCAGTGCCAGAGTGTTGCCTCCACTGCTCCAGGGGCAGACATAACATTTCCCAATTGGGGGGGCAGGAGAAAATGGTATGGGGGCGGCTTCATCGCCCGTGGCCATTTTCAGTTACATGACTTTTATTAGGCAAGTGAAGCATCAATAATAACATCAGTTGTTGAAGTTGCAACAGACACGCAGCATGCATAAAGCTAAAGTTCTGACTCAGAGAGTTTTCTGTTTTCAATGATGAAATGCTGTTGGTCTAGTGGCGACAAGACTGTAGTTAGTTAGTAGTAGTGTTTCAAATCATTTTAAATATAGGCACTTTCATTTGAAATATCTTGTGGTGTTTTGCATGCCATTGCGTTTGGTGGGGCAGTCAGGGCATTTAGTCAGGGCATTGCCCCCCTCCCCATCCCCATGCCTAGATCCGCCCCTGCAGTGCTCCCTGGGGGTACCGCAGTGGCGGCAGTGTCACTTTCCAGCTTGTTACCTACATGGCAGTACTTAGGACTACAAAGGAAGAAAACACACAAGCACACGCGTGCGCAAAACAAGAAAAAGAGTGAGGGGAGAAAAAACAGAAAATAATGCAAAGCAAACTAGGCTGTGTTTGGATCTGTCTCCCGGTATCTGTGACCATCAAACGGATAAAGGATGGGATTTGTCAGTGCCTTAATAGGGCCATTGTGCGTCGCCTGGAGTCCTAGCGTCTTATCTTCATTACACATGTTATAAGCAAACAAATAAATGGAGGAGCACAACTCCGTTGTGAGGATGAAAGGAGTTAAGCGTGCATTCATCTTTGAAGATTACATTCAAAATGTTGGGAGGGAACTAGAACTCCATTCCAACGGTTCCGTATCAAATTGCTTTTGCTATATGCGGTTCTGGGCTCCGCAGCCATTCAATCACTGCTACTACATGTTTTAGATTGTTATTATGGAAAGTAATGAAAGACTAGTGTTGCGTTTATTTATTTATTTGTTTATTTATATACTTTTTTTTAGGGATGTCCCAATACGTTATCTGAAAAAGTATGGCATCGGACCTTTTTTCGTCACAGCGGTATCGCAAATACTATGAGTATCGGAAAAGTATAAGATCCTTTTTTTTTCATATTATTATAATATATATACAGTATTCTTCTCTAGTATCGGTATTTGGTATCAGTATCGACTAACACAGAAATTATGGTATCGGGACAGGGGCGGATGTAATATTTCCCAATTAAGGGGGCAGACGAAAATGGTATGGGGTGACTTCATCGCCCACCATTTTAGTTACAGGACTCATATTAGCCAAATAAAGCATCAATAATAACATCAGTTGTTGTAAGTTGTTGTAAGTTGCAACAGACACGCGCATGCATGAAGCTAAAGGTCTGACTCAGAGTTTTCTGTTTTCAATGATGAAATGCTGCTGTTTCAAATTTTACTTGGGTTGTGGGTTGTTTGCATGGCATCATGTTTGGTGGAGCAGTAAGGGCATTTAGGGCCCTGTATCGGGATCGAATCGGAAAGTGGCATCGGGACCATTTTTTCCAATGGTTTGAGCTATTGTAGCTATTGTTGAAGGGAGGCATGGGCTAAATTGCTGTGGCATTTTGAAGAAAGAAAGTGAAAAAAGCAGGTCTGAGGCAACGGAGAAGATTTGAATACCACTCACAGTTTCCACGCGTAGATGGTGACGGGAGGGTTAGCGTCGGCCCGGCAGGTCAGCTGAACATCCTGGCGATTCAGGTACCAGTTTCCATCAAAGCCTTCTATCTTCACCTCAGGTTCATCTGGAACAAAGGCAGGGGATTCTCTGTCAGAATCTACCTCTGACAAGACATGCAGTTGAAACACTCCTTACCTTTTTCCCTTTCTCAATACGGTACTGTGTAGGAAATGACTCTGCCTCCATATAACGTCCATTATATCTTTTAAAAAGTGGTGAATGAATCACCACATGATGGTAAATGCAAGTTTAATCCAAAAATACTGCAATTGCGTAATACTAGGGATGTCCCGATACTGTATCGGCATCAGAAAAAGTATCGGATCTGCCTTTTTTGTCATTGAACAAAACATGAACATTGGTTGACAATAAAGCAGGTAAATAAAAATATTGTTGAAATTTGCTTTGGAGTTGTCCAAATGCACATTTGAGTGAGGAGTCTGCTATTCTGGTCTGCTATGATATTCTGCTATTTGGTGGACTTCATATAAGATATATTTTTTTTAATATTTTGTATTATTATATACTATTTTCTGGTATCGGAATTTGGTATGGCTAACACAGAAGTTGTGATATCAGATCGGAATTGAAAAAAGTGGATTGGGACGTCCCTACTTAATGCGTTGTAGATCTTTGCTGCCCCTTAAGCAGCAAGCAACGTCACTATTGCGGGTACACTCGACATATGAACAATTAATCTTTGTGCAAATCTTTTGGCACCATTTGGTAATTGGCAACTACAGTATACTGTATATGACGACGTCTTCAGAGTGAAAAGGTTTCCAGCTAAGCCAAGGGGTGTTAGCGCTCCTCCAGCTAAGCTCTGTTCTCCTCAGCTGCCTGTACGTACAGGAGTGTGGACTCGGACGGGGAAACAGTAGGTGTCTTGTTTAGGGACACTTTGACAATGCTCTTTAGCCATTCAGCTGTGGCAGCACATTAGGGATAAAGTGGATCTGGCAGACCTTGTAGATCTGACATTTCTGGCATGCAACCAAACATCAAATAAAAATAACATTCTTTTTTTGCGAACGCAGTGTGCAAGATCACCCAGGAAGGGCGAAATAATTTCCCTGACGCCGTCCATCGGGTGAGACATCTACAAAATCAGTCGCGAACGTTGACTGATTTATATTATCTTCCAACTGCCGATTTGTTGACAATACTTTTAGTCTTAAGGCTCTACACAGCAATGTTTGATCAATATCAACAAGCAACGTTGATATTGACTTTTCACTTTTCTATAGAAAATCATCAACTCCTGGTTGTTCAGAAAAGTCAGATCATTAGCGCCCTCTACTGGTCAACATTTCGGAATCCTCCAATCACAGCCCTCCTTGGTGTCACCTGATCTTTTCTCCCAGACTCCCACAGATGAACTTTTCTGAAAAGATGGCTGCTGCCTCACTGGACAGACAACTTTTTTACTCTGCTAAGTGAACATTTGGTTGAAAATGACCCAGCTAGGGTCCACTTGGTTCCATTTGTACGCTCTCAGAAAAAAAAAAAAAAAAGTAAAATGGGTGTAATTCCCCTTTAATGGGAGGTGTTGCCTGTTGCCATGTGTCTCATCATGTTGCCCGTTGATGTTGACATTGTTGGTTGATATTGATCAAAATATTGCTGATGTATCAGGAGGGCCTTTAGTGTTTAGTCATCATAGCTTGTCAGTAAAAACGATGTAGTCAACAAACACCTTTCCTTGTATACTATAGTTACAGGGGTGTAAAACCCAAATACAGAGTGGGCCAAAATAGAAAAATTGGTACAAGTCGAGGGCCGGAGATACCGATCTGTGTTTCAACACCGGTTTATGATGACGTCCCTGTCAAACAGCAAAAAAGTAATTTTCCATCAAAAATCAATGTCTCTTAATGGCAAGATAATTGTAAAGATGAAACTGCCTGCATTAAAAACTGTTTAAAGTTTTAATGAAAAATAGCGAACACCTGCTATTTTTCGGGGAAAATCTTTCTCTTCTATGATCCTCACCAAGTGCTGAGTTAATTGAGAAAGTGAATGAGACTGAGTTGAGGAAGTAAAACAATTAGTTGCATTCATTTCTTATCACGGTGTGTGCAATAAACCAGAGGGCCAGTTCTAATACTAATTCAATATCATCCCGCAGGCCAAAGATAATCCATTCGCGGGCCTGATTTGGCCACCCGGGCCTTGAGTTTGACATATGTGCTGTAGTAGCTTCAGTCAACAAAACCAGTGCCTTACACTGCACGTTGAGAACCACGCTCTCCATGATCCTCTCGGTGCGGTAGGTGATGATGCAGGTGAGCTTCTGCTTGTGCGTCTCGCGGCTGGGCACCACGATGTAGTTGCTGCGGATGGTGACGGTGCCGTTGGCGTTGCGCGTCTCCTGGAACTGGACCTCGCCCTTCAGCCGGGTGTCCCACCGGATCACGCTGGACGGCTTGCCGTTGGCCGACAGGCACGTGGCCACCGTCATCTTGCGTTTCTGCGGCCGCGCCACGATGGTGGGCGACGTCAAGGTCATCTTGGTGATAGGTCGAGCTGCAGGGAGAAAGACAGAGAGGGAGAGGCCGAGGTTGGATCAGAGTTGGCAGGGGCGTTTTTGACATTGGGCAGACTAGGCAGTTGCCATGATGGGAGGCGGGGGGGCACCGGGGCGACCACCAGATATGCTTTAAAAGGATCCAAGGCTAATAAGCCTCATATGGATAAATACATTATACTTGTCCTCTATAACTACAATTGAATATTTAAAACAAATAATATGTCCTTTAGTTTAAAAATAGTTCATAATATTACGATCATGATGGACATCACAGGATTCATTGTGGGTTAATCTTTTTTTACAATCCATTTCATGCATCAGTTTAACTTACAATACTTGTAAGGGTTGGGACCAGAACCAACAATGAAGGAACTAGAATTACCGTATTGTCCCGAATATAAGACGACTCGTTTATAAGACGACCCTCATTTTTCAAGACCCTTTTACAGAAAAAAGAACATTGAATGTCAAATAGTATAGCCCCTGAATATAAGACTACTCCATTTTTTGGGATATTTCCATTGGGAAAAAACATAGTCTTATATTCAGGCCAATAGGGGAATTAGTTCCATCATTCTGCAATGTTACATTAGATTTCCATCGACAATACACAGAAAAATTGGCATCATGTGTGAATCAAAATGTCATGTCATGATGACCTACGATGCTAACAGCGCCCCTCACTTCACACAGGTGTGATTTTTGAAGGGTATACAGGTCAAATGTCTGCCAAACACGACATAAATCTTGTCCCCACATGTCAAATAATAACGTTTGGAAGTCGGCCCAGTACAATACCAACACCAAACTAAGACTGTATGAGAGCTGTGTCCTGTCTACCTTGTTATATGGCTCAGAATGTTGGAGAACAACAGAACATGACCTCCACAAACTGGCAACCTTCCACACCAAAAGCTTAAGAAAAATCCAGCGAATATTCTGGCCCAAAACCATATCCAACCAACACCTCCTCCACCTGTGCAAGCAAGAAAACATGGACACCATCCTAATGAGAAGGCGGTGGAAATGGATTGGTCATGTAATACGCAGAGAACAGGACAACATCACCACAACTGCACTTCACTGGACACCAGAGGGCAAACGCAAAAGAGGCCGACCAAAGACTACGTGGCGGAGGACCGTAGAGGGAGAGCTGAAGACCCTGCATCACACCTGGGGATCCATAAAGACGCTGGCCCAGGACCGACTGAAGTGGAGATCCTTTGTTGCTGCCCTACATGCCAGCCGGCATAAAGGGCAGTAAGTAAGTAAGTAAGTACATGTCAAATACATGCCCTTGACAATGAAAGGAGAAACTATAACTGCACTCTGTCGAGTGATAACTTGCAAATGGCACACAAATATGCCATACATGTGCACACATACTTGTGTGCAAGCAGAGCACTCAAGTGCTCTATGATCTGACTCTCCGTCCCTTTGACAAACCTAATCAACAGATCAATCAAATCTCACAATTAATAATACTAACACTAGCTAATTATTTATTCTGTTTTTCTATGTGCCAGCCTTCATATCTAAAGTGTCATCATGTCTAAACGTTTCCCCGACAATATAGCATTTACAGTTTATTAAAAATTACACCTTGTGAAGCGAGGCGGACTATATATACAGTACATGTATATATGCGATCACTCCATGGTATGTCATCTATGCTTTTGGTTATTTTAATTTTTCAAAATCTCTTTAGTTTACCATGGGGGTTGTGATGAAAAGGCAATTTAGCGGTGATTAAAATCAAGGAAAATCCTGCCTTCTTTTCTCTCTAGCAAGATGGGTTGACACATGCTTACACACATGCAGAAGCCATTTGCCTTTCCAAATGTACAGTCATCCAATTTAAATCCTTTGAGAGCTGCCAATTACCAATTTGCTCACATGGAACATCAAAAGGCTGCCTTAACCTCAAGCAATTGCAAAACTGTAGGGACTTATTAAGTGTGTATTTGTATGATGTGATGACGAAGCTTCATCAGTTTGGGATTATTATTATTATTATTATTATTTAT
>CM076977.1:24873531-24876031 GCA_039105355.1 Benthosema pterotum
AAGAGTTAAAATATTCACCACCTAAATTAGCCCAAGTCTATACAACTAGAGAATGTAGACGATTAATGGTCATTTTCATCTGTATGTTTGACTGTATGACTGTTTTGTTTCACAAATCCAGCATACACACAATCAGAGCAGTCGCTTTCAACCTTTTTTCATACCAGGTCCTGTTATTTATTCAGAATTTGAGCCATGGAGCACCATTTGAAGACCATTTTTAGTCCCACAGACCCCCAAAACTAAACCGCAAGGGTCCATTTGGTGAACCAACTGCCTGGGGACCACCTGGAACGCTCTGAAGGACCACTGGTGGTCCCCGGACCACTGGTTGGAAACCCCCAGAATTAGTTTACCACGAACAAGATGTCGCCGGCGGGTGGAAACCTTGTGGTAAAAAGAACAATAACCACAGTCACAAGCTGTGACTTTCATTGGTTCAAACAGTAAACAGTGCATTTGTATAGCGCCGACAAACGGAGATAGGAGGTTGGGTTACTGAAAGGAAAAAAGGAGGAGAGTGGAAAAACAGCATTTAATTATGATTAACAAGAGCCCAAGGACCACTGCAGTCAATACCAACCACACGCAGTACAAGCTAAATGAGTCAATTTGGGCCCCGCTTAGGTAGTGCGTTCACGTGCACCGCCCTGTGCACCAGACCTCACGCTCCATCACACTGGCAAGACCAATACATTTGGCCCTCGACACATGCGCGCGCGCGCGCGCACGCACACACACACACACACACGTGTACACACGCACTCACAAACACGCGCACCCGGCTCGTCGACAAGCACTCAACACAACACATTGTGAGATTGTAGATTGCTATTCTGCTGCTACTTCCGCTCAACACAGTAGCGTGGCAAAGCAATTATTATTAATAATAATTAGTATTCATTTATGCAATAACTTGCACTTTGGAAATAAGAGGTTTCCGCCATGACTGCAACCTCCATGTTCAATATGCCGGTGTGTGTGTGTGTGTGTGTGTGTGTGTGTGTGTGTGTGTGTGTGTGTGTGTGTGTGTGTGTGTGTGTGTGTGTGTGTGTGTGTGTGTGTGTGTGTGTGACGGAGACGTTATTACCATAATGGACACACATAACTCTTACTTTGCTCACTGGAAAAACGCTTCTGATGAGGTGGGAGAGAGAGAGAGAGAGAGAGAGAGAGAGAGAGAGAGAGAGAGAGAGAGAGAGAGAGAGAGAGAGAGAGAGCAAAGAGATGTATCATTACTGGACGAGTGTGTCTGTGAGCACTTAGAAGTGAATTAATTCATAAAGCAACTCCGCTGGCCGCGCTCATCACTTGCCTAGCCTAGCCACAGCGCCACGGCTGCCTTCTACCAACTTATTTTTTTTTCCCCACCCCACACGTAATATATTTCATTGGCAGCCTGGAGGTGCTATTAAAAGAAACATTGGATTCCTGTGTAAAGTGTATCTACAATGAGAACACACACACACACACACACACACACACACACACACACACACACACACACACACACACACACACACACACACACACACACACACACACACACACACACACACACACACATGCAACCATGCACGCACACACACGTTATCTACATAAAAAAAAAAATCTCCCCTATTGAGTAGTATATATATGCCTATAAGGACTTTAATGGCAGGGGAAAGAGAGAGAGGCCAATTAGCAAGGGTGGGCTGGGGGGGAGGGGCTCAGTCCTTCATTCATTATAACATGTGAGTAGAACTGATGATTGCTGATGACCTGGTTACTTCCCCATAAGAGCTCCATGCACTTTGTTGTTAGATGAATAGAGCCAGATCTGTGAGCTCACAGATTTCATTCCATTTTCATATCATATTCAAAATATTCATGGTCTGCCCTAGCCTGACTTCAGTCTGAATTGTCATTCCGTTTCACTTCATTATTCAGACTGAAGTCCCTCTCTACTACAGCAGTTTCTGGGATGGGCGGGATCAAAGCAGCAGTCTTCACGGTGATTGGTTCATACCAACCCATATCAATATTGGGAAAGCAGACGACGTTGTTGTCATTATTATGCTAATGCTAGCGCTAACGTTGCTAACTAAACAAACACAGCCGACGAGCGTTACTAGCATGTGAACAAAAGCAGTAAAATATGTCGATGATGATGTTTATAAAACCTAAAGCCTGACGCTTCTTTAAAGAATAATAAAGTGAAACGAAGTGAGTGACAGGGCTGTTGGCCAATCAGGTGTTGGGCATGGATTTCCAACTGACAAACGGCCCCAAAAGCAAGGAAGCCAGTCCTTGAATCACAAAGAAAAAATAAGGTAGTATTTTTAAGGTACTGATTCAGGGCTGAGCCAGGCTAGGTCTGCCCAGAATATAGGGACACTAATGGCCTGGGTTCATTCATAAGCATAATAATAATAAAATAAAATCTAAAAGCAAAGTGCATTGCAAATGGAGTTATATGTGTGAGACAACCGTAGAGCAGTCACAGTACAGATGTGTTCAG
>CM076977.1:24881031-24896031 GCA_039105355.1 Benthosema pterotum
CGAAACCTCCAGCCAAGCTAGGAAGCTGTTATTTCTTACTGCTGCTTGAATATAAAGAACTACTGTGTTTGGGCTGTCAGTTTGGCTTGACAAAACTATTCATCTGAAGGCGAAACGGCTGCAGAGCCATCAAATATACTAATCATATATTATTTCTGCACTGGCCAACAATAGAACTTTGTCACAGCCGCCATGTTGACTAAATAATTCAATACCATGTACAACGTATACCTATGCCACGATATTTCTGTGTTTTAGGTGAACAAAACAATGCTTTTTGTGCAATCCTTTATGCCTATACTGTCATTCTGTGTCCAAACTGAACGTGTACGATGCCTTTGAACAATTTGGAGCTCCGGCATAGCGTTTTTTTTTTTATTTCATAGAACCGCGGAAATAAATCCACAACTGACAGCATCAATGCTGTAAAAGTTCATTCCCAGTTTATTTCCTGGCTGTTGCAGTGTGTCAGGTATAGCTGACAGGAAATATACTTGTCCCAAGCCGGTACCAAGGTCTCATTCTATTTCACAAATGCACACAAATGCACGCCAATTCTATAGCCCCTCCCCCATTACATATAATAATATGGGCTAAATGCAAGATTAAAGAGAGCTAATGTCTTAATGCATAAACCTTCGGGGAATAACAAGCCATTGTATTTGTCTTCGTCTCATGTTGTGTGGTGGTGGTGCATCTTCGCTGTAGGCCAAGTTCTGGATACGCTCTGGTCTTAAACGCTAGGATAGGATAATGGTTGTTTAATGTAGAACCAGTTCCCACGCTGATGGTCCTCCTGTCCTTTTCACCCCCCCTACCCACCAACACACACACACACACGCACACACACACACGCACACGCACACGCACACGCACACGCACACGCACACACACACACACACACACACACACACACACACACACACACACACACACACACACACAATATTTGTGAGGGCGTATTAATTACAAACACTTACACCAACGTGTTTTAAGTGTAACTTTATAAACCCCAGAAATAGATGATTTGTATATTGGCTTTGTGCTGTGTGTCAACACGGCACAACCAACTGCACACGCACGCACGTGTGCACACACGCACACGCACACGCACACACACACACACACACACACACACACACACACACACACACACACACACACACACACACACACACACACACACACACACACACACACACACACACACACACAACCCTCTCCTATTATTTGTCTCTTCTTTCATCAGTGTATATGTGGGAGCCAACAGTGCCATGTCTAACCAACAGAATGAGGGTTGCTTCTTTCTTCATGGATCTCTTGGGGAACTCATCACTTCCAATTACTGCCGATAATGTTAGTGTTGTTACATGCTGTCACTTTCAAATGCCCAAAAATAAAAGGATTGCTTGGCAGCTTCAGTGAGACAGAATGTGCAAAAAAGTGCAATATTTTCACATTTCCACACATCTCCAATGCACACTCAGTGGTGCCATGTCTGCTCATTATACATGTAAGGGACTTTGAGCTTTTTTGTTGTTGCTTAGATGCTATATTTTATTATTTACCATGTTTTTTTTTTTGGGGGGGGGGGGGGGGTCTGAGGACCCCCTGTGGGTGTGTGTAAGTGTGATCATGCTATACTTTGTTCCAGTTGCAACACTGCGCACACCTCCATTGTGTTGGGAGGTATAGTAACGGTGGGTGGGAAAGCTCCATGCAACAGCGAGTCTGCGTAAAGCTACAGCAAACTTCACTGTTTGAGCACTACTTTCGGGTAGAGCCATGTGGGGCTCTAGTCTCTTGGGTAAACAAACACTGTACCTGCCACTGCGGTTCACTTCAGCCTTGTTTTCCCATGCAAACATTGGACCTGAGAGAGGCAGAGGCAGTCAAAAAAAACCTTTGCCGTCCAGGGGCGGATGTAACATTTCCCAATGGGGGGGGGGGGGGGGGGCAGGAGAAAATGGTATGGGGGCGGCTGGGGGCGATGAAGCCGCCCCCATACCATTTTCGTTTACAGCACTTTTATTAGACAATTAAGCATCAATACTAACATCAGTTGTTGTTGAAGTTGCAGCAGACACACAGCATGCATAAAGCTAAAGGTCTGACTCAGACTTTTCTGTTTTCAATGATGAAATGCTGTCGGTTTAGTGGTGTCACAACTGTAGTTAGTAGCAGTAGTAGTGTTTCAAATCCTTTTAAACATAAGCACTTTAAGTTGTAAATATCTTGGGTTGTTTTGCATGCCATCATGTTTGGTGGGGCAAACTGGGCATTTAGGGGGGGCATTGCCCCCCCATACCCATGCCTAGATCCGCCCCTGTTGCCGTCTATGCTGCAACAGATGGTTGGAGGCTTCACGGCTCCACATTCTCCACCCTCTGGTTCAGATTTTAAAACAGGCCTTTTCTGCTGTGCGGCACAGAGTGTCTCGTTCAAATGGACGACAGGCTGGAAACATCTGCTGCATTGTAAACCTTAATGATTATGTGGACTATTTATTTTGGGTTGGGCCTCCTTCCAAAGATGATAAATGATTAAAAAAAAGAAAAGAAAATGCAACTACTTCCAAGGGGTGTAAAAGAATACAGTAGCAAGGCCTATCAAATGACAACTCTACTAAATTCCAGTTATCCTTGCACCATATGGCTGCTGCAACTACCAGTTATCATTTTAGCCATCATTATATTCTTCGATTTTGAACAAATGCTATTTTATCAAATTGATTTGTTGAACACTAATGTGCATAATCTTCCTTACACTGGATGGGTTCATCCTCACTGTTGCCAGGCAGAAACCGTATATACTGTATGTCCATATTTGTGTGTGTGTGTGAGGCTGTGAGCTTGTAGGTCCACTATTTCAAGTCGCTTCTGAATACGTTCCATTTCCCCGACAAAGAGTTTTTGGACATACAAGTTTTCACGGCGACGAGATGAAGGTCCACAATGCAAGCCCACACAGATGCATGCGCCCTCCAGCAACCCGGAGGCTTGTCAGAATGTCAAGGGAAGAAGACAGTCAGTTTGCCTGCCTGCCTGCCTGCAGTAGGCCGGGCCACGACGCCGTTACATCTCCTCCCAGGCAATAAGAGTGATTCATCAGGATAACGACTCCCTGGGAAACGAAGGCTGTTCCTTTTTAAGTTTACGTCCAAGTTTTCGGGGCGGATGTAACATTTCCCAATTGAGGGGGGGGGGGGGGGGGGGGGGGGGGGGCAGGAGAAAATGGCATGAGGACGACTTCATCGCGTGATGAAGTCGCACCCATACCATTTTCGGTTACAGGACTTACAGTATATCAGGCAAGTAAAGCATCGGTAATAACGTCAGTTGTTGTTGAAGTTGCAACAGGCACGCAGCATGCATAAACCTCAAGGTCTGACTCAGATCAGACCTTGATCAGATCAGATCAAATCATTTTATTTTAATTATAAGCACTTTAGTGCAGTCAGGGCATTTAGGGGGGCATTGCCCCCCCCCCATGCCCATGCCTAGATCCGCCCCTGCGCAGCACAGTGTTAAGTGCTACAGTAAATACCAGTTCGACCTGTCAAGAAACCTCTCACTGGTTCTCTTAATAAAATAGCATACAGCCGTTTATTTATATTCTCTAAATTTTCTGTAAAAATAAATAAATCCGCAAATAAAAATTTCAGCCAAAGCGGAAATGGTCAGTCAAAATATGTAATTCCCTTTTGAGTGCATTAACAGCCAGCAAAAGGGACAAAAGGAAAACAAGCTCTTGTGTCGGTGGGGGTAGTAGGAGGTCACTTATCAAGTGTAAACACAATATCAGAGCCCTGGCCCAACCCCCCAAACCCCCTCCCCCACCCCTCTACTGTTTATCTACACACGGTTTCGCTCCTGTGACACAGAGTAAACAGCACCGACGCTACCTGACCAAAACGGCTTTAGAGATGACATCACCCCACTGATACCAGATAGCAATCCACACACTGTCACCAAACAAATAAGGATGGGAGGAAGGAAACTCCCTCCCCTGAACAGTAGGCAGGAGAGTTTGTTGGTTCAACAGAAACTTTTTACAGAAACTGGGATAAACTCCAGCAATCGATAGGGTTCAAAACGTGGCATTACAACAAGTCTGCTCCAGTTCCTGGGGCTGATTATTAATGTGTTGTATCAGGCAGGTGGAAGGATCACTCCCATTGTTTATTAAAGCAAAACAAAAAAAGAATGCATTCACCACAGAAGTACTCATTTATTTCTCCATTTCTTTCAACAACAATCGATATCTTCAAGTACAAATTCCAGATAAGTAAATCAAGTTAAAGGTGTTTTCTGAGATCTAATTGAGTAAAATTATAAGTACTAAAAATGACAAGTTAAGAACGGAATTATACTTCCGTACAGTATTGTGGTAAATGTGCAGTGACGCTACAGCATGACTGCTCCAGTTCTATCCAGGTGCTGCCTGTTAATGAATAGGTTCTATCAGGCAGGTTTTAAAGCTTAGCCTTTGGGGAGCGTTTGCTTGAACCAGACAATTAGTCAGAAAAGGAAGCATCTCATCGATAGCATTGCGTGCGATGCACACAATGACTGACACAGGTTATTTTTTCAATAATGCAAAAGCTTTCCTCTGGCTCTTAAAGGATGAAGATGGCTGAACATCTTAATAATAAGAAAGTGCTAATCAATAAATAAAGTGGGGCAGTAAACAGGGAAGCAGTGAGGGGGCATACTGCTGGTGGAGGCAGGCAGGTATAGGGAGGAGTACATTAGAGACGTATTTCACTTTGAATCACTCTTGGGGACAATTTAAAGTCTACTCCAGACAGTTTAGACACACACCTCCTATACACCGTGAACCCCTTGAACTTCAAACACCACTTCATCCCTGCTATCCCTCATTGAAAACGCACTGCTTTTTCTAGTTACTGAAATCGTCCCTCTAAACCAGGTGACGTTTTTATAATTTATGGTTGCATTCATTCACAAATCTCAGCATTTGTGCAGGTCTGAGTACGCGGCTATTACCAGACATCCTATTTGCCGCCACGGTTTGCTTCAGTACCATTACTCTCTGGATGGATGAATACAGTATGTGGGGACACAATACATCCAAAGATTTCCATGAAAGAAAATGTGATCATTTCAAACGGCTTCAATTTGGCACTTGAAGACACTAATTCAGTGCCTTTCTTGTATCAAAGCCTTTGCCCGAGGCCTACCTGACACATCAAATAGGGATGATGATCCTTACCATCTTAGAATGTCAGGCGGGCAGGTGGAGACGGCTTACAACATGCACGCACGCACACACACACACACACACACACACACACACACACACACACACACACACACACACACACACACACACACACACACACACACACACACACACACACACACACACACACACACACACACACACACACACACACACACACACACACACACACACTCAAGAATTAGCAAAGGTGCTGTTGCTTTAGACCTTGAGACAGCACTGTTATTAGTCTGATTTTTTAGCCATTTAACATTTGAAATTTGAAAACTAAACCTCTTTGCAAAAACGTAGCCAATGTGCAGTGAAGACCAAATGCTTCAGACAAAATTGTAAAAGTGTTTCTGCTTTGCTCCCAACGTGACATCCAGTTTCTATAAAGATGGAGTCGTGGTACCGAAGTGACCGCAACAGCGAATGCGATGTCTCGTAAAGAGCTATGGGCGTATACTTTCCGGCTATCGCAGTCTGCACAACACCACAATCCATAATATACCAGGAGGCTTTCTGGATGGAATTACCTTTCTCTGTAATGAAAATGGAGGCTGTTGTGTTTTGGGAAACGGAGGAAGTCAATATTGAAATTATTATGCATCTTGGCTGTGGGATTGATAATTTTTGTAAAATTAATTGTGCAGACTTAATGACTGCAAGCCTCACTGCTGAAAATCAATACAACACCTTGAATTAAAGCTGAAATAGATCTGTCCATAATCAGACACTGAGCTGTTTGTTTAATACATGTTGCTTCGGAGAGAGAGGGACCTGTGTGATTTGCTTTGCAAAACAGCATAAATATCTCACACTGCATGCACCTCTAAATCCAGCATGAAATGCAGCTAAATTCCTGCCAAAAAGTGCCGCGAAAGAGTCTGGCCATATCCATGCATGACAAATCCTTCGCTCACACCATCTGCTCTATTGTCCACAAGCATAGATAGGCTAAACTCTCTAAAAAATAGGAGCCTACAAACCCATATCCATAAAATGAGACAGGACTTTATAGAGTATAAAACATTTTCTCGAAATGTATAGTCTAACCTCTATTTACTGTTATCTGAATATTGTCGCTGTCGGGTGGAATTCAAATCGTGGGTGTCCAAAAACTGGAATTGGTTAAAAAAAAACCCTGCGATTTCAAAATGCATTTATTGCGATGCATTGAGCTGAGCATAGATCAGACATTTTTTTGGGCCATACGGCAGCCATGCAACAAAGGAGATTGATGCAAAAATTGATGCATTCATATCTGAATTATGTTTTTGGTTTAAACATGCCTGACAACAATGACCTACTGTAGTGATTGAACATGTTGCTATACTGTTTAAACTTTGCAAGTTAATACGGCAATAAATTCCCATGCTGGCCAGATAAAATCCACACAGCAAGCACACATGATGACCTTTGGACATTCAAAGCACAGCGTGTTGCTACTGCTGGCAATTGAACTGTACTGGCCTTCGTTTTTTTGCTTTTTGTGTCACCAAAAGGAACCATGGTGTCCTATAGGCTGAGGGTCTGGTGGCCAACAGGGACTAAGGAATCATGCAGAGATGTACTGTTGCCTGACTACACCTTATCAAACCCACAGCAAAAGAAAAGCTACTTACTGATCTTTCTTTCAGATATTCCTGGATGTGTGTATGTGCGGGGGTTCTCTGTAGATTTCCTCAAAAGGAAATTAATCTTGTGCACATCATGCATTTTTCAAAGGCGGGCCTAGGAAAAATTAGAGGCACTTGCAGCCTTCAAAGTGCATGTTTAATCGTGCGGGGGACATAAGTAGGACGTATACGGGGTGGCAATTGTGTAGCCAGACAGCGGCAGCGTGGTGGGGATGATGGACCGTGCCGTTTCTCTTCCACGGCGGCTTTGCTTGTGTCCGTGCACGGCAGCCATTAGCACGTGCGAGTAGGAATTCACACTCGAGATGAAGTACGTGGGCGAGGCCAGGCTGAAGTCCCTGTCTGCCCTTCAATTAAACACTAGTTATGGTGCCCAAGTAGAGAGCCTAGGAGGCAGTGCCATCACGTTGTTGTGTGTGAGTGTATACTCTACAGTACAGCATGTGTGTGTGTGTATGTATATATATATATATATATATATATATATATATATATATATATATATATATATATATATATATACATACACACATACACACATACACACATACATACATACATACACACACACACACACACACACACACACACACACACACACACACACACACACACACACACACACACACACACACACACACACACACACACACACACACACACACACACACACACACACACTGTGTTACTGTGTTTCGGATATAGTGTATATAAATACATTGTATATATAGCAAAGTTGTCACATTACTGTCATCTGGAGGTCCATCTGGTCTAAATGGGGAGAAGAAGAAGGGGATCTAAAAATGGAAAGAATAGTGTTGCAATCAAACAGGCAAGCAATGCCTGTGTCCATGCAATTAAGAATTAAGCACAAGAGAGCACATTATGCAAGCAGAGATGATTAATTTTGCTTCTCAATCACATAATGTCAGGCACAGTGTTATTACCCTATTGTCAGGGGGAAGGATGAATTAACCTCCGTTGTCTCCCTTAAGAAGATGCAGTTTGTAAAAAGACTTGCTTATTTGAGCCAAGGCACTGCTGCTCGATGTTACTGTGTTTCGGATGTGGACTTTGTGATGCAGTAAGCACGGAGCCTGCAGCATTAGATGCGTCGTTAGCACTATGTTTCTTTTGGCATTTTGCACGTCAAGCAAGAGCGCTTCATATAAAAAAAAAGAGTCTGCCACACGTACCAGCAGACATATTATCTTTAGATACAATAATACAATCTGCTTTGTTGGCACATACTGTAGTGTAAGGATAACTACAGCATATTGTAATGCAGTGGGCCTCAAACATTTATGTCAAAGAACCCCAATTTTATATCTTTTTGGCTGCACACACCCCAATCTGAAAATATTTTGTGTCAGAGACAACCATAGAGAGAGAGAGAGAGAGAGAGAGAGAGAGAGAGAGAGAGAGAGAGAGAGAGAGAGAGAGAGAGAGAGAGAGAGAGAGAGATTAAAACACACAAAAAAGGTGAGAATATCACAACATCTAAGGATGATAACACATGGTACAGATTAACACAAAGCATTTCACTATGAATGCTTGGACCTCAGCCCTTCGCCAATTTAGCCCTTTTCATGTTTCTGATCGCGAACCACAGTGAAATCTCGCGGTTCTCGGCAGAACTCCGAGACCAGGGGCTGAGCCATTTCCTAAACCATGATGACCACAGCCTCCATCTTTCCAGAGTGGAGTGGGGAGGGGGGCATTCAGAGCCGATGCCTCATGTTCCACATACATCTAACCATTGGAATGCTCACCACATCTCAAAGACCCCGTTCACATTCTGCTCCATGTGCTCTCCAGCTGTGATCGAGTATTGACTTTCCCACAAGTCGTCTCAGCCTCTCGCTCTCTCTCTCAAACATGCAGCATATACCCTGTTTTACATTCTACTCCCGGCTCACTGTGAGGCCTGTATTATGTTTACAAGCTACACCTCGAGCAGCGTGCTGTCACTTGTCCAAAACAGTTACTATTCTGGAAATGGGAAGACAGCAGAAGTAGAGCATTGTTACCTTGATGTTTTTTTTTTTTGCTACTACCGCATAGACATATTCTGACGTATAAATTAGACCATGGATTTATGAAAATGAGCATGAAAACAGGAAATATGGGGATACTTAGCAGGGCTTGACACTAAGACTTGCCCGCTTGCCCGGGGCAAGTAAAAAAATGGTGGGGCAAGTGAAGACTGCTACCTGGTTGCTCGATCGGGCAAGTATGCAACTTATTGCGCTTTTGTCCACAATTCCAGGCTGGATTTGGGACACAAAACAAGCAAATTAACATACAGCTCAAAATGACCATTCATCTTCTACATTTTCTAGTTGTGTAGACCTGGGCTAATTAAGATGATGAATTTTAACTCTTGAGAGTGTAAAAATGAAACCAAATGGACCCGCAAGGGTCCATTTGGTTTCATTTTTACGTTCTCAAGAGTTATATCTGATTAACCAACTTAGCTGGGGACCACCTGGAACCCCCTCAGGGACCACGTGTTGAAAACCCCTGGTTTAAAGCACCCAAGTAGGAAGTAAACTTAAATGCAAAATTTGAGGGCAAGTAGAACCTGACTTGCACTTGCCCGATGGGCAAGTGCCTCGGAGACCTTAGTGTCAACCCCTGCTTAGGTTTTCGGGCCTGACGGTGATGTTATGGAATGCCAGGCTATGAGAGACTAGCATAATGCAAATCACAATTTCTGAGAGTCTGCATGTCTCTGCATGTTTCTGTGAATTTGTATTGTTACTACTGTGTGTGTGTGTGTGTGTGTGTGTGTGTGTGTGTGTGTGTGTGTGTGTGTGTGTGTGTGTGTGTGTGTGTGTGTGTGTGTGTGTGTGTGTGTGTGTGTGTGTATGTGCACTGTATCCTTTTCTCTCCAATATAACTCTATATCTATGGCACTCAACATTACAGACAAGAGTGCTTGAAAGAGAGAGTAAACATTATTACTGTACATCCATAACCCCATACTGCACCCAGGCTGGGGTAACTGTAGAAATCTCAGTCGAAACCTTGGTGGTAAACTTGTACTGTATGTACAAAACCTTGTTTAAAAACCTACAATGATGAAAATAGCCAATAAAGCTCATGTGTCACATCAAGGCACAGTGGGAGCTTGAATGTCCGGTATTTCACAATAAGTAATGTGTTTTCCAAAAAAATAACTGAATAATAAACGTGGAGATAGAAGGTTTCTGCTCGTCTGTGCCGATACATTCAGGAGAGTGCTGAGGAGCCCTCATTTGGATGCATGCAGTGGAATACTTAGCAACATGAAATAAAATGTTCCGGAGAGCGGCTTCCCCTTCATTGGATTTATGGCTGATGCACGCCAAGCATATGCAGCATCCCTCATTAGACTGACAATGTTTAACTGCTGCGGCAGGCAATAGCACTGGGAAGTACTCTAACTAAGTATGCTTACTCAATTAATGTACTTTTCCAATAAAAAATATAATTAAAAAAATACTTTTTAGAAATGCTGTGCCAGAAGTATCTGTAATTGGCAGCGGAACCCCCTTCTGAAAATAGTTTGTTCCAGGTACTCTCCCAGAAGAAAATGTTTTGAATGTAGCTTGTAGATCTGCAATTTTTCAACCACTAATTTTCAATAGGATCTATCTATGTAAAGCGCCTTGGATAAAGGTGCTATATAAAGGCACCATTTTAACTACTTTTAACTACTTTTGCAGTAAGCTCTATGTGGTACATTGTAAGCTTTTAGGTCAGCTTCTTCCTAAAAAGCTTTTGACAAATTGGGAAATGCATGGGACCATCTAATCTATACAATGGGCGCTTTTACAAGGGGGACTTTAAGTATAATTCTGTAGCCAATGTTTTTTGTACTTTTACGCAAGTAAAGATTTTTTTTAAACACAGGACATTTACTTGGAACAGTTTTCTCCATTGCGGCATTGCTACTTTTTTCTTTACTTGGAGTAAACTATTAAAATACTTCTTCCAGAACTGATGCCAAGCATATGAAGCCTCATCCCTCATTACCGTGACACCGTCTGACTGCCGTAGCAGGACGGATGAAACGGCACGCAGTAGCCGCAGTGAAAATGCACAGTCTGCTATTGGCTTTTTTCAAAGCGCACAGTAACAGGCCATGGAGACACAGCCAGAGAACCACAAAGCCACGGCGAGTGGAGGGAGTGGGGGAGGCATGACTTATACCCCAGTGTGGTCCCACGACACACCGTCATTTACAACTCTTGTAAAAGTTTGACTTTCACTTCTAATTTGTAGATGATGACCTATAGAACAATTTTAGTTCGAGTGGCCCATCTGCAGATGAAAAAAATATGCATTTTTTGCCCAATTTCAAAATTGGCCAAATTCGGATTTTTGTTTTTCTTAAAAGTCTTTATTTTCTCACAATTGCTGTTTTTTCTTTGTTTTCTTTTACTATGTCAAGCCAATACTAACCCAGGAAATAACTGGATTTCAAATATTAATGTTTGGAATATGATATGGAAAAAATGGACGCCCATGTACATCAAATTACTTCAAAGGGCACCTAATTTAAATTCTGTTGAACCTAGAAGGATGAAGTTAGTGCCTATACCTATATTATCATGAATGAGTAATGGTATGAATTGTAAATAAATAGAAACAATACAGTATTGGGGGGACTAAAGTTAGACATACCCACTTATAGCCCAGCCTCTATGTGTGAAAATTGTGCACTTTTCAATGAAAGCATGACATTTGGCACAAAGTTAAAGCCTGCCATAAGGAATTGTTTTGGCTATGGGTCTGTGATGACAGCTATGGTGGCCACCATCTGCTGTTATCTTACCAATCTTACCAGCTTCTACAACATACAATCTTGATTCTGATGACAAAACGTTTTCAAGGATTATGATTTTTTTTAAATATAAAATGCTAGATAATAGTCAAATCATCAAAATGTGTAATATTGATGTATTGATGTAGGCAGTAAATTCATGTCTTCTACCCTATATGTGAAAATCAAGTGAGCCCATGAAATCAGCTGACATACTCTACTCACTACTCACTCCAACTCAAACCAGCTCTACCCGATTGACCAGTACCCAGTGAGGTCAGAACACCAGTCTCTGTACTTCTAACCAGATCCCCATCCAGATCCAACACCAGTCTGTGTAGTTCTAGCCAGATCCCCATCCAGTTCCAACACCAGTCTGTGTACTTCTAACCAGATCCCCATCTAGATCCAACACCAGTCTGTGTATTTCTAGCCAGATCCCCATCCAGATCCAACACCAGTCTGTGTACTTCTAGCCAGATCCAACACCAGTCTGTGTACTTCTAACCAGATCCCCATCCAGATCCAACACCAGTCTGTGTATTTCTAGCCAGATCCCCATCCAGATCCAACACCAGTCTGTGTACTTCTAGCCAGATCCCCATCCAGATCCAACACCAGTCTGTGTACTTCTAGCCAGATCCCCATCCAGTTCCAACACCAGTCTGTGTACTTCTAACCAGATCCCCATCTAGATCCAACACCAGTCTGTGTACTTCTAGCCAGATCCCCATCCAGATCCAACACCAGTCTGTGTACTTCTAGCCAGATCCAACACCAGTCTGTGTACTTCTAGCCAGATCCCCATCCAGATCCAACACCAGTCTGTGTATTTCTAGCCAGATCCCCATCCAGATCCAACACCAGTCTGTGTACTTCTAGCCAGATCCCCTTCCAGATCCAACACCAGTCTGTGTACTTCTAGCCAGATCCAACACCAGTCTGTGTACTTCTAGCCAGATCCCCATCCAGATCCAACACCAGTCTGTGTACTTCTAGCCAGATCCCCATCCAGATCCAACACCAGTCTGTGTACTTCTAGCCAGATCCCCATCCAGATCCATACAGTAAAAGCTGTCTTGTGAAAACCACTGCTGAAGTTCTGTACCCTCACACACAAGCTAGTTGACAGGAAAATAGTCATACTCAAAGTAGTTACATATTGCACCATGGTGACCATTCTTTTCGACTCTCATGTCCTTCTTGAAGATGGTTCGGAATGCATAATGCTTCTCCCCATGAAGACTCAACAGAACACCTGAAGATCTGCCCTCATAACTATCAGGCAGGATGTGCATACACTGGAGTGGCCTTAGTGTCATTCTCATTGTCCCTATCATGTCAATTGAAGGAGCCTTCACCTCATGACACCTGGTGCTGGAGAGCAACTGTCTCCTCTATATAGCCTCCAAAGCAAATGCAGACACTTGGCTAGACTGCCACAGTTTGAAAGGGTCAAGCCCCTAATCCTGATTGCGGCAGTCAACCCCACCTAATCACACAAACTGGGGCCGCCAGATGAGCCAGCAGCCATCTGCACAAGTCTGGGTTAGACCTTGCAGGGCTGAGCTAGAGACTTTGAAAGAAACCTTCAGCAAAGGCGTTGGCATTGACATAGTTGACATAGCCCCAGAACACTGAGGCCATAAGAAGTGAGGAGAAACTCTGGCTGGAAGCCCTCACCCCACCTCATCCTTTAGACCTCGTCCTTGAAAACGTAGGATTAGTTACCAGAATCAGGATCAGAGAATTGTAATTACTGTTAAAATATCAGCAGGTGGTGGCCATTATGAGAAATATCTACCATGGTCACAGGACAAATGTAAATAGTACCACTGAATTCCTCATCATTGACAATGTGGGACTATTTACTAGAATTAAGATTTTAGAAAATAGCTGTCAGGATTACCAAGGGACAAATCTGTGATGGTGCCATAGCCAATGCTCCTAATGACATGCTCCAACTGTGTTCCAAAATTCATCATCATCAAAATACTGCACATATAGGCTGGACTACGTGCTATTTTTGTGAATATACACCAGTTTGTGGGGGTGGGGAGCGGGGGGGGGGGGGGGGGGGTAATATGGTCTAAATGACTAAATACTAATTCTGAATGTGAATTCATACATACCGGTATGTCATATGTTCAGATTGGATAAGTTATGACAGTCGTATATCATATTTTGGAAGCCCCCCTAATAATCTTTATCTGTGTGCTGGCCACTCTAACCAAAATGGTTCTGTAGACCTCACCTAGAATTTAGTACTGAAAGTTAAACTTTTAAAGTTGTAAACGACAACTAAATTTAACATGGAGATGGAAACTCACTTCGGTCTTAGCTAATTTTAGCTTGTTTTGCTTGCTATTTTTGTGGATATACACCAATAATGGATGAAAAAAATATATTTTATTATATATTAGGTTTAGGTAGCAAATGCTACACCTGATTGTGAATTCATAGATATCCCATATGTACAGATTGGACAATTTGATCAATAGTTACAACAGTTTACATGTTTTGATAGGGTTGGCACCTTGTTACGCCCCCTACAGGCCAATGTCATTTGTGCACGGGCCACTCGAACCAAAATGGTTCTATAGACCCTCACCAACAAATTAGGACTGAAAGTGAAACTTTTACAAGAGTTGTAAATGACATCTACATTTAACATGGAGACGAAACCCCACTATTATACCCCAGTGTGCATGACGCTCTGAAAGAGATCGAACAATGCACTGCCAGGGAGACATAGGCCATTCTATAGGATCCTGCACAGTGTGCACACACGCACAGCTACTGGCACACAAAGGAGAAATATGACTAACATAGACTCAGTTACAACTAATAGGCCTGCATGCAGGCCTACATTGGAGGGAGTGAAAGTACAAAGTTAATGGCATCCAAACACCCTGACAAAGTACAGGTGCTTATTATGCAGAATGGCACAGTTCCCAACTTTGGAGGCGATAGACAGACTATCAAATAGGGCTTGAGAACTTTATGTTTTGTAATAATAATGATGAAAATCTACAAAGTAACTAAGTAAACTGAGAGTTTTCAGTAAGAAGTGCTCAGAGCTGTAGTATAGTAGAAGAAAAGCAACTTGAAATGATTCACGTTACAGCATATACAACCAGTTTAATGCAAATAGTTCAGCAGGGACAATGTACTGTAAAATAATATATGCAACAGCTTTCACAGGTGAAAATTAGGATTCTTTCTCCTGAGTTCATCACCACAAGAGCCCTGGTGGGTGGGCCGGTGGGTTAGGGGTATATGGTGGGTGGGCCAGTGCGGGTT